>CAMZMU010000058.1:13529119-13976985 GCA_947311845.1 Poa pratensis
GAGCAGTACAAGCAGCTGGACAAGTTTCTTTCACTCAAGATGGCAGAACATACCTGCTTGTAGACACATTTGTGTAAGATGTTTGACATTCACGATGATCTCACAAACACATGCGATTACTGGATGGCGGATACTTTTGCAATACAGGCGGTGTTGCGTTCTCTACCTCCTAGCTATGAGGAGCTTGTCGATGAGTATATACTTAAAAGTGATTTCCTCCTCTTCAACGATTTCCTGGTTGAAATCAAAGATGTGGAGGTGGAACCCATCGAAGGAGAGATAGATGATACGCAAGGTATATTTGATATACAAAGTTATAATTGTTATTTCTTACACTTGTTGATATTAAAGTATTTGATACTTATGTTCTGTTTTATTGAAACAACATTAGAATATAACAGGAAAATTGCAGAGTTCGACATGATGCTGCGGAATGATGGCAAGGCAAAGTAGTTGATGGCCAAGGAGTTTCACGCCCATAGTTATCAAGTTTTGATTAGTAGTTTTGAATAAGAGTTTTGTAGTCGAATTTGAGAGTGATTGTAATAAGTATGTCCTATGTTCGATGAGACAAGTTATTCATATTTGTAAGAGACAAGCAAGTTGTTTTATTATGAATAAAGTTTACTTATGATCATATTTCGATTATGAATAAGTTATTCATGTATTAATCTCTTTGATAGCAAAGTGGATTTGAATGTTAAAATAAATATCCTAAATCAATAATAAAATAGCACTACCGAAATATTTAATCATATTATTGTTGCAAATATTTTGGATATTTGATCTTGTGTATTTGCATACAACGTGATGATTGAAAATATTGATATGTCAATATGAGAAGAAATTTGATTTGAAATCATGCAAGATGATTGTTGAATTAAATTGTGTAGTGGAAATTATTATTGAAACCTTTGTTGTATGTCTAAGTAAATAATAAGTATTTACTAAAAGAAACAATTATCTGAAATTATTTGATTTGATCAAGAAAGATTTTTCGGATAGAAAAGAAGGATGTAAAATTAAGTCATTATAATTAGATTATAATAGCAAGGATTTTAAAGATTTATTTTATCATGAAGGTTTGTGAAAATTCGGTTCACAAAAGGACTTGTGAAATTCGGTTCACAAAATTATGATGCCATAATCAAACATGTTGATTTATGTAGACATTATAATCATACTCTATTTTGAATAAAGTATAGTCCTAAAAATTATCTCTTAATATTTTAGAAATCACGTAGAAGGTTTTTCCGTTAGAATTAGTAAACTCCCTATTTTGAAGACTTCACCCAAAATTCGTATGAACGACAATAAGTTGTGTATCATGGTTTATAGATTATATGATAATACGAAACTATGTACGAAATAGTTCTTTGTAAAATATTCATAGGAATGAATATATGTTTCATATGGCAAACACCAACAAGGGCAAAAGTAGTATTGCTAACTTGGCGATTTGTTGAAAACAAGTTTCAAGAAAGGATATGAAATAAAGAAAAGCTTAAAAGGGGTAATTGACCTTACTCGATTTGTGAGAGAAATATTGTTTTCGGAATTTGATTCGACTACAAGACTCCACAAATAGAAATGAAAAGTGATGATAATCGATCATGGTGTTTTCATTAGGAGCTTTTTATAAATAATAGGCATTAAAGAATATTTTCTGTCCGGTCACAGATTAATATTTCATGATTTAATGAGCTTGTTACTAGAACAAGGGATACCTACGAAATACAAAGAAATTGAGGTGAACACCAAATTCGAATTGTGACTATGAGAGTCATAAATCCAAAAGGTTGTATTCAAGATTGTATTGGTAAATGTTGCTTGAATCTTATTAAGTAAAAGGGTTACTTGATTTTTCACATGACAAGTTGTGTGAAAAGAATGAAACTGTGAGAAGGACATAAAGCTAATTTTGTCATGAAGAATGTCTTTGACAAAATCAAAATTGTTTTGACTACATTGGATGTAGACATGCCTAAGTCTTTTGGATTTGTATTAACAAGTATAATACATCGTATTTGGAATTTTCGAATTGATACATGATCAAGGATTTCGGTTATGACCGAAATATCGAAGGAAATTATATCCGTATAATTTAAGTGGGAGTAGGACAGCTTACCGGAATAATATGTAAGTGACATATTGTTAAGTGGGAGCTTGTGGGCTACATAATATGAAATGTGTTTGACATTTTGAGTGGGAGCATTACAAGTTACACAATCTCAAATGTAATTGACATTTTGAGTGGGAGCTTAGACAGGTGTTTATATGTAAATGACATATAATAGATAGGTACTAGGAAAATGAATTAGAAGTAATTATTGAATTACGATAAAATCATATATGTTTAAAATGTGAGCATCTGTTTTGAATAGATCATTTTAAAGAAATCGAGGTGTTTTTCCAGATTAGATTCTGATGTGTCAGAATAAGACGTAACGAGGAATTGGTCCTTGTAAATCTGGATAAAGTAATCATGGCTGTAAAATATGCTGCACTTCTATGCCATGATAAGGTGGCAGCATATTAACCATATTATATACTCGAAAAGATATGATTAGTATTCTTACAAGAAGAATAAGCGCTGAGATGAATTTGTGATCCATTATTAGTGGAACCAAAATTATCCTTCATAGTTTAAAAGAAACTAAGGATATGTGGTTATTTCAAATCTGTAAAGGATGATGAGTTTAACAAATGTTGTGTTAAAAGGATCAACCTAAATGACAGAAAAAAATAAGGATCAAGTCGTAATAGGATAAACTAAAAGGCATTAGGCTGACAATAGAATGTCAGGATCTACTTAGGTAAATATAGAAGTATAAAGATACTGCAAAAATACATAGAGTTGGTAGAGAAAACGTATTCTCTAAAACTGAGTGTGTTTAATGCAATTAACTGATATTGGATCAGAGTAAGCGCAGGGAAACAAAACTCTCACTTAGTTGCCAAATATGTATATTTGTTATTAAGATAACATGATGATATCAAATAAGGTGATATCAATGGTTTGCAAAGAACTTACGGTTATGAAAGGTTCAGGCAAATATGTAGCAGAGTCCCTCGGGCCTCCGTTTGCTCGCTTCCTTTTCCCGTAGTCCTTCTTCCTTCCAAATATTGACGCCCGTAAATTTCCAGTGATTTCGTTGACGTTTGGGTCCCTGAAACATTAAAATACAAAACTAGGGTTTTCTGCCTGTGCAGGGTTAATTCCATAAAAATAGGAAATCATTAAGATATTTCCAAAATCATGATAAAACATTGATATAACCCTTATGTGATGCAAATATGATTGGAATATAAGCAATTAAAGTGCAAAGTTCATGTATGCATTTTACATGCATCAGCTGCCAGGACCGAATGGTATCATTACCATTGCGGGTAACTACAAGAGCTCCATCGAGTGTGCCTCGGCTGGCTCTAACTTGGCCGAGTCTCTGATCATAGCTGCTGAGAAGAAAAAGATGAAGCAGGTGGTGGCCATGGCTCAAGCTGCGCAACTCGGCATGCCGGGAATGGCCCACATGGAGCAAAATGCGGCGTTCGAGGCGCCCAAGGAGACCAAGAAGATCACTATTGACCCGGAACACCCCGAGCGCAAGGCTATCATAGGGAGCGGGTTAACGGAGAAATAGGAAGGCGAGCTCATCCAATTCCTCCGTGAGAACCGAGACATCTTTGCATGGTCGAATCATGACCTGGAAGGTGTTCCGAGGGAGTTGGCTGAGCACTCATTATTTGTGAGGCCCGAGATGAAGCCCGTGAAGCAGCCGATGCGGCGACTTTCGGACGAGAGAAGGCAAGTGATACAAGATGAGCTGACCCGGCTACTGGCAGCCGGATTCATCATGGAGGTACTGCACCCGGACTGGTTGTCTAACCCGGTCCTGGTAGAGAAGAAAAAGGATGACCCAAATGTAGCCAAAGTGTGGCGTATGTGTATTGATTACACGAACCTGAACAAAGCATGTCCTAAGGATCCATTCCCGCTGCCTCGGATAGATCAAGTGATCGATTCCACAGCCGGGTGTGAGCTGTTATCCTTTGTAGATGCTTACTCTGGTTTTCACCAGATACCGTTAAATCCGGATGATCAAATGAAAACTGCATTTATCACCCCGTATGGGGCTTATTGCTATCGTGTCATGACATTCGGTTTGAGAAATGCCGGTGCTACTTATCAAAGGTGTATGCAAAAATGTTTGCAGAATCAAATAGGAAAAAATGTGCAGGTGTATGTCGATGACATAGTCATTAAAACTAAAGAGAAATCAACCTTGATCGATGATCTAAGAGAAACATTCGCAAATTTGAGAAAATACCGGATGAAACTTAACCCGGATAAATGTACATTTGGTGTACCAGCAGGAAAATTACTCGGTTTCCTTGTATCTAGCCGAGGTATCGAAGCTAATCCGGTAAAGATTCGGGCTATTGAGAATATGAGGTTGCCTCAAAATCTTAAAGATGTGCAAAAGTTTACTGGCTGTCTTGCATCCCTAAGCCGGTTTGTAAGCCGGTTAGGAGAAAAGGCCTTGCCCTTGTATCAATTGATGAAAAGAACCAATAACTTTGTGTGGACTCCACAGGCAAATGCGGCTTTTGCCGAGTTAAAAAGATGTTGGTCACTGCTCCGATACTTGCTTCCCCACTGCCCAAAGAGCCGATGTTGCTCTATATTGCAGCCACAAACCGAGTTGTGAGTGCTGTAGTAGTGGTGGAGCGGGAAGAAGATGGCAAAACCGTGCAGAGGCCGGTGTATTATCTGAGTGAGGTGATATCGACATCCAAGCAGAATTACCCTCATTACCAGAAGATGGTGTATGGTGTCTATATGGCAGCCAAGAAGTTGAAGCACTACTTTCAAGAGCATCCAATAAGGGTGGTGTGTGAAGCTCCTATCTCGGAGATCATCGGATGCAAAGATGCAAATGGCCGAGTTGCCAAATGGGCAATCGAGTTATCCCCTTACACTCCACAGTATGAGAGAAGAGATGCAATCAAATCTCAGGCACTGCCGGATTTCCTTGTGGATTGGGCCGAGATGCAGTATGAGCCACCAGCCCATGACCCGAATTACTGGACAATGCATTTTGATGGATCCAAGACAAAGATTGGTTTGGGTGCCGGAGTAGTTCTTACCTCACCGAAGAAGGATCAACTGAGATATGTGCTGCAAATTCATTTCACCGCATCCAATAATGTAGCCGAGTATGAGGCACTCATCCATGGGCTTAATGTGGCCAAGGAAGTGGGGATTCGCCGAATTGAGTGCTTCGGTGATTCGGCTCTGGTTGTACATCAAACCTCGGGAAATTGGGATGCAGTGGATGCCAACATGGCATCATATCGATTTCATGTCAGAAAATTTCGGGATTTTTTGAAGGATGCGAGTACACACATATACCTCGGGCAGAGAATGAAGCTGCCGATGTACTATCCAAACTCGGTTCATCCAGAGATCCAATTCCACCCGGAATAGCTTTGGAGCATTTGAGAAAGCCGTCCATTAAGCCATCGCCAGAATCCGAATCAATTTATATCCCGCCGATGCCAAAGTCGATGCAGTTCCAATGGATGTTGATGTCGGTTATGTCGGGGATAACTCGGGGACTGCCAAGCAGAACCCGGGGACTGACGAGGAAATGTCGGACGAGCCAGTAGATGCTGAGCCAATGGATGTAGATATGCCAGTGTTTCCTGTAAGACCTGTCCCGGAGTGGGCACAACCTATAATGACATATCTTGTTAATGGGAGCCTGCCGGATGATAGAACCGAGTCTAGGCAAGTGTTGAGAAGAGCAAAAGCATACACCATCATCAATAAGGAGTTATACAAGAGAAGCACAACCACAGTGCTGCAGAGGTGTGTTGACCCGGCAGAAGGAGAAGAAATGCTCCTAGAGATTCATCAAGGGGAGTGTGGACATCATGCCTGCTCAAGAGCCTTGGTGGCCAAAGTATTTCGGCATGGGTTCTACTGGCCCACTGCTTTGCAACAAGCCGAAGACATAGTCAGAAAGTGTGAAGGATGTCAGAGATTTGCAAAAAAGATTCACATGCCAGCCTCGGCACTCAAGACAATTCCAATCACTTGGCCTTTTGCTGTTTGGTGCCTTGACATGGTGGGAGAATTCAAGCCAGCCCGAGGTAACATGACTCATATACTGGTGATGGTGGACAAATTCACCAAGTGGATAGAGGTAAAGCCAATCCGGAAATGTGATGGACATACAGCAGTGACTTTCTTGAAGGACATAATTCTGAGATATGGTTATCCACACAGTATCATCACAGATAATGGAACCAACTTTGCTGTGGGAGAATTTGCTCGGTTTTGTGCCGAGAAGAGAATTAAGCTGGATATAGCTGCAGTTGCACACCCACAGGCCAATGGGATGGTAGAAAGATCAAATGCCTTGGTACTAGATGGCATCAAGGCTCGGTTAATTGCACCATTGTTACGCACTCCGGGTTGTTGGATAGATGAGCTCCCAGCAGTATTATGGGGTCTCAGGACCACACCGAATCGATCGACTGGCTACACACCATTCTTCTGGTTTATGGAGCAGAAGCTGTTCTGCCAACCGACATACAATATGATGCACCGAGAGTGACAATGTACACTGAAACCGAGGCAAAAGAAGCCCGGGAAGATGGTGTTGACCTACTTGAAGAGGCCCGAGAGCTGGCCTTATCTCGGTCAGCAATATACCAGCAAAATCTCCGACGCTATCATAGCCGGAAGATCAGCCCTCGGGTGTTCCAAGAGGGAGATTTGGTACTGAGGCTGGTGCAACGCACTGCAGGCCGACATAAGTTGACACCTCCATGGGAGGGACCATTCATTGTGAGCAAGGCTCTGCACAATGATTCATACTATCTTATAGATGCACAGGAACCGATGAAGCACAGGATGGACAAATCCGGAGAGGAAACCAAGCGTCCATGGAATATAGCTCTACTCCGACCCTTTTACTCATAAAGGGCGCAGTGTATGTATCTCGGTTTCTATATGAATGAAATGTCGGCACCCCGAATCAAAACTCGGGGACTGCCTCGTCTATATGCTTGTTATCTTTGTTTTTTCATTTATGTTTTTCCTATGCCGAATGATTTGAAGCCTTGCCTCGAAGTTCAAAGTACTGTATGCTATCTTATTGTGATCTTGTGACTCGACTGACAAACGCCAAAAAAGGCAGTCAAGAGCTGAGGTGATGGTTCGTAGTGAACATGAAAATGAACTCGGGACTCGGCCAAAAATGATTCGGCATAGCTTGTTTACTAACCCTGTTTTTCATATTTGTTTATGTCGGATGACTTTAAACCCCAACTCGAATGTTATGAAGTATTGTATGCTATAATTCCTATCTTGTGACTCGACTGTCGAACGCCTAAATGGTAGACAAGAGCAAAGATTGACAAGTATAGTGAACAAGAAAATAAACTCGGGGACTCGGTTTAAATTGATCCAACATAAACCTCGTCTTGTTCGAATTAAGCAAAATAAAGTAGTCTCGGAGGAACTTAAAATGTATATTACATCTGCACCCGGCATTCCGGGGATTTAACAGTTTAAATTCATCTAAGTTAAGCGCAGCTTCGGAGGAAGGAGCAGCTTCGGTTGCAGGGACAGACCCGGATGACGCAGGAACCTCGGTGAAGGAGGAACCTCGGTTGAAGGAGCAGCTTCGGTTGCAGGGACAGACCCGGATGAGGGAGCAACCCGGTTAAGGAGGAACCTCGGTTGCAGGGTAACTTTGGTCAGCGGAAGCAGACTCGGGGCAGTCGGAGTGATCTTGCTGCTTGCTGAAGCGTCGATAAGATCAGACATAGTCTTCAAGGAAATGTCGGTAGCACTCTGATTGGCCGAGTCAGGCGTTGGCTCATTGGAGATCTCGGCAGCAGATTGTTTCGCAGTCTTAGCCGAGGCATCAGGAGTTGATTCGGAGTCATCAGACTCGGAGTCAGACTCACCGTATTCTTGCTCGAGTCATCATTAACGTTGACTTCTTCTTCTTCTTCTTCGTTTCATCATCCGAGTAAACCACACCAGGTTCAACAGACCGAGTGTTGGCAAACCTGGCCATGAAGGTAGCAGCTTCCCCACGCCTCGCAATTAATGCCGGGTCGGTAGCCCATGGGGAGCCATCGCGCAGAGTACGCAAGCCGTCGAGGTTGATTTCCTCATACCAAGACATCAGAAAGAGCAAGGCTGCGTCGGCCCCGGCACGAGCAGAAGAAGACCTCCATTCCCTTAGCCGAGTCTCGGTTTGATGCAAGCATTTGGATAACTCGGCAATAGTCTTGACACTGGGAGATCGGGCCACAAACATGGTAGGCTCGGATACTGGCATTAAGAAGCTCGATGCCGATACTCTTCAAGGGAGAAATGCGAGCTTTGAGTGCAGTCAAATGATCGTCGATATCCCAAGCTTCGGGTAGCGGAGCCCCAGATGCCTCGGCTCTACTAGCTCGGGCCTTCATCACAGTGTTGGCTGCTGCAGCTTTGCAGTGCTCAAATTGTTCTGAGGATAAATAGGCTGACGCCGAATCAAATGAGATACCGACACAAAATTTCATGTCAGGAAGGTATAAAGAAAAAGGATATGATTCAGAAACTTACTATCCATCTCATCATTGAGTTTGGTGAGCTCAGCCAGCCACTTGGCAACATTTGCCTTGAGGGCATCCGACTCTTCTTCAGCTTTGGTAGCTTTAGCCTCGCATTCAGTGATGTGCGCTTGAATCTTCTGGTCACCAGCAGCACGCTTCTCCAGAGCTTTCTTCAACGTGTTCTTCTCCTTCTTCAGCTCGGTCTTCTCTTTCTCGACCCGGTCAAGATCCCGCTGAGCCGAATCACCTCGGACTTTTCTTCTTTAAGAGCACGCTCGTGCTCAGTTTCCTTCTTCTTCATTTCCTCCTGCTGGTTCTGGAAGGAGAGCTTAAGCGCCCGGTGCTCCAAGGCTAGATTCTTGAAGATCCGGCTCCGAGTGTTGGTGCAATCCTGCCAAAGGAAAGATGTTAGTGAAGCTAAAAAGAATCTCGGGGACTGGAGCCCGAGATTGATAAGAGATCATACCGAGTCAGCTAGACATGAAACTCGGGGACTGGTCGTCCGAGTTTAATGTAAGCTCATGCCGGTAAACTCGACATGAGACTCGGGGACTGGGCGTCCCAATGTTTTTTATAAGTTAAGATTAATGATCAAGTTTTTGAAGATTCGCGCCGAGTTACCTATTACTCGGACGAGTATCAGTTACTCAACCCGAATCTCGGGGACTGTGGATAGTGTGTGACTATTGATCATTGTAAAGTAAGTGCTAAGTTCTGAGAAATTTACCTCGACAACCCTGCTAGCCTGAAGGGCCGAGACCTGCATAGAGTGCAGGGATTGTGCAACCAGGCCGGGGCCAACCGGGTGTGGATTCGCCGGAGTAGAAGAAACTTCGCTGGGGTCCGCGGCGTTCCAATCCATCACGTACTGTCCAACCGAGCCGAGGCTGTTATCACTCGGAGTGCGAAGACTCGGAAGAACATGGCTGTTGACCCGGGGGCGGGAAATCATCTCGGAGAGGTCTTGGTACGCCCGGTTTGCTGTTGGAGTCACAGTAATTTGCCTGCTCTGGTCGGTTGAAGGTTGGCCAGAGGCTTGCTGAGTCGGCACAGTTGGACGGGTGCCGGAGTATGGACCGGTACTGGGGGCTGCTGCTGCTGCTTCTGCTGTTTCTCTTGCTGCAGCTTTTGCTGTTTCTCTTGTTGCTGTTTCTGGTCCTTCTCCTTCTGCTGCTGCGGCTTCTCCTCTGCTGCTGCTTCTGCTGTTGCTGCTGTTGCTTCAACTGTTGCTGTTGTTGTTGTGCTTATGTGTGCACGAGGTGAGAGTCGGGGATCCAACTTAGACGAGGTCTTAGTCGGAGTCTTGCCCCGCTCCGTCTCCAAGTCCTTAAGAGGAGAAGGGGAGATTGGTCTCGACCCGGAGCCGAGGTTTGCTCGAGGCCTTGGTCCCCTCCCAGATCCGAATCAGATTCGGCGGCGAATGTCGGCCGAGGTAGCGCGCACCGGGGAAGGGATTGCCCCTCCGGGGCTGCTAATCCCGGTGTTGGCCGCCAGGGGTGGCGATGAAGGAACAGGAGACAAAATAGAACTGTGGGTCTGTTTTGCGGCGATGGGATCGCTGCATAAACCGAGGTAAAGTGTTAACTCGGGTGAGGTTAACTTCGGTTAAAGGAAAGAAGGAAAGAAGGAAAGCAAAAAAGTTATACGAAGTTTATCTTACCCCTTGCTGGTTGGTAGGACCTTAGCCTTACGCTTGGAAACGACCTGCTTGGGTTTCTTAGCCGGAGGAGCCGCTGACCCGGACGCACCGGAGCGTTTTCGGGATGTGCCTTGCGCACCCGGATTGGCTGTAGCAGGAGGTGCAGACCATGAAATAGGAATAGCATCAATGGGATCTAGGATTTGACAATCATCATCTTCGTCGTCGGACAAGTCTTGAACGAAGACACGGGCGGATGGCTTACCCGAGGTAGAAGCCTTGGCACGAGGAACCGGCATATAATCCTCGTTGTCCGGATCTTCAGTCTCCTCGGGTCGCTCACGGCGATCTTTTGTCCACTTCCTGGTTTTCAGGTCCCCATCTTCGGTGATTTGTCGAGTAAACAGCTGCAGGAAAAGCGAAGTAGATTCGGATTAGTCAGATGGTGCATCACCGAGATAAAAGTAGCCTCGGAAGGCAGAGCTATGTCAGTTCAAAGGTGATAAACTAACCCGAGGCGGAAGCCGGATCGGTCATACGGCTCTACGCCCCATTGCCAATCATCCTCCATCTCGGTCTGGGCGATGGCCTTGACCCGTCTCCTAACTTGGGGGTGGGTAAGATCATGGGTGCTGACCCGGATAGGGTCCAGCAAACCACTCATGTGGCAAATCTTGTGCACACGGTGCTGAAGAGGGTTGACTCGGCGCATGACGAAAGTCCTCAAGAGGTCGTCTGCACACAACTTCTTTTCCAGCAGACCCTCAAGGGTTTGGTGGATCAGTTGGACCTCAGGAAGGTGTCCTGCGGGTCATAGTTCCAGTTTAACTCGGCTTTGGGGGGAGTGATGTTGAACTCCGGCAGGTTGAGAACATCCCGCTCTGCTGGGCTCTTCACATAGAAAAAGGACCTTTGCCACTTCCGGCAAGATTCTAAGCCGGTAATCCGAGGAAAGATGGAGTGCTTCCTCGGAGTGATGCTAGCCGCACCGCATGCGGTCATATCCTTCACGACATCCTTGTCCTTATTCGGGATAGTTTGCTTCCGGAGGCGGAAGTACTTGGCCCAGGCGCTAACAGTGGGCCAGAGGCCGAGATACCCCTCGGTGAAGGAGGAAAAGGATGAGAGTGATGTAATGGCGTTGGCAGGGAGATGGTGAGGTTGTAAACCGAAGAAGTCGAGAAATTCCCGAAGAAGGGGCTAGCTGGGAGTCCAAACCCGCGCTGAAAATGCGCAAGGAAGACCACTCGTTCACCCGATTCTAGAACCGGTTCGAGTTCTGATCCCGGAAGCCGGCATATAGCCTCGGCCGTAATGCGCCGGGTCTTGAGCAACCAATCGAGGTCATCTTGTACTACGTCGGATCCCTCCCATCCGCCTCGGTTGCTAGGTGCCGCCGATGACTCGGCCGGGTCGGGAGTACTACGGCCTGACATCTCAGGACCAAACCTGCAAAAAAGTACAAATACAACCGAGATAAGTAACTCGGAGTTATGAATCTAGAATCGGAACAAGTGACCCGGAGAAACAATGCAAATGACCCGGAAGAGTCGTGCAACTGCCTCAGGAGTAGAGCACGGAAACCGAGTGAAGTGATTCAGAAACCGAGGTAAAATCACTCGGAAAGATGATTCGGGTAAAAGTTATAAACTTGAGTTTGCATGAATCTGTGAGCAAGTAAGATCTACCCAGGAAGTAAAAAAGGAAGTAAAACATGAGTCTAAGGCAAAGAAGGATGAAACTAACAGGAGCCGTGCCAGGATATCAGTGCGAAAAAGATCTAGAAACGGATCTAAGCAGATTCATCAATGCGCAAACAAAGCTAATCCTAGCAAGTCTAGTGTTTGGAGATCTAGAACACCCTAAGGATGAACTATGAAGAACATGCTAGGAAGAACACTTGAGATGATTCATGAAGAAGACAGAGATTAGGGATCCATACCAGAATGCAGATCCCGCGTGAAGGAGTTTGGCGGCGGCGGCGCGGTCGATTCCGGTCGTCGACGGCCGCGAAGCGTTCCCGGCGTCCTGCGAGGGCGGAGTGTTCTTCGCGGCGGCGGCGGCGGACGGGCTTTCGCAGTGGAAAGGGGAGCGAAGGAGGAAGAAGACCTCACCGTTCCTCTTTCCCCTATTTTATAGGCATGCAGGCGTGCGGTTTGCGAAGCGGCGGGAGCAGTTCCCCAAACCGCGCTCCGATCTGGCCGTGGCAACCGTCCGTTAGTGGGCGTAATGGTGGGCCCGTCATCATTGGCGCGGTTACCCAGGCGCCGCGCGGGGTGGTCAAATGTGGTCAAAAGCTGCGCTTGAGGTGACCGGACACGACACGTGTGACGTATGCGACGTGCGGTGCGCGGCGCGTGTAGAGGCACGGTCGGTCGTACGCGCGAATCAAGGCAAACCAAGACATCCTTGCATCGAATTTCGTGACTGGAACTCGGTGGAGTTAGGAAGAATCTCGTTGTATCGGTTAGACCAAGTTGAGGAGGAAAGTCGGACAAGGTTACCAAATTGACTCGGAGAAACTCGGCCAGACCGAGACATACTTGATTCGGAAAGGCTGTTAGTTTGATTTGTTTTGTTAAACCTGGCGTGGCCCTCCATCCGAGGCTGTACGACCGCACCAGCTTCGGGGACTAATGTCGGGGGGCTACCCCCGGGTAGGGTAAGTTGCGGTATAAAGAGCTCTAGAGAGTGGACCGGGTCAAGGTCAAACCGGGTCAACCAAGTCCCGGAGGGACCGAGGCATGGTGTAATTACGAACCGGCTTATGACAGCCGGGTCACTTAGGCCGGGTCATGTTAGCTGAGTCACGTTAACCGACGTACCACCGTCGGTCTACTCTTATTTATTCTCATGTGCAGGAAAGAGACGAAGAGGATCCGGCAGAGCCTTGCCGGGTCACAGAAGGAAACCAGGCATATCCATGCCGGGTTAAGGAAGAGAAGAAACCTTACCTCGAATAGGAAGTCAAGGGCTTTTGTCTTTTGGTCTGGCAGAGGAGCACGCTTGGCCGGAGAACCCGGAGCCTGGCAGACCGACATCCCGGGATGGGACGGCCCGGATAAGCTGGGACAAGACAGAAAGGGTCCTGTCATGGCAGAGACGACCCGAGATCCCGGAGGCGCGAGTCTCCTGCAGGAATCCCGGAGATCTCTGCAGGAGCATGTGAAGCCACCGTGGAGGAAAGAGCCGTTGTCACCGGGGCAGCTATAAATACCCCTGTACCTCCTCCTGCGTGAGGGACGGAAGAGGAGAAAACTCATTTGCCCCCTTTGTGCTTAGCTTCATCTTCTACCTCGTACCATAACTCCATAGTCTAGCAATACAGCTCAAGGAGCAGATCTTGTACTTGTGCTTGTGCTTCACCCATATACATCGAGAGATAGGCAGGAGTAGGGGTGTTACCTCCTCACGAGGGCCCCGAACCTGGGTAAATCGTGTGTGTGTGCTTGTGTGTTCTTGGTTCGATGTTCGTCCGTGCGCGCTTCTCAGCGTGCAAGCCCTCCCCGGATACCTCCAGCGTCCTATCGGCCCCACACTTAGCCATACCTATGGCATCTGCCGTGACACCACCACGACATCTTATGAGTTTAATTTCTCTAAGTTTGGTAAACAAATTTATGAAACTGATTTGCCTAATGAGGACTCGAAAATCGAACAACTTGCTGCTATTGCTGTTGCTCCTAACAATGCCTTGCAGCAATTCATAGAGGAACACGAAAGTGAAGTATTTATGGAGGAGAGGAATGAGATTGACAATGCCTTTCTTCGTCAACCACCAATACTTAAGCATAATTTGCCTGTGGAAGATTTGGGTACCTCTGCGCCTCCTAAGGAAGATCCTGTCTTCGATTTAAAACCTTTACCTGATAATCTTAAGTATGTTTATCTTGATGAAAGGATAGTATATCCTATTATTATTAGTTCTAAACTTTTAGGTAATGAAGAAGCAAGGCTATTAGAAGTACTAAAGAAACATCGAGGAGCTATGGGATACACCTTCGATGATTTAAAGGGGATTTCTCCTACTATATGTCAACATGCCATCAACATTGAACCCGATGCAAAACCTGTTGTTGAGCATCAGCGTCGCTTGATCCCTAAAATGAAAGAAGTGGTAAGAAATGAGGTATTAAAACTTCTTGATGCTGGTATAATTTATCCTATTGCTGATAGTAGATGGGTAAGTCCTGTGCATTGTGTCCCTAAGAAAGGAGGATTACTGTTGTACCAAATGAAAATGATGAACTTATTCCTCAAAGAGTAGTAGTTAGGTATAGGATGTGCATTGATTTTAGAAAGGTCAACAAAGTAACTAAGAAAGATCATTATCCTTTGCCTTTTATTGATCAAATGTTAGAAAGGTTGTCTAAGAAAACTCATTTTTGTTTCCTTGATGGTTATTCTGGATTTTCACAAATTGCTGTTAAAGCACAAGATCAAGAGAAAACTACTTTTACTTGTCCTTATGGAACTTATGCTTATAGACCTATGCCTTTTGGTTTGTGTAATGCTCCTGCTACGTTCCAAAGATGCATGTTTGCTATTTTTCATGGTTTTTGTGAAGAAATTGTGAAAGTATGCATGGACGATTTTTCCGTCTACGGAACTTCCTTTGATAATTGCTTGCACAATCTTGATAAAGTTTTGCAGAGATGTGAGGAGACTAATCTTGTTCTTAATTGGGAGAAATGTCATTTCATGGTTAATGAAGGAATTGTCCTAGGGCACAAAATTTCTGAAAGAGGTATTGAAGTGGACAGAGCTAAAGTTGAAGCAATCGAGAAAATGCCCTGTCCAAGGGATGTGAAAGGTATCCGTAGTATTCTTGGTCATGCCGGTTTTTATAGGAGGTTTATTAAAGATTTCTCTAAAATTTCAAAACCCCTCACTAATCTTCTTCAAAAAGATGTACCTTTTGTTTTTTATGATGATTGCAAGGAAGCTTTTGAAACTCTAAAAAAGGCTTTAATCACAGCTCCTGTTGTTCAACCTCCTGATTGGACTTTACCTTTTGAAATAATGTGTGATGCTAGTGATTTTGCTGTAGGAGCTGTTCTTGGACAGCGGGTAGACAAGAAGTTAAATGTTATTCATTATGCTAGTAAAACACTTGATGCCGCTCAAAAGAATTATGCTACTACTGAAAAGGAATTTTAGCAGTTGTTTTTGCTTCTGATAAATTTAGACCTTATATTGTTGATTCAAAAGTACTATTCACACTGATCATGCTGCTATTAGATACCTTATGGAAAAGAAAGATGCTAAGCCTAGACTCATAAGATGAGTACTTCTACTGCAAGAATTTGATTTACATATTGTAGATAGGAAGGGTGCTGAAAATCCTGTTGCTGATAATTTGTCTAGATTAGAAAACATTTCAGATGATCCTATACCTGTTAACTAGCAGGGTGGCCCGCGCATTTGCGCGGCTAGATGTATAACAGTACAACTATATACGTGGTTTTAGTATGTGTGCACATCCAGCTTAATACTCCATAATCCATGTATGTCACTGAATCGAAATCAAAACATCAGCCAGTGGGGCGTCTGCCCTGCGTGTTCATGTATGTCACTGAACACGCAGGGCATAATCCATGTATGTCACTGAATGTACACATGGAATAGTATATAATGGATGACGATTCTGATGGTTTAACTGATTTTGAAGAAAAATATCAGCCATCTATACCAGCTACATACTGAAGTTCAAATAATTTGACACATAACTATAAACTTAAGGTTCCAAACAGAAACGTTCGGTAAAGGGCAGTTAACCGAAGGAAGTGGCAATGCATGAAAAATAAAAACAAAATTCTAGCAAACAGTACAACACTAAGATCTAAGAAACTAATAGCTAAGAGCATATTATCAACCTTTGAGTTCTTCTGCTCAGTGTTCAGGGCCTTGCAGAAATATTATTACGTACTGCCATTATTGTAGCATCTTTCCTTCTAAAATTATTTGAGCTCACACCTGAATCAAATCACAAAGAAAAAAAAGACACTGAGCAGAGCGACGTTTCACGCTGCGTGTACCACAACCTGCACAAAACTACAAAATCTGAAGCCTAAACATACCAGTGCAGTAGGGGACAACTAAAAGAAAAAATTCTAGCATGTGTGCACATCCAGCTTAATACTCCATAATCCACATACATGAAAAGGCAAAAGCAAGGATCTTTCCTGAATTATTTAAGCTTACCGTGACAGAGGCAAAACTGATCCGATCAAATCCTTTGTAACCTGCAAATAAATAGAAGTCTGACACTTAATTGCTCTGAATTGTCGTATATGAAAACATTTAGCAAATAAAATTTGATTTTAAAGTTTTCAGTAACACATGGGATCAAATTTAATGCACATCTTGCTTGCAGAGAGCGGACAAAGTTACTTGGAAGTCTAAGCAGAACTTATAGAAGAAATAATCAGGGAGCCATATGCACTGACCACAATAGGCGACACTCGTGCACAGGCAAGCGCAGGAGGAGAATCTGACCCAAATTTGTTGGGCTTTACGTGAGGATCTCCATCGTTGCCGTGTTGCTCCGAGCGAAGCAGCACCAATCACGGCCTCTATTACCAATACACCTACCAATAGAAAAACTGAAGGAATAACAACAATACCTCTATGAAGACTTAACCTGCGAGTGAAAACCGTGATTAATATGTTCTTGACATCCATGATCCATCTTAATTAGGAAGTGAAATACAATACCAGTATAGCTTCTGGATTCACCGAGTGCAGGTAAAGTTATACCTTGCGCAGAGAACTTAACAGCTGCATCACCAGTCCGCCACAGTTTTCTGTTAGTTGCCTGCATTGTGAGATAGGAGTGACGGGCGACAGACTAACAATTTATGGGAGGTGAAGCACAGCGCCATCAGACTGCCGTAGTCCTCCACTCTGCAGCCTCAACAATAATGGAAGATAACTGATCTAATTCAAACTGCCATCGATGCACACCCTTCTCCCTGCATTGTCCATCATGGATTGCAGTATTGCTGAGACATGAATGCTGAGGAGATTGTCAAAGACCCACTACACGTCCTCCTCTTCTAAATCAACAATCGTGAGAAGAAATATGTATTAGAATATACGTGATGGATTTCCAGCCAGAACTTCAAAATAAACATTCAGCTAGATTTGACCGAGCATATTGATCAATCTCAACCATTGAGATGCCACAGTTTTAGATCAACAAATCTGTACCGTGACTTGTCTTGTCTTTTATAATTATATAATAGATGCAAGAAATAACCTTTTTTGATCTAAACTGTTGTAACTCGGCCTGACCAGACAGAATGGACGTATAGACGTTCTTCCATTAAAGGCAAAGAGTTTTTCAGGAGTATGTAATTGGAATTTTACGAACTTAAGTGATTTGACCTGCACTTGAATTAGTTATAACACATGTTAGGAAGAACATTAAAAAAGGTTTAAAATAACGTTGAAGAAAGATCTTGAAAATTCTCCAACAAAAATCAGTAACATATATATTTTAGGTAGCTTGTTCACATTTTTATCATATTGTTATGTATGAATCACATAACTGATATGGGGTTAGCCTCCAAAAAACATGGGAGATAACATTCAGCTATATTTGACCGAGCATATTGATCAATCTCAACCATTGAGATGCCACAATTTTAGATAAACAAATCTGTACCTTGACTTGTCTTGTCTTTTATAATTATATAATAGATGCAAGAAATAACCTTTTTTGATCAAATCAAGAGATCACTTGCTTGTTCGCCGCTTCATGTCTAGAATCCTTCGTTTGCTCCCATGGTTCAGCAATTAGGATCAACAATAAGAATGGATGGTTGCCTGCATGGAAACAATTGTTACCTCTTAGCTAGCTAGGAACGTGTGAGTAGGTCGCTGTGAACGCATCACACGATGCCTTGAATACCATTGAGTCGAGAACGCCGGCGGTATTGCTTCCTGATACGCGGCCGGCCGCCAACGCGTATTAGTGCGGGCTAACCGTGATGTGGCAACTTCGATCAGACGCTTCCGTGTGCCCCCAATCTGAAGCGGCAGCGCTGCGCTAGGAGCCTAGGAACGCAGCGACGATGGACGGCCGCAATAGGAACGCTGATTGCCCAGCTCAGGTGCGCGGCGGTGGTGCACACGCGCAGGCGAGTCGTCTCGGACCAGGCGCGCCGGCGGTCGTCCACATCCGCAAGCGCATCGGCCGCAGTATCGGCTGCAAAACCATGACTCCTGTGGATGCGTAGGCTGTCGATTGATTGCGGCCAATATTAGGTACGATTAGGTTACGCGACAGAGAGAGCCCCGCTAAGGTACGATTGGTTTAGGCGCACGGGGTCTAGCGAATCATCTTAACCGTAAAAAATCTTAACTTTTTGATTGGATCAATCTTTACCGTCGGTTGTTTGGCGAATCATCTTAACCGTAAAAAATCTTAACTTTTTGATTGGATCAATCTTTACCGTCGGTTGTTTGTTGTTTTAATAATATAATAGATGATAGTTTTCCAAATGAACAATTGGCTGCGATAAAGGTAAGCTCACGCGAAAGTCCTTGGTATGCTGATTATGCTAACTTTATTGTTGCCAAGTATTTGCCTCCGACCTTTACAGCTCAGCAAAGAAGAAAGTTCTTTTATGATTTGAGGCATTATTTTTGGGATGACCCACATTTGTATAAAGAAGGAGTAGATGGCATTATGCGAAGATGTGTTCCTGAGTATGAACAGAAAGAAATATTGAGCAAATGCCATGGAAGTGCTTATGGAGGACATCACGCTGGAGATAGAACTGCGCAAAAGGTTCTACAATCAGGTTTTTATTGGCCTACCCTTTTTAGAGATGCTAGAAAATTTGTTTTATCATGTGATGAATGTCAAAGAGTAGGTAACATTAGTAGACGTAATGAAATGCCTATGAATTATTCTCTTGTTATTGAACCTTTCGACTGTTGGGGATTTGACTTTATGGGTCCTTTTCCTCCCTCAAATGGTTATACTCATATACTTGTTGCTGTTGATTATGTTACTAAATGGGTAGAAGCTATACCAACTTCTAGTGCTGATGGTGAGACATCATTAAAAATGCTTAAAGATATTATCTTCCCTAGGTTTGGTGTGCCTAGATATCTCATGACTGATGGTGGTTCTCATTTTATTCATGGTGCTTTTAGAAAAACTCTAGCTAAGTATGATGTTAATCATAGAATTGCTTCACCATATCATCCCAAACAAGTGGTCAAGTAGAATTATCAAATAGAGAGATTAAGTCTATTTTGCAAAAGACTGTTAATAAATCTAGAAAAAATTGGTCTAAAAAGCTTAACGATGCTTTGTGGGCTTATAGAACTGCTTATAAAAATCCTATGGGAATGTCTCCTTACAAAATGGTTTATGGAAAAGCTTGTCATTTGCCTCTAGAATTAGAACATAAAGCCTATTGGGCGGTGAAAGAACTTAATAGAGACTTTAAACTTGCCGGTAAAAAGAGATTGCTTAATTTGAATTCTTTAGATGAATGGAGAAATGCAGCTTATGAAAATGCTAGGCTCTTTAAAGAGAAAGTTAAGCAATGGCATGATAGAAGAATTCTTAAGAGAGAATTTAACGTAGGTGAAAAAGTTTTATTGTATAGGTCTCGTCTCAGATTTTTTGCAGGAAAATTACTTTCAAAATGGGAAGGACCTTATATCATCGAGGAGGTCTATCGCTCAGGTGCGATTAAAATCAATTCACTAGATGGGGACAGACCACAAGTGGTTAATGGTCAAAGACTCAAGCATTACATTTCTGGAGATTCTTATAATGAAGATGTTGATTTATCAAAGTGGTAACTCCAGAGGATTTTATAAAAAGTCAAATTCAGACAACTGCAAAGCTGATTTGGAATAGGTAACAGTTTCGGTAAGAAAAAGTTCGCGATTTACTTTCCAACTTAAATATTTGTTGTTTTTACATAATATGGAAAATTATGAGTCGGAAAAGGGTAGGAAACGGTGCCCGAGGGCACCACACCACCCCTGGGCGCGGGCCCCACCCTGGCCGCGCCGTGGGTGCGTGTGGGCTCCTCGGAGCCCGTCTCCGACCCCGCTTCGTCCTGTCCCTTCCTTTTGTTGTAAAACTTTTTGCTATATATTCACCCGGATCTCCCGAGGTCCGTATATCGTGTTTTCGTCGCGTTTTGTTTCGAGCTGTTTTCTGCCAGGAACTATTTTCAGATTTAGAGCGCCATGGTCTTCTCCAACGACAACGAGAACAAGGAGGCCGTGGAGGACATCATGGACCAGAGGATCGAGGAGGAGGTCAAGAGCGAAACCGATGATGAAGTAGAGGAAGACTCAACTCCACGTCCTCGCGCTACTATTGCAAGCATCGGGGTGACTGCCAACCCTTTCAATCCTGTGAAGAACCTGAACATGGGTGGTGAGGCATCGCGTCATGCCTTTGCACCCAAGACACTCGCCTCAAACTCCAGTAACCCTTTCATACCCTCATCCATAAGTATCAATTTGAGAGAGTTCCGGAGATGGAGTTGCCTACTTGTTGGGATATAGATCGATCTAACAATGCAGGAAAAGAAAGCCCTAAGTCCAGTGAGAAGTGGGGAAATAATTCCAAGAGCTGGGATTCACCTTCTGACCAGTTCATGAACCGCATCGAACACAATACGGAGATGATCCGCATCCTCACATACAAGATAGATGAATTGAAGGATTTGGTCGAGAAGCTCATTAGGGAGTCGCCACCAAGAGATCAAGCCTAAATCGTCAAGGGGTAATGGCACTCCCTTGGCTTGTTCCAAGCTTGGGGGAGTGCCCAGTATCATCTTTATCCTTTCGTTTTTATAATTTCGTGGTCATATCATGAGTAGAGAAGTTATCTTATAAGATGGTTTGCGATGTGGAGTGTCAATCCTTTAGTTATCCATGTATCCGTTGGTTTGAGTGTGTCTTTGTTCAGAATATTAATGAGAAGTTCCACCTTTACTTTCGGTACATTTTATTTTAGCCTGCAATCTTCTTTATGTGCTGATCTTGCCATTGGTATTGACGCCACTTTTGGGTACATCAAGTAAATTATATTAGTTGTGGCAAACTTAGTATTGGTCATTAGCAACAATACCATGAAAACTTAAGTAGAAGGAGGGAATTACATGCAAAAATATTATCCCTTTATCTTTCTTTCTTGCTAGCCAATAAGATTAGTATTCTTTGAGTTAAAACATTTGTGCTTACAGGGAAGATAGCATGGTTGCTTTTATTACATATATTTGTGTGTATCCCCCAACTTTTATGCTTGCCACATGACCTTGCTAGCCTTAACCACCGTACTGAGAGGGAATGCTTCTCGTGCATCCAAATCCTTGAGCCAAACCCATGCCATTTGTGTCCACCATAACTACCTATATGTGGTATTTCTTTGCCACTCCAAGTAAATTTTTCATGTGCTACCTTTAAATTATTCAAAATGTTATTATTCCCTTTTGTGTCAATGTTTACTAGCTCATGAGGAAGTAGTGTGGTTATCCTTTATTCTACTTGTCAAACAGACTTTACACCTGGACTAGTGGCATATACATCCGCTTATCCAATAACTTGCAAAAAGAGCTGGCAACGGGATGCCCAGTCCCAATTAATTACAACTTTAACCGCTTAATTCTCTTCACACTTTTGCCCTGAATTATCAGTAAGCATTGACAAACAGTGAAATATCTGCGTGTGTAAACCAAAGAGAAAGAGGGATGATCTGCCTTACTGGTAGAAATAACGTCCTTCAAGTTCATAATGCCCGAGGAGATATGAGCATTACGAAAGCCTTCCTTGAAGGTATCCCAAGTCAAAGTGTCCAGGGGTGGGTGATTTGATAAGTTTCCCACCATTGAGCAGCTGGTCCTTCCAACAGATGAGTGGTAAACCTTACCATTTTAGGGTCAGTACACTCACAAGTCACCAGATCCTTGTGCACAGAACGCAACCAGTCATCTGCCACAATTGGCTCCATTGCATTGGAGAACTTGTTAGGCCTAAGCCTCAGGAATCTGGCAAGTCTGTCGACTTGGGGAGGAGGTGGTGGTGGCGGTCCATTCTGGTTTGCCATGAATTGCGTCATCATAGTCATCAGCTGAGTTTGCGCTGCCATCAACTGTTGCATCATAGCTTTGGAGTTGTTGTTGTTGTCGTTGTTGTTGTTGTTGTTGTTGTTGTTGTTGTTGTTGTTGTTGTTTTCAGGTGCACGACGGGGAGCATCTGTGTGTTTTAGCATAGATGAGTAAAAGATAGACAGATCTGGGAGAAATATTCCTACCCATACAAGCAATTAACACAATTAACCAAATTTGCTAAACTCCAATACATCTTTTGAGAAAATCGAACTAATCGTTTTGGGTTGAAGCACCCCAAGCTTATGGGAAAAGTACGATAGTACTGCCATATCACAATTTGATAGGTCAATACATCATCAAAATCTCGTTATTCTAATAGAAGGTGGTCTAGTCTATCTCCTTCTTGAGTGCATCAAGTTCCCCCTCTATTTTCTTGAGTTCATCAAGGTACTTCTGGGTGTTGTGAAGCCTAAATCGAAGTCTTTCTCCAAGGTACTTGATGGCCTCCCATGCTGCACTTCTTGCGGAATCAAAGAATGATGTGTGGAGTATTGGGTTTGTGAACATGCAGCAACCTTTGGTCTTGTGGTCATCGTCTTTGCTCTTGTATATATGGAGTTGAACCCACCAATACTCTTGACCTTCATCCATGAAAGGAAATCCTTTGTATAATGCTTCTCCTTCAATTCCCAAGCTCTTCATGTTATCCTTAAGTGCTTTTGGAAAATCAGTCTCACATTGTAGAGTCATGGTCATCACTGGTCCTTTCTTGATGGATTCGATGAGGCTGGTCATCTAAAAACAAGAGAAGATTATTTAGAAGGCAATTAGTTAAGATAGTTACAAGAATGACTTAGAAAAGTTTTAGACGAAGATTAAATACATTTTTGTCCTATGGGCTTTCTATTTCTAACCAAACTTAGGGTTTCGAACCTACAGGCAACACAGTGCTCTGATACCATCTGAAGCGGACCTGCACTTAAAATTGGCAAGATCCCTGTGTATAGTGCAAACCCCTAGATCGATTCATTTGCACACACAGTCTAAGATGAATATCACAACAAAGTATCAAATTATTACACGAGGATCCAGTACTTGGGAAAATATTCGTTACAACTTGCATAGCACGAAGCTAGCTTTGAAAGAGTAAAGCAGCGGAAAATTTATTCTTCATGGAGTCTCCATCATCTTCATGTGCCACAGGCGAAACATGTTGGTTGCAGACTCGAAACCCTTAACGAAAACTCACTCGTCGTCAGAACAATCTGCAACAAATAAAAATTTGCAACAGAGTGGGTCAGAACCATTAAAAATGGAACTGGCAAGTGACACTTTGTGGACACTTTGTGGAATAACTCTAATAACCTATATGCATATTTGGCTGGTGGAGTTCAAAGGTATTTTGCATAAAGCCAGTTTTATCTTATCACTTTATAAAACCATTTCAACATCTTTTATGGTAACACTGGTAAGCCCCAGTGAACCAAAAGATGGCCCGTCCCTAGGTGCACCCTCAGGTAAAAACCCCCACATACCATGGTCCTAAGTATAGTGAAAACTATCTTAGGTGAAAACCCCCACGGACATGGTCCTGAGTAGTTCACCCATCTAAGTGTACCCTCAGGTAAAAACCCCCACATACCATGGTCCTAAGTATAGTGGAAACTATCTTAGGTGAAAACCCCCATGAACATGGTCCTGAGTAGCTCACTCTTGTTCACCTATCAAAATTTTATTTGAGAAATTTGAATGTTGGGATTCCTCCGTTGATGTCCTTGATCAGCTGCAACCTTCACTTGGAGTTCTTCACTTTCTTCATATCCCTTTGTTCCTGGGTGTCCGTCCACAAGTGTACTCTCAGGTAAAAACCCCCACATACCATGGTCCTAAGTATAGTGGAAATTATCTTAAGTAAAAACCCTCATGGACATGGTCCTGAGTAGCCACTCAACATAAACCAAACAACCAATTCCACCCAGGTGATTCATTAACATAGTAGATGTGTACTCTCAGGTGAAAACCCCCACATACCATGGTCCTAAGTATAGTGAAAACTATCTTAAGTGTAAACCCCCATGGACATGGTCCTGAGTTGCCACTTAACATTTTATAAAACTTTCATCAATTACTTAGCATCAATATTTCTACTAAGTTATTTCATAGGTACCTAGACACATAAGAATAGGGAAATTCTAAACATGTCTTGCATAGCAAAACTACTAAGTCCTACACATGCTTAAGGGAAATAAACTACTCATGCATATAGAAAATACTTAGGAAATTTATGAATGTGCCACTTGCCTTGGCAACAAGAAGAGCAGTAGTAGCAGTTGCAAAAGTCTTCGCTTCTCTCCGAAAATTCTAACACATAAAACAAGCCACAATAAACATACAAGCATAACAACAACACTTAGGAAAAATATGACATGCATGGGATGCAATTAAAACCACAAGTCAATATTTTTCTAACTTCTCTAATTTTAATAAATCATGCATGAGACAAAAATGCATTTAGCACAAATTTTACTAAGACAAGAATAATTAAAACAATTCCCAACAAGGGAATAAACACTATGTAGAAAATAATCCTAAACAAATACTTAGCAAAAATAAGGGACAGTTTTTCCTAGGAGGAGTAAAATTATACAAATCCAATGCAATTGGATTCACTCAAAAATAATTTTTATAGTAAAAGATATGCCAAAGTTACTCAAATTGTCCATTTGCAATTTGAATAAATTGAACTGCTCAAAAATGATAAATAACATAACCAAAATAATCTACAGGTCAGGGACTTTCCAAGGATATTTTATTTACAAATTTTGGACATACCAATTTTATATCTATTGTCAAATTTTACTTAAAACATTCATTTGCAATTTTTTTATAAATGTGAAATACTCAAAAACGAGCCTCTGATTTTTAAATCAGTTTAAAATATCCAAAACTTATTTCTAGCAGTGGCTAACTATTCTAAAGATCCAAAGGTTTCCAAAATTATTTTATTTGCAAAATTTGGATTCATAGATTTTAAGTTATGCCAAATATACTCAAACTTCTAAATTTGAAATTTGAATAATTTAAGTTTGACAAAACAGAAAAGTAATACGGCCAAAAGTTTCTACTGGTTCTAAGGATTCCAAATATATAAAAATATTTGAATTTGGATAAACAGAGAAAAAGTAATGATAAACCTAAGTTCTAGGGGTTTTTCTGCAAAACTGACAAATAAAATAAAATTAAGAAAATCGCTTTCCACGCTGGCGCTGACGAGGCGTTGACTGGCTGACGAGGCCTGACGTGGCGCTGACGATGTTGCTGACTGTGCGTTGACGTGGCGTCTCCTGATTCGCTGATACCCCTTCGCGTAAGGAAACTAACCTAAGCCACTAAATCTAAATCTAACGGTGCAGATTTGGTTGACCAACTCTGAGCGGTGCTAGGTCACCGGAGATTCACCGGAGCGACGGAGCCATGGCCGGCGTCGAGCGGCATCGCGAAAAGAGAGGGGCGGGACACGAGGCTCATACCACGCGATGCTGGGCGAGGAGGCGAGGTTGATGGCGAGGTTGACGGCGTCGAGGTGCTCTGGCCCGCCGGGAATCGCTCGCCGGAGTCGAAGAAGCGGACGGCAGCGTCGGGTCGACCAAGAACTGCTCAAAACAACACGAAAAAAATACCGGAACATGCCAGGAAGGTTCGCCACGATGAAGGAAGGAGAATGGAAGAAGAGAGGGGGCTCGGGTGTCCTGGACTCGCCGGAAATGGAGGGCGTCGCCGGCGGCCGTGGCGGATTTTCGAGGAAGGAATCGAGCAGCCTAGGGGCTCTCGGTCTGTGGTTCTTGGGGCAAAAAGAAGAGGAGGGAGAGGGTCTTAAGTAGACGCGGACGGAAGCAAGAATCGCGGCTTTAGACGCCGTATTGAAGAGGGGATCGCCGGGCTGTCTCCTGCCATGTCGAACGTGCGATTTGTGGACGGGGAAGAAGAAGGTGTCGGTGCTGACAGGTGGGGCCGGGTGGTCAGTGAGAGAAGGAGAGGGAGTGTGGGCTGGGCTGCTGTTGGGCTGCTGCGCGCGTGAGGAAAAGGACCGAAGTTGGGCTGGGCTGCCTGGCTTGCTTCGGGTAGGTGGCCCATTTCCTTTTTTTTTTGTTCTAACTCCTTTTCTAATTCCTGAAATCTTTTATAACTTTTGAAATAAACCTTTAAAAGGATTCAAACCAATTTGTAAAATTTAGAAATAATATTATCTGTTATTTAAAATATTCAAGCACACCTTTTCTAATATCTTTCAAAAATACCAATTTAGAAAATTGCATATTTACTTGATTGAGACTTTATGTTAATTTAAAATAGGGTTTTGAATAACAATTATTTGTGGCTTATTAAAACCAAATAAAATACCACAAATGTAGATATTGAAATTAACTTATATAAACTTAATTTTTTTTAATAATTATAATCAAATCAAAACCAACATTTTAATATAGAACAAATAAAACCAAGTAGATGATGAATGCATGCATGATTTTGTTTTCTCAAAACAAAATATTAAAATTTTCAAAAAGTTTTTGATTTTTCTGATTTTTCAAAATTTTGAAAAACTTGGGATGTTACAATATTCAAGAACAAGCAAGATGAGTTTGAAATGGTTGTGAGGAACAAGGCAAGATTGGTTGCACAAGGGTACTCTCAAGTTGAAGGCATTGATTTTGGAGAGACTTATGCACCCGTGGCTCGCCTTGAGTCCATCCGTATCCTTCTTGCATATGCATCACATCATAACTTTAAATTGCAACAAATGGATGTGAAAAGTGTTTTTTCTTAATGGTCCTTTAAAGGAGTTGGTATATGTTCAGCAACCACCAGGTTTCGAGGACCCTAAATTCCCTAACCATGTCTACAAGCTTGATAAGTCGCTCTATGGTCTCAAACAAGCACCTCGTGCTTGGTATGAGCACCTAAGAGAGCTATTACTAGACCGTGGATTTGAATTGGGGCAAATCGATCCCACCCTCTTTACCAAGAGGGTCAAAGGGGAGCTTTTCATATGCCAACTTTATGTTGATGATATTATTTTTGGCTCATATAACAAAGCTTTCAATGATGAATTTTCAAAGCTTATGACCGATAGGTTCGAGATGTCTATGATGGGCGAATTGAAGTTCTTTCTCGGTTTTGAGATCAAGCAATTGAATGAAGGGAGTTTCATCTCTCAAACCAAATATACCCAAGACATGCTCAAGAGGTTCAATATGCACAATGCTAAGGGGAAGCGGTTTCCCATGGACACCAAATGCCATCTTGAACTTAACCACGACGGTATCGATGTTGATCAAAAACTTTATCGCTCTATGATTGGTTCTTTGCTTTATCTTTGTGCATCTAGACCCGATATTGTGTTGAGTGTAGGGTGTGTGCAAGGTATCAAGCCGCTCCTAAAGAAAGCCACATGGTAGCGCTCAATAGAATCCTTCGATATTTGGTTGATACGCCAAGGTTTGGTTTGTGGTACCCAAAGGGCACTAATTTCTCTCTTGCCGGTACACGGATTCGGATTGGGCTGGTTCCAAGGATGATAGGAAATCAACTTCCGGGGCATGCAAATTTCTTGGTAGGTCCTTGGTGAATTGGTCTTCTAAGAAGCAAAATTGCATATCTCTATCCTCCGCCGAAGCCGAGTATGTGGCGGCCGCTAGTGCATGCACTCAATTGTTATGGATGAGGCAAACTTTAAAGGAATACGGTGTCAATTGTGAAAAAGTGCCTCTTTTGTGTGACAATGAAAGTGCTATCAAGATTGGCCACAATCCGGTGCAACACTCAAGAACGAAGCATATTGAGATTCGTCATCATTTTATTCGGGATCATATTGCTCGTGGTGATATTGAGCTTGGCTATATTCCAACCAAAGATCAACTTGCCAACATTTTCACGAAGCCACTTGATGAAGCAAGGTTCACCTTCTTGAGGCATGAGCTAAATGGATTCTAGGAGCTTGACTTGACCATCTTACATACACACCTATTTTTTGACTATTTATTTGGTTTAGGTGTAGGCATGGACATAGGGGGAGTGCGGTCCTAATCCATTGGACCATCCCTCCCCCCATTATGCCGACATTAGGAAATCATTTGCCTCTCTATATTCGTGCTATGAATTGTGAGCTTAAATGACGAGTAGTGGCCGTGGACCCAAGATATATCTCCGCGGTGTCACACCACACACTCATACATGGTGGCCTAGGCCACCGCCCTCTTCCGTGTGAAGAGTTGATCTTATTTCGTCTCTATTTGATTTTATTTGGTTCCTAGACCTTTTATTTTGTTTTTGGGAAAAATACTTGGAATTGGCTTTTATATTTGCTTTTTGCAATACCTAGTGTGTATCCCACCATCAGTGACTTTGTTCCAAACCTAAGCTCATCTTATCTAAAGTCGTGCTCGTCTTGCAACATACATGTCCTTGTTGAAATCTAGCAGTTTTGGAGCATTTGGGTCCGGAGACTCCGGTGTGCAACACCGGAGACTCCGGTCTGTCCAGAGTCTCCGCCCTAAAATCTGGAAATCTCCGGTCCGTACGGAGACTCCGGGTTTAGGCCGGAGACTCCGGACTCGGTCGTTTCGCTGGGTTCCTTAAGGGCTCGGGGTGGGGAGTTGTTTCACAACTTCCCCCACACCCTCGACCCAATACTCTCCCCAGTCGTCGCCGGGTGCTCCAAGACCGTCTCTGGCCGCTCCCCGCCGCCGGAATCCGCCGTGCCACCGGCTCCTCCACCTCCCAAGCGTTGGGGATTTTCCTCCCCTCCATTTGGATCTCACCATGAAGGACACGGGTACCACTCTCTCTCTTCCTCTAGGGTTCTTCCTAGATCTAGTTTTGAGAGTAGTTCTTGTTGAATTTCTTGGTGTAGAACCTTTTAGGATGGCAACGTACCTCTAGGAAATTGTTGGTGTTGATTTTCATTCAGTTTTGACCTAGATTGGAAGTTCCTGTCTCAGGCCGGAGATTCCTGTCCCCCTAACCGGAGACTCCGGTGTGGCCGGAGATTACGCCCCCTGAGACCGGAAACTTCGGTCCAGATCGTTTCTGAAGAAAAATTCTCTCCAACTGTTTCTCTCTTTTGATTCCTGTTTCACAGCTAACAAAAGGTACCCCGGTGCTTCATCCTCGAATATAAAGAAGCCGAAGAAGAACAAGCTCCAAGGTCGAGACTATTTGATCTATGATGAAGAACAAGACAAGTCTGTGCAGAGTGGTGCTATAAAGCAACAAAAGGCTGCTGAGGCTAGAAGGGCTAGGCAAGAGGCTGCTCTTCTCCGAGAAGAAAAGGCCAAGAGGGACAAGCTTGATAACTTGACCACCTTGACGGGTTTGAACAAGGAGGAGTTTAGGACCATGCGGGCGCAGAATTTCTATGCCATGCCCAACAACTCGGACGATGGTCACTTTTGGAGAAGGGAGCAAGAGCTCATTATGAAGGAAATCTATGCAAATTTGGACCCAAAAAGCTCTTGTGTGCCCTCAAAAACCGCTGAATTTTGAAGTGTTGGCCAAGAAGACATACTTTCAAGAGGCAATATGGGTTGCTAGGAAGATCGGTCTTGAGCACCTCATTTCCATCCAACAAAATTATGATATTGAGATGGTCCAACAGTTCTTTGCCACTCTTGTGCTTGGAGATGAGGAGGACACCAAAATGACTTGGATGATGGGGCCTCTCAAAGTTAGTGCAAACTTTTCAGAATTTGGAGAGGCTTTGGGATATGTGTTCAAAGGTGTGAACATTTCCATTGGTCGAAGAATGCATGTTGAAGGAGTGGCCTATGATAAGAAGATTCTTGCCCCTCATGCTGCTAAAGGGGGTGCCATTGCCACCACCAAAGGACTCAAGCCCATCTACAACATCTTGATTCGCATGTTTCGTTGGAGCATTGCACCTCAAGCCGGGAATACGGATGCTATCCGTGGAGCTCTTGTCAACCTCATGTATCATTGCCACAAGACATACCTTGCCGGACCGACTGCCAAGGGTTTGATATTGATGTCATGGATTATATCAGGTGTGAGATCAACATTGCTATTCATGAGAGGAAGAATCCTATGTATGCTCCCTATGTCATGAAGCTCATCCTCAAAAAGATTCCCAAACTCGATCAATCTCGTTTCAAGCCTCACAACTATGGTAACCTTCAAGTGCTCAACCATCATCTTACTCAAGCCACTTATCAAGAGGTAGAGGCGCAAGAAGCGCCTAGGGCAAGAAGGAAAAATGCCACTCCACCCTCTTGGGATCTTGGTGGCAAGGAAAGAGTCAACAATGAGTTGAAGAATGTTTCGTGGTGGAAAAGGGCTATGATGTGCATGGGTGTTGCGGTGCACAAGGAAAACCATCAAACCTATGTTACCAACAAGAAGATCTTGTCCAACCAAGCCCATATGTTGAAGGAAATGCGCAAAATCAACAATGGTGGTACCACTCCTCCTCGCCAAGAAGGTGATCCCGAAACTCTGCCATCCGACGCAACTATCCCTCTTGAGAAGTGGAATGTGGATATCTTTCCTTGGAATGATTATGATGATGTGACCTCCATGCCTTCCTCTTCTTGCAACACCGGAAAGGCTCCTATGCGTGCTCAAGAAGAAAGTGATGATGAAGAAGAAAGTGATGAGGAAGAAAGTGACGAAGCAAGTGGTGAAGCAAGTGGTGATGACGACGATGATGAACACGACGAGTGATCGCCTTGGGTTTCGTTAGCATCGCTCTTTTCCCTTTTTGGCGTTTCGATGCTAAAGGGGGAGAAGTAGTTCTACTAGGTTCTTCTCGTGGGATTTGCATGGGTCAGACACAAGCATGCTCGTTTATCATTTCTTTAAAGCTTGTGTCCTTTTATCGTTGTTGTTGAACTTATTTGCCTCTTATTCGTGTGAGACTATGTTCCTTTCGTGTGAGACATATGGATATTTCATATTACCGATGGTTGAGATGGTATCTATCTATGTGATATGTATTATTGTGCATTGGTCTATAGTCTACTTTATTATGCACAAGGTATGATTACTTTCCTCTCAACCCATTATCTTGATATGTCTTTGTGCTTATGAATTTGTATCATGTTCAATATTTCTTGTGAGTTGTCTCTCCTCTACATGTTGAGCATTTGTATTCAAATGCAAACTACTTGTATGCACACATGTAGGGGGAGCCTCTCAAATCCTTTGTGGAACATGTCGATATTTGTTGTGTGCTTTATTGCAAATCCGAGTGTTGTCATCTAACACCAAAAAGGGGGAGATTGAAAGGGCATATTTTATATCCCCTAGGTTTTGTGTGTTAGGCAACAACACTAGGATATATCTAATGTAATGTTAAGTGGTGCAGGAATCAAAAGAAATATCTACATAGTGCATCGAAACACTTGACAAGAAAAAGGGTTGTTTGCAACTGCCTGTCCAGTCCGGAGTCTCCGGCCTCAGGGGACTCAAGGGTCGGAGTCTCCAGCCAAGTCGAATATCTAGAGCAAAAGCTCCACAGGACAGCAGCCGCTGTATGGGGTGCAGAGTAACACCGGAGTCTCCGCACCCACTGTGCGGAGTCTCCGCCCCAGACAAGGTTTTATTTCGAAGATACTTCCGGGACGGCGCGTGCGGTATAGGGTTCGGAGTACCCCCGGAGTATCACCGGAGTTTCCACACTTTTTCGGTCCGGAGTTTCCGGTCTGGCCGGAGTCTCCGGCCCTCCGATGCGGAGTCTCCGGACTAAGTGGTCTGCAAACGGCTAGTTTTTCTGGGAGGGTATAAATACCTCTCCACCTCCCTCTAGCCAGCTAGCTCACCCAAACTTGAAGACTCCATTATTGCAAGCGCAAGAATCACTAGATCTCCCAATCCCTCCACCCAAACTCGTTGATCTTTGGAGGATTGAAGGAGAAGGCCCGGATCTACATCTTCACCAAGCCGTTCTTCATTTCCCCCTCATTTACTTGAGGGCCCCTTGGCTAGGATTTCCATTAGGAAAACCTAGCTTCTTGTTGTACTCACTTGTTGTCTTTGTGACAGATTTATAGCTGTTCGGGAGCCCCCAATCCTCTTGTGGGTTGTGCCCCAGATCGTTGTTGTAAAGTCTCCGGATTCCGCCTTGAAGGATTCCGATAGTGGAAGGTGAACCAAACCTTTGTGGTGCGGTCCATCGGAGAAGAAGGTGACGCATTTGTGGCGGTTGAGTTTTGACCTTCATGGTAGCTCACACCTCTCCAACGAGACGTACTCCCCTAAAAAGGAGGAACTCGGGATTACATCCATGTCTCCGCGTGCTTTCACTTCAGTTACTTCTATCCTTGTTTACCGTCTTTACTTAGTGTACCTTGCTTAATTGCTAGCTTGTCGTATAGGTAAATTCACCATAGTTGCATATCTAGAGAATTTACCTTTTGTGTCAAGCCTAAATTTAAAAAGTACTAAAATTGAAGTAGCACCTATTCACCCCCCCCCCCCTAGGTGTCATACGATCCTTTCACCAATTCATCGAGCTAGCAATTAGGAGGAACTGGAAGGAATGGCGGGCTGAATGGTGTAGAGTGAAGGTGTCCCGTACTGAGCCTTTCTTTGCTAACCTTGATGGAGCAGCAGTGTATCGCTCTAATTCCATGGGTTTGAGCCCGAGAGAGGGCGATTTTGCTCCGGTCCTGGAGAGGCTTCTTCTTCTTCGAACGCACGAATGGACCGGACCTGACATAGTGATGCACTTTCTGAGCAATCGTATTGCTCCTCTTCAGCAAAGGTCCAGGTTCATGTGGGGGTATTTCAATGTGGGTTCTGATCCAATCCGTTTGAGCTCCAGGAACCTTCCCCCATCAGCAGTCTCGATGTGGATCAACCAGTTCTTTGAAGCGCCCAGGGTCCTGCTGCATCATAACAATCCCCTTCCCTTGTATAAAGACGCGAATTGCGGCGCGATTATAGCGTCGATGCCGAGATTCAGCGCCCAGGGGATAGTTGGCTTTGAGGCTGAAGAACCGGTTCCCGGGATTGGGGTGGACTCGGAGCCTCCGCCCATTCCCGTACCTGACTTTGCTCATGGTGACGTCAGCGGGCCGTCGCCACCTGGTCAAAGTCCCAAGAGAGATTCTTCTCCATATTCATCTTTGCGGCATAGGTGCGGTTCTGCTACCAGCGCACCCACCCGCTTAGGTCGGAACCCCGCTATCCCCACAGCGACCGTAATAGATCTAGTTAGCGACGAGGAGGAGGAGCAATCAGCGAGACCTTCTGTCGGAGACGCTCTTGGTGGCCAGGTTAACCCGTCAGATCCCATGGCTCAAGAAGGTTCTTCTTCGTCAGCGGGTGAGCTTGGCCTTCCGTTTAGGGCACGGCCGTGGGTTCGCACCGCTATTAAGAGGAAAATGCCAGAGTAATGCCTCTACCTCACCCCAATTTTTACTTGCTTCATGTTGAATCGCCAATGACATGGATCCTGATCTACTAACCCGTCTTTGTAGCTCTGATTCCTCTGAGCCTTCCGCCAAGCGCCTGATGACCGAATCCAGAGCTACTCTAGAGCCTGAACCCAAGGGTCTGTTCGGAGGGGAAAATCCTCCTGCAACTCCTGAGCAGCCCTCAAGCCGGGGCGAAGATGTGAGTTCCCCTCACTTGGATCTGCTTTCAAGTGTTGAAGTTCCTCTGGAGGAGTTGAATGAAGAGGATGTCTCGGTCCCAGGTAACTCATCATGCTCAGCTCTTTAGAGGTCCCGTTTATGCTTTAGTATTTTACCAGTCTTGATGTGTAGCATTGGTCCCTTGCGTCATCCCACAACTATCTTGTCATGAAGAGTTGTCTTCTTCGCTTTCACGTCATCTTGATGGCGCTGACATGGCGCCTGAGCTTGATTTGAGGGTGAACCTCGGAGCCGACATCCCTCTGTCAGAACGGTTTTGGGTCCTGAGGGAGAGGGAAGAAGATGCTTCCCGGGAACGTCGTTCCCTCAACATTTTAGGCGAGCCCCCGGCGGAGGCACAGGGATTAGCTGTCGATTTCCCCGTGTTCTCGTTCCTGATTATGGTCAGAGCTCCTCCAGCTGTTCACGGGAGGATTTTTTGCTGCTGCTGTCGGCAATCTCCTCAGCTTGGAGGAGGAATGGAAATCCAGAGCTCAGGCCATGGCTTCCCTTGAACAGGAGTTGTCGGTGCTGAAGGCGAAGTTGCAGTTCACTTACTTCGAGAATATGAACGAGTGCAAAGTTCGTGAGGAGGAATTCCTGGCACAAACTTCTGAGTTACATCATGCTCAGAACAAGCTCAATCTCGAGGTGGCAGTTGTAGCCACGGATAGATTGAAGCTCCAGGAGCGAGAGCAGCAACTGTCCCAGTTGGCTTTTGACTTAAATGAGCGTGAAAAGCAAGCGGCCAAGGCTGAGGAAAACTTCCAGCTTAAGGCCATCGACTTGAATTTGGAGCTGGAGCGGCACCAGTCCAGGGTCGAGCCATTTGAAGCCGATCATCAGCGAGATTTCGACATTCGCGCTGCTGCTCTTCGTGACTCCATCAGGATAGAGCTCGATGCAGAGGTTTCGTCTCTCCAGGCTGAAGTTGCTTGACTGAATCACGACTTTGGGTCCGAAGTTGCCTCTAGGGTAGATGCTACCCGCAAACTTGAACAGTCTATCAAAAGGGAAGAGATCTCCCAGGCTCTCGCCATTTCCAACGGCAAAAGGGCACAATCACTCGAAGAAGCTTATCAGAATAACAAACAGGCCATGTCTAACATGATGGAGCGAATGAAGCCAGTCTTGAAGGAGTTAAAGACCCTGAAGGAGACCCATGAAGTGGCTCAGCAGAGCGCTGAATCTGCTTGGCAGCAGGTTGAAGGTTCCACCAAGCTGATAGCGGATCTTCGGCCAGAAGTGTCATCTCTGACCAAAACTCGAGAAGACCTGGAATCTCATCTGTCCAAGAATCAAGAGGATCTGCAACGAGAGCTCCTCATCGCGCAAACTGCCATGGACGAGGTCTTGGGGGAACTTCGTCGTTTGGGGATGACTTCCCCTAGAACCACATCTGGAGCCAGCCACCAATCCCTGGCTAGTCTTTCAACAGAAATCAACAGCATTGGCCGCAGCTTGTCTGGGCTCAAGAAAGGTCTTGAGGAAGTGCTCAACGCTGAAGTTAGAAGCATAGCCCAGTCAATCTCTTCAGACATCTTATCTGCAGTCCTCCATGAAGTCCCAGGTTTCCGCTTGGAGTCAGTTCTTGAAGAAGTCCCGCCAGGAGGCCAATCGCAATCGGATGGAGTAGCTTTACAGGAAGTGGTCAGCCAACTGGTGAAGCAGTACGGGTGTCCTGGCAGCACATCAACATCTAAGGAAGTTCGTCGCGTATAAAGAGGAGGTCGGGTAGCATGTGCCCTTGTCGTGTCCCTGTTATGAAAAACACTTTGAATATTCCTGCAAAACCAGTAAGATGGTGTATGCCTCGAACAATGTTCTGTAATAGTTAATCTAGGACTAGTACTCTGAGTATTTTATCGACACGGTAAGTGGACTTATCTGCGTGATTCATCTCCTTGACCGAATGAGCGTAGCCAGAACATAATTCTTTCCAAGATCGAATTCATAACACAACGAAAACTTATACTACCCGGGAACCCCGTCAATTCAGTTACTTTCACCATTTCGCAAAAAATCGCAAGTCATGAACCATCCCGGGAACTCTGTTCCTAGGTATTTCATCGAAAAACCACTTCAGAACTTAGCTAGCGGAAAATCACGAGGAGAAAACAAAATCCGGATGACGACCCAAGGTGGGACGGACCCTGACCCTAGATAGCCCTTGCGCTCTGATGCCGGCCCAAGGCGGGACTGACCCAGACCCTAGATAGCCTCTTTGGCGGGTTAGACCCATTTCCACCTTGACTTATATGGGGGACGGACTTGTTCCCATTTTTCCTTTGTGGTGGGACTGACCCAAACCCACGTTCCTCGTGGAGGGACGGACCCTTCCCACTTATCATTCGTGGCGGAACGGATCCAGGCCCACCTCAACAATCGTGGAGGGACGAACCCTTCCCACTTATCATATGTGGCGGAACGGATCCAGGCCCACCATAACCCTTGTGGAGGGACGGACCCTTCCCACTTAACATATGTGGCGGAACGGATCCAGGCCCACCATAACCCTTGTGGAGGGGCGGACCCTTCCCACTTAACATATGTGGCGGAACGGATCCAGGCCCACCATAACCCTTGTGGAGGGACGAACCCGTCCCACTTAACATATGTGGTGGAACGGATCCAGGCCCACCATAACCCTTGTGGAGGGACGGACCCTTCCCACTTAACATATGTGGCGGAACGGATCCAGACCCACCTTCCATTAAACAAGCCAGATGCCTTCCGGGTGGGAGCTCGTTCCCAGGCAGAGCTGAGGAACGTGCCCTCATTGGTCCCGGAAAGATCCTACCCAGGTCAGGAGAAGGCGTCCCCCCTCCCGACGGTTGGGCGAGGCAATCACGAATACAATGAAATGCGAGACATTGAACATTAAGCATGCATTATTCAGGTTTTGAGGTTCGACCATAGGTGACTGGTAAAAAGGATAAAGACTTGATTTTCTTCAAGGATCGGGTTCAGTATTCTTCCGCTTCCTGGAGGTCTTGCTCTTCTTCGAGTTCTTCGCTCCACGTCCTCTTCCTCGCCGGGAGCCACCGTGGGATGCTCCTCTGTCACGCTTGACACCAGGTTGCTTTCCTCTCCCAGAACCCTGTCCTCTTGACAACTCGTCCCTGTGCTCCACTTGCTCCTCATGCTCGACGCCATTCTTTGATCTGCGGATCCCTCGGAATGCTCTCATGAACCGCATCTTCAAGTTTTGCCAGGAGGTGATGGAGTGCACGGGATGGTCTTCCCACCATTCTCGAGCATATCCTTTCAGTGCCAGGGGGAAGCAGTTCACCATCATCAACTCATCCCCTCAGGCATTTCTTACTGAAGCCAAGAAATTATTTAAAAACTGACGGGGATCGCCACTTCCATCATATGCGTCCTCCAGGTCCTGATTACCCTCGAGCGTCCATTCATTCCGCTGAAGCTCAGGCGCAATTGCGTAGAGGGATTCACCCCCGATCTCCTTGTTTTCCCTTTGCCAGTATCGCTCTCTCTTCCTCTCAATCCGGGACCTTGCATCTTCAGCACGACGTTCAATTATGTCAGAGCGCAGATCATGGCTCCTCACGTCTTCGTATTCTCCAGCCCGCCTTGGCACTTCAACAGCTCGTGCGCCCAGACTTTGCCCGGATGATCTTGCCAGGTCCGGATCCAGATGGACAACATCCATCAGAGCTTTCAGGTGTGATGTCCAGGCATGGAAGTTCTGTGTCCCACTCCTAGCATCTGGCGGATGCTGAATCAGCACGCGAGCGGCAGCGAGAGCCTCGCGAGGACCACCGATCCCGGGAAGCATCTTCGCTTCATCAATTTCTTCCCGGGGACCAGGAGAAGCAGAGACGCTCCGCATGCGCGCATGGAATCCAGCGCGCGTCGACCTCATGTCTTCTTCGGTGTCATAGAGGGTGAGAATAGATCTACACCTTGGATCGGGATCTGGTGACAAACTGACCTCCTTCACGTCCCTGGGAAACTCCCCTGACCGTGAGCGGTAGGTCGAGCGCCGTCGCAGAGCCATAGGGGAGGCAGATCTTTTCCTCTTGTAGCGCGGCGGAGTTCGGGAGCGTCGGTAAGAGTGCCTGACGGGGAGGTCCCCGGTCCGGGCCAGCCCCCGGCCCGTCTCTCTACGGCGAACTCCGAATCTACCTCGTCTGGCCGTCATCTTTTCCGGTTGTGGTGCGCGGATGAGCCTTACCAGATCTCCTGCGCCCTCTACCTGGCGCGCCAGATGTCGTGTCCAAAGTCACGAACACCGAAGGTTGCGAGACCCCCTTTTAGAGATTTGGTGAGGGGCGCCAGGATGATCTTGGCGAGCGAATGAGGAGTGCAGAAAGTAGAACACACAAGCAGTTTACCCAGGTTCGGGCCGCTCGGAAGCGTAACACCCTACTCCTGCTTGTCTGGATATATGGTGGTGATATGCGTATCCGGGTTACAAGGGATCGTTCCCGGGTACTCTCTCTCTCCCTTTTCTATCTGCTGTACCTAGCTAGCTTGCTTTCCAAGATGATCCCTCCCTCTTGGCCTGGTCCTCCTTTTATACATAAGGGGATACCACAAGGGCAGGCTGGGTTCACTCCTTTAGGGTAGGTGAATCGCCAGTCTTTGTCTGCTGCGGGGGCCACTGCGCACGCATCATGTCTCCCTCTTTATCTCTCTGTCATGTATTGATACAGGGGTATCCGGGAGTTCGTCCCCGGGAAGTTGCCGTATGCTCATCTTGGTAATATACTTGATCTTCTCTTGGACGGTTCGCGAGAACCTCTGATTCCCGGGGTGCGACACCTGACTCCAAGGTCTCTTATTTCTCTTCATATTCTTTTGTATCCACTGCTATCCCACTGTTAGCCTTCAGTTTCTTCTTATTAAGATTCTTCTGTGGCGTAGCAAGAGGATCAACATTACTATGTGGTTCAGATTCGGTCTGCTCCGCTGTGGGTGCGGTGATTGGAATTTTGTCGGCCACCACCATGGCCAAGTTATTCTCTCCTATGTGTGATGTATCCATCGCTAAACTTTTCCTAGCCGAGGGATGGTTTTCAGTCATAACACTGTCAGTAGTACCTTCAGTTCCATGTTCCATAGCATTTAAATTTATGTCTGTATCTATCCCAAATCCAGGATTTGTGTGTACACTATTCCATCACCAACTAATTGAATGTTGAGGATGACCTCCAGAAGTGGCGCCTTCATTGCTAGAATTCCTTCCTCCACGGTCGCCTCTACCAAAGCCACCACGTCCATGTTGGCCACCTGGATTGTCATTGTTATTTACTCCCCTTCCTCGACCACCATCATGGTCACGACCAGCACCACGGCCAGCACCTCGGCCACCTCCTCTGCCCCTTCTAGGAGCTAAAATATAAGGACCCCATTGCATGCTTTCCTCCTCATGTTCTCCCGTGCCACACTCCTGATACTAGTGTCTCATCTTCCCGCAGGCGTGACAGAATGTCGGAAGCTTCTCATATTTCACTTGGTAGAATTCAGTTTTTCCAGCCCTCGTGAAGCTGACGAAGCGAGTCAATTTTTGATCAACATCGAGTTTCACCCGGACTCGAATAAACTGGCCAACAAAGCCACTTGGGAGGGTGATCTATAGTTCCTGGACCTCTCCGATTCGCTTTGCCATATTTCGCACAAAGGCCTCGTTTTTCAGTACACCGTCTGGGAGTTTGTGGATCCGGCTCCATGTTTCCAGTTTGTTCAGCCTGATGGATTCTGGATTCGAAAACCCATCATATTCTGTCATTATGAGAGCTCCAAAGCCTCTCAACTCCCATGGACCTTGATGCATCGCCATGTTCCAGTCTGCCAAGCAGTTGAACTTGATCGAAAACAGGTTAGGATTGATCCTTCTCCAGATCACTTCTTGTGCCGGATTCCAAGCAGCTCTCATGTCCGCGAACAATGCCCCTTGACTAAAGGATTTCTCGGTAAGAACTCGCGCTAGGGATGGCCACTTCGAGCCCTCCAATGGGGCATCTACCTCTTTCTCCCAGATCAGATCATCTAATTCCTTCTCTTCCAGATGTAGACGCTCCAACAAAAAACTTGGTTCCTCCATCAATCCCGCACGGGAACTACTGCCCCCGATCCTGCCATGGACCCTAACCCACGCAGATCACGTCCCAGCAAGGAACCGGGTGCGTTGGGGACCTGGGGCACGGGATCGGTGAAGATCGGCCAGACAAAAGGAACTCATGCGGTGGCCGCCGGAGGACTCTAAAACCCTAGGTTTATGACCTAGGGGACGTTACTGCTGCTTTTAAGTTTGAAGTTCAGTTTTCTTCTTCGGTAGACTCTTTATACTACTTTGAGAGTGCATCCGATTTATTCCATACTTAGTGCTTGGGTTTTATCTCAGCCCCGTGGACCGTGGTTGGGTGCTTAACGGCCAAGATTAGTGCGGGTGTTACTCTCTCCCTTCATAATTATAAGATGTGTTATGTATTTCTAGATTGGATGTATATATGTGTTCTAATATGTTTGTTCATCCATTTCAGTACGTATGTAATCTAAATTGAAATATTAACACATTTGATGAAAGTGCATGGTGTCCCATGTGTGGTTTTGATAATTAAAGACAATCGTTATTAACTAATGTTTACATAGAGTTATACTTGAATGATTTATGTTGGCAATATTTGAAAACCATATGTTGAATTCTGGGCTGAGAGAAGAAAGTGAAACAAGATAAAATTCTTGTGTGTATCTCAAAAAAATTATTTGCTCTAACTTATGGGTTAACCCATGGGGCATAAATATCTTAAGATGATTATTATAAGAGAAGAGTTCAAGATATGGCTTCTTGTCGAGCTTACGATATGCTCATATGTAAGCCATGGTTGATCAAGTTGTGGGGCATAATATGAAGGGAAGAACTCGTTATGCATCTCAAGAGATTGATATGAAATACGGTCATGAGATTGCTGGGACTATAGCGAATGTGTCTTGAAGAAGAAGATTGTGTGAACACTAATATTTTTTTCAAGATATCATCATTATAAAGAGAGAATAAAAGACACGAACTTGATCAAAAAAGTGCAAAGAGTACTCAAATTGATCAACACACAAAGGTAGATGATACACCAAGAGAGATCAAGTGACTCGATATGGTAAGCAACTGTCCATACAACTTTGTGAACGTGATATATGTGTGTGGTGTTTCTATGTGAGGTTAGATATATTTTCATGGGATTGCATCAAAAGGACGATTTCATATAGCCGATGGAGGATGACGTCAAGTGCAAGTTCAGGATAAGCACATCGAAGATAATATGTTCGAAGCTTGTCATCGATTTGGCGTTAATGTACCAGGGAATATGTGAGGCTCTTCCATAGTGGAGTACGGGGAAGAAATTTGCGAGTCTTCACTGAGCGAAGAAGTAGAAAAGTGATCCAACTTGGGAGCTCAAGATCGTTATCATCTAACTCAATTGGAATGCACAAGGCAAATGTCTGATCTTGATAGATTTTTTGTTTTACAGGTCCCATGAAATTATTTGACAGGCATGGTTATAGAATCGATACTTATACTATCAAGAGAGTCTCTTGAGTGAGTGTCTTGATTATATCGTTCATGGAGAGGTTAAACTTTTGCATCCTTGGCATCATCTTTATTGATTCTTATTTATGTTTTTTCTATGCGAGGTCTTGGAGCTTGACATGATCTTCAAGACATGCTCTAGTTTATCGAAAACGAATTTCATATGAAAAACTTGTTGTGTTTTTTATATTGAGATTTTACTGGTGTTTTTTGTAGAGAGGTCTATTCTTTCTCCTTGTGGATTTATCCTAATTTGTCGGCTTTTGGTTTATATATACATGATGTTCTAAAGTTTGTCGTTAGCTTCAAAATAGGCTCAAGTTTATCGAAAACAAAGTTTGGATGCGAAAAAGTAACGGCGTTTTCAGATCCTATTGCTCTATCGGCCCGGACTCCAATGATTTTTCTGTATCCCTCCAATGTTTTTTGGATCTAAATTTCTCTCTATCCCTCCAATGATTTTTACTCCTTTTATATGAAAAAGATAGAGGAGATAGATCTAAGTTTTCACCAATCAATTCCTCCTCTTTGTAAGGGGAAGCTATTGGAGTTAAATCTTGGGATTCATTTGTTGGTCCTCCTTGTTCTTCCTCTCTTACTCCTCCATTGTATTAGTTGTTTTGGTGAGATTTGAGGGTTACAGATTTGAGCACTTTGTATGTTCTTGCCATTGCATTTTATGCATCAGTTTGACTGATCCACGAGGATTCGCGGAAATGAAAAGTTGAGAAATGATTATTCTTGGGTGTTTTAGTGTGCTATAAAGCTTGTCCCTTTTGGGTGTTTGGTCACCCTAAACGGTAGCTTAGTTTTGGTGTGAAGCTTAGGCCAGACTTTGGGAGCCTTCAATTAAGTTGTGACGATTGCCTTGAACAATTTGTACGGGTTGGGTGACTGTTCTCGAGAGCACCTCATAGTGGATTGAGTCTCATCCTTTCTGTGCAAGCTCAAAGAGAATAGGTTTCTTTATGGTGTTGTTGAACCTTTGTAGCAGCACACCTGTCCAACGAAGATGTACTTCTATCGGAAAGGAGATTCAATAATTATAGCCCCCCCTAAGGACTTGAACTTTGGGATACATCATTGTGGCTTTGCCTCCTTCCTCATGTGGTTATTTTGTTCCTTGGGTTACTTACCTGTATATTACGTCGCATCATATATGATTGTTCATCTAGTTACACTTTAGGGTGACCTTATTTATCCGAATTATCACTAAAATCAATGAAATTTGGTTACAATTTGTAATCAACTATTCACCCCCTCTAGGCGCCGTTATTTATCCTTCAATCTCTCCTTATTAGGCTTCACCGCTTAGAGAGTAAAGATGTCCAATAGGGTTCGGTGCACAATGATGCTTTTATATCCCATGGCACAATTTATGATGTTTGCAAAATTCGCATACTTATTCATTTTCGGTCATGGACCCAACTATAGAGTGAATTGTAGATATGGGTTTTCTCCTCCAAAAGATACCCAAAATCTATATTTACTATGAGAAAACTTATATCTCCATGCTCAAACTTCTAACGTGTTTCTCAATGTTTTGAACAATGTAGTTAAATGTGGATCTTTCCTTGTCGAAATGCTTACGAGCTTTGGACCAATGTAGTTAAAATCATAGTGTAATCAGATAACATGAGAAAATATTTGAACCAAACATGTCCCAAAATGTCTCTGTCATCATAATTGGGATCATTATATGACGATGTTTCCATAAACTTATTGTAGAAGAACTCACCATCACAATCTATGGTCTGTGCATTAGAAAATGTAACATTGATCACAAAAAATCCATCGAATGTCATTGGAGAGAGCTTGCGATTTTTTACCTAATAAATTATTCGGTCTTATTGAGCGAACACTTTGCGTGCGGGTTGAGACCGAGGTGGAGAAGTCACTAGCTAAGATTGAGCTTGCTCGGCCTCCCATGGGGGTCGACAACGAGATTTGAGGTGGGCTCCATCCCTCGCCTGAGCTTGCCTCGTCTGTTGAGTGCAACAGAAAATTCCAATGGTGGAGGGTGCAAAGGTGGATTTTCGGGCCGCAAAGAGAGATTTGCGAGCAGCGGCGGTGCTGGTGCGGCCAAGCGAGAGGAGTCGGGCATGGGGAGAATGAGAGTGGGAGAAAAATGAGTCACTCTCACTGCCTCGTGGGCCTAAGCGGCAGATTGCTAAGGTGGAGGCGGACAGCTCCTATATCTCCCTTCGGGAGAAGTTGCAACAAAGAAACATAATCTTGGACTTTGTCAGTTTGGGGTGTTCCTGGTGTCTCCTTTTGTCTGCACCATTCTTTTTTTTTTGAACACCACACAACCATCACTTTTTATTGCAAATCAAAGCACAGAGTACAACAGTAGTGATTACAACTTTCATCCCGAAAGAAGAAACCTAGCTGGGCACCGAAAGAAGCTACTGAGAACATATAGTGGACATGCCGAAGAGTACAACCGGAGCCTATCAGGGGGTCCGTCGAGAACTCGGACGCAACAAACCTGCAGTCACACTCTTCCAGGGCCTCTCGCAATCTAGCCAACCGTAGAGCCAGCGGCTCAACCAGCAATCGCGTTGGCAGACGCCTATGAGGTAAAAGATTGAGCTGTGGATATGAAATGTCCAACACCGAGCCCAAATCAGGAGGTTCTTTGCTGTTGAATCTGAGAAACCGCAGCAGAGACGATCTCACCCGCCTCCGGCCTGTCCCGAACAGCAAGAACACACATCCAACATGCATAGTAGCTAGCAAGGGATACGCAGTGCTACAACCAGATGAATAAAAATTCAGCGCCAAGGATGAACTGGTGGGAGTCGACATCACAAAGTTTGCCAAACTGGCAGTTTCGAACTCACACCTCCACCAACCAATCCGCCGCCCAAGCCCAGCAGCAGCACTGTCTCCATCCTCTCCCTCACCACCACGGTAGGGCAAGAGAAGAAAGACAAGAAACATACCACTAGGAGCACAACAAATGCGCTTATGAAATGAGCAAGCGACCGAAACCTCATCCTTTGCCATTCTGAGGAGCTCGTAGGAGAGGTTCGGCCGCAGCCGCCCGGTGCCGCGCGAAAGCACCACAGCGAAGCAGCTCGAAAAGAGACACCAGCCCCATTTTGCAACTGCAACCGAGCATGTCCGCTCCCCTCCCTCGCCACCTCGGCCGATCGAGAAGGAGCAAGCAAACTCGAATGCGCTGAAGAACAGGGGGCGCCGGTGCTTGAAGAAGGGCTCGACGCGGAGCTCGCCATGGACACCCTCCCGCCACAGGAACATGTCGAGGAAGAACTGCATCGGCCGTCTGGCACAGCACCCTAGCACCAGGACGGAATCACAGAAGCAGAGCTTATGAAGGACGAAGCAGCGGACAGAGCTTGGTGCTGAGAGACTCCACCATGGAGCTGCAACCAGCACCCAACTCATACACTCCAGCGGCATGCTCGCCTTGCCGCCGGGGTAGCTGCTGGCCATCTTCTTCCACACGCCTTCCTCTTCCTCCCCCCCCCCCCCCCCCCCCCCCCCCCCCACCCCCCCCACCACGGCCGCCAGAAGAACCAGAGAAATCCGCATCAAGAAGATACCAAGGCACTTATTGAAGAAGGGAGCCCGCGAGCTGCCAGCTCCGCCTCGCCTCCGCCTCGGAGGCTTGACGAATCGCAGCTCACCGGCGAGCTCGGCGCCGCGCCCGTACGCCGGAGCTGCAACCCTTTGAGATGGAGAAGAAGGCAAAAAGCCTCTCGCCACAGAGGACCAACCTAAACTACAACCTAACCTACTGCTGTACAGGGAGGGCCGGCACCCTAGAGCATCTCCACGCCGGCCAGCGCGGGCGCCGGTGGCGAGAGAGGCCGGAAATAGGCGGCGGCGGCAGAGGACTCTCAAGGGGCAGGAGAGGATAAGGTCGAGGGAGAGTTCTCGAGCATTGTCTGCACCATTCAAACGGACAGACGGGGCAGTCTGAAGTGTCCCCGGAGATACCTAACTCTCTCACTCCCGCTTGTGAAATAAAAATGACGCCAAGTATTGCGTCGGCACATCAAATCGCGCAGGATCTCTTATTCACACGAGTATAAAGAAACAGAAAGATAGCTTGAACGGACAGCTAATCTGTTCTTTTCGCACTACTAAATCAAAACAATATATTCTAATACTACTACATCACACTATCGAACCACAGTGTTTCCTGCACGTATACATACTTGTTTATTTATTCACCGCAAGAAAATATTTTATTATTCGGACGGCAGCATAAATAAGTATGTACTATTGATCGAGTTTCAGCTTTTGTTTCTTCAAGAGACTGGATTAGGACAAACGCGACAAGGTCTCACTTTTCATTAAAATGGTTTGATGATGCAGATGAGGGTAAAATTTTCTTCTACCAGGCAAGGTAGCTTACCTAGATTTGAACATAGTTGACTTCAGCAAGTACTATATATCCGGGTGCATTTGGCAAGGCCCATTGTGTAACACAAAAGTACCACGCGTATATACACGAAAAAAGAACTCTTCATTCATTATCAGCTTATTATCCGAAGGAAAGTTGATACTGTGGTGTGACAGTAAGCAAGACATCCAAGTGTTTGATTGTGATACGGACACAGTAGTACACGTTGGCTTTTCAGGAGACACTGACAACTTCCAGTATGATTGAGCAAACAAGTGTGAAGGAAGGAAAAAACCAAGCTCGACCCGAACTTAACTAGTTTTAGCTCGACGCCTCACTTTAAGTCAGATTTCGTTCTATCCTTGTAGATCTAGTGACAGATCTATATTGGTTACTGGTAGCTTCATCCGCTGCACTTGCTCCTGCCTAACCCTGTACTGTTGTAGTAATAGAAGAACCTGAGATGTCGGGTTACACGTAACACGTCTTGTCACGGACTTTAAGCCCAAATAATTGTGTTCTTGTCACGCTCGGGGAGATCCACCGTATCTGGTCTGCCATCTCCACTCGCAGTCCCCAAAACCCCCAAAAGGTCTATGAGAGTCCCAACCAAAAAACGTTTTTCATCCACGACCCCCATAGCCCATTTTCGTCCGGATAGACCCCATATTTTGTCCGGAGCTACCAGCCCATTACCTCTCCGTGGGGCTTGTTCGGTAGCCCCGGACGAAATTTTCGTCGGCACTCGCTCTCTCCTCTCTCCACGTGTCTCCCTCTCCTCTCTCCTTCGGAGGTCCGGCTGGGCATCGCCGGTGCCGACGCGGCCGGCGGGTCCTGCGCTCGCGGTCGGCGGCGAGATGGCGACATCGACCACGACAGCTCGTCCGCGGATAGGTCCAAGAGCTCCAGGCAGACGGCGACGATGGAGGACAGTCGGAGGTCGTCGCCGCCCAGCAGGGCACCCGGAGGCGGCGGACGCGCGCGAGGGTGGGCGGGAGGGAGCCGGTGAAGGCGTTGTTGTAGAGGTTGAGGTGGGTGAGGAAGCGGAAGTGGCTGAGCGAGGCCGGGACGAGGCCCGAGAAGGCGTTGGCGGCGGCGTCGAGGCGGAGGAGGCCGCGGAGGCGGGAGAGCGCCGACGGTAGCGCGCCGGAGAGGTTGAGGCCGGAGACGTCGAGCCCCACGCCGGCCCACGCGCAGTGGCAGTCCGTGCCGTCCCGCGCCGCCCAGGAGGCGAGCCCGCCCGTTGGGTTGGAGAGCGCCGCCTTGGCGTCCAGCAGCGCGTCCGCGTCGCCATCGGCCGCGCCGGCGCCGAGGTGGGCGGCGAGCAGGAGGAGGATGAGCAGGGAGAGGCTGAGCCGGAGATGCATTGGGGATGGACCGAGCGTGGCAGACTAGCGAGGAGGCGCCCATAGGCTGTTCGTGGAAATGCCACCGAAAAATGTACTAGTAAAGAAAAGAAAAATACAACCCTATTGAGGTGGCGAGTAGGGATAGGCGCCCCGTTAGACGTCATCTCGTCCGGACGGCCCCATAGCGCTCGTTCCGCTGTCAATCTGAACGAGATATGGGGATAGCGAGTGGAGATGCTCTAAGCCCAAACCTTCCATCTTTTTGCGGAAGAAGCGTCACGCACAAAACAAGAAGAGAATCTAAGTCAACGACGGCAAAAGTACTCTTTGCTTAGCGGTTGGAGCGAAGACACTTTTTGCTCCGATCGGTTGAGACTAGTCACAATGGGTAGTATCATATACTAGTATCATGCACATGATACTAGTCTATGTTACTACTTACACAATGGGTAGTAACATATATGTGGTATCATATAGTACTACATTTATTAGGTCATAGACTCATCTTGCATTGGAATCCGTTATGTTACGGTATCTACCTATGATACCACCATCATCTCTTTCATCATTAATTGCAGTGACACGTCAGCTTTTTGCCAACGTGGCATGCATGATACCACCTATGATACCCCCATTGTGGCCAGTCTGAGTGTGTTGTGTTCAACGCCGGAACGGATCACCACAGAAACCTTTTAAAAGTCAACACGACAGACAGGAAGAATATACTACTCCTTGGAAAAAGGAGATCGCCGAAGTCAACATGACTGGGAGGCGATAAAGCATGGAAAGTTGCACCCATTGGGTAGTACAGTCTCAGGCTTTTGAGGGAGGCCGATCACATGATGCCGCATTTCCCACATGATTTTCTAGTGTGTATAAGCTGGTACCAGTGTACCACTGACCATGCATGGCCCATGACTCCGTCCTATCCTCCTGTTCAAGATTAACTGATTTATTTACAATATTTATCACTGATCTGAAAATAATATATATTTGTATCACGATATAAAACAATAGTAGAAAGGGAGAAAATATCCAGAGATAGAGAAGGGCATCTCTCATCACCTATGTCACACAAAGAAGTCAGGTATATTAAGCAAACTAGAGTAAAGTAAAGCAAGGGGAGGATGACCACCGCCGCCTCCTCTATAAAGGGGGACTTTTCTACCCACCACCATCTCCTCCGCCCCGCCTCGCCTCCGCCACCATGGCGAACCTCCCCACCCAGGCGCAGGCCACCGCCGGCGACGCTTCCGGATTCAAGCTCTTCGGCCAGGTCATCCAGCCCGACGCCCATCGCGCCGCCTCCGCCTCCGCCTCCACCTCCACGGAAGAGAGCACCCCGCCTCCGCCTCCCCCTCCTCCTCCTCCTCAGCCGACGACGCCCGTGCAGGCGGCGGCCGGGGGCGAGGCGCTGCCGTGCCCGAGGTGCGGGAGCAGGGAGACCAAGTTCTGCTACTTCAACAACTACAACGTGCGGCAGCCGCGCCACCTCTGCCGTGCCTGCCGCCGCTACTGGACGGCCGGCGGCGCGCTCCGCCGCGTCGCATCCGCGTCGCCCGGCCGCCGCAGGCCTCGGCCCAGCGCCCGATCGGTCGCCGCCGCCGCCACGGCGTCCGCCTCCGAGGAAGGCGCGGCGGAGAGCGTTGACTCGCGGTCATAGGCGTGGTCGAGTGGAATGCTCCGCTTCCGGGAAGGAACTCGCGGTGCGGCCAACGCGTCAGAGACACCACGCCTCCGTGTTCCCATCGTACTCCACTTTTCCCACTTTTTGGCTCTCTTTTTGGGTAGGCTTTATTCGGATACCATTTTATTAGAATTCTTTTTGGTGGCCGTAAGGAACGAAAGAGTTGAAAATTGAAAGAAAATGTACTAGGCTACTATAGTTCAAAACTTCATCAGATGAATGTACTAGGCTACTATAGCTCAAAAATTCAGATGAATGTACCAGTACTTTCTTCCTGGTTACTAGCAGTGGCAATGGTGATGATGGTGATCCTGAGGAGTGGCAGATTGAGCCATGTTTGATTTAATGAAACCTCGAGTTTCTTCTTCTTTCCTTTTTTGCCCCATGTTTCTCCTCAGCATTCAGTCATTACTACTGTAGTAGATGCAGAGTGACCATTCAATGGATCACGTGGAACCGGTGACGGTCTCTTTGAGTTGCTGTAGATGCGCAGCTTAAATGGAATGTGTACGTGGTTGGTGGCCGTTTTTGTTAAATGTCAATGGCATCAGAGGAGGGCCGGGGAATCTATCTACTGTGTTGTAGACACAAACAAGAAAAACAAAAGGAGGCATCTACCTGAGGAGGTATCACATTATTCCAGGAAAAAGGTAAGCTTCGTCAACTCCTCTTTTAGCTATTCCTGGTAGTGAACTAGTGGTCACATAGTGTCATTTTTGTTTATCTGTTTTTAATTCATGACATATTTCTAAACAAGTGTCCTCCACCACTGGTGCAATTGTCAGCCAGCACATGGTGTGCAATGTATTCAACTCAAACATGTATATCCACATACCGCGTTCCAGTTTGGCATTTGATTCCATTGAAATATACTACATTTTCCATAGTATTTTGTAGTCCTTCCAAGCTACTTAGTACATTGATGTATTATTTACAACCTTCACTGATCGGAGTCCTGATCTCCTTATAAAATAATGCTGAATGCGAAACGAGTCATGCAATTCGGTGGTCAATGCACTAAAAGTTTGGGGGTGTACAGTGTACAGAACTAGTCATGATCTACGTGTAATTCTGCGATGAATTTCACAGCACCTGTTTGCCAACTTCCAATTGTACTACAGTCGTAGTGAACTTTTTCAGTGGAATGCTTTTAACCAGTCGATATTTTCAGACAGTATCCTCAGCCTGCCTCGTATGTACTTGACGACATCACCAGATTAGACTCTTCTAAGCCCTAACGACCTGTGAAATCACAACAGCAGCACATAATTAAAGAGAAACAAGCTACTTCATTTCAAAATGTGTAAAATCACGCGTGCCTACAGTAATGCTGCTGAAACAACGATGGCCATAAATTCTTTAAACAACGATGGCATAGACTATGCTATCGTGCAGAAGAAAGGATAAAGCTTGTCACCTACTATATTGGTGAATGGTGAGCAATCTTCCCTCACGGCACCAACCTTCTTTTTTTTTTCTATTAAACAGAACAGTGTTCAAACTTCACGGTTTTCGACATCAGGTATATACTCCTGAATGGCTTGAGTAAACATAGCAACTTGTAGGTGAAAAACCCAACAAGCATGGGTATCAGCTCAAGGTGCATGACGCCATATTCTGGAACTAATATCCTGCATCAGAACAGCAAGGACAAACTTGTAAGAGTAACTTTTTTTTGCTTGACATATTATGAATATTCCAGTATCAAAGTTTCATAACTCTTGGTGTACTTACGCATTCCATCGATTATACATCATCACAAGAACCATTGGAATAAGCAATCTTGGCTGTGCAGCCGCACCCCTGCAAGATTGCCAGAATAAATTTAGATATCATTTACTGCAAGCAAGTTGTAGAAGCTACTATTTTCTGAACGCGGGAAAGTATATTTCATAACAGATAGAGGGTGACCAATATAGGTGAAGGGTATTCTATGGTGAACGAAATATTCACTGAATAATTCATACTCAGGGAGATGGACTTCATAGAAGGATATTCAGATGATGAAGAGCATCAGTTTTTCGTCTTCGTTCGTTTTGGTTAGGCCCCTAAGGCCCTAACAGCAGGCAGATTAGCAACGCAAATAATTGCGACGGAAGAGCTTGAACATGAACAGACTGGGGATCCTGAATGATGAGCTGCCAAGGACCTTATACATGGAAACAGAACCATGATTGGACAGGCCTGAATTATGAAAAGCATTTACAGAAGAATTTTCCATGTATAAGATCCTTTGGAAAGACCAGAGTGGTTCGTCAAGGACCTTATAAATGCTTTTCAGAATTCAGGCAACCACTCTAGTCTTTTCATGCAAATGAACTTGGGTTTATCTGCATAAACTCTGAAAAGCATTTCTAGAAGAAGTTTCGGGAATAAAACACAACTATTGGAAAGATCTTCAAATAAAAATATTTTTTCTTGCAGATTTATCTAGCTGTCAAAAAGACACGTCATGAGACTAGAGGAGCGAATTTGACAATGTAAACTAGAATCTAAGGAATGAGATCACAGATTAGGTTTAGCAGAGTGTGCCTATCTCAAAACTAAACCAAGTGTGGACAGCTGGACACTTATTAATTGAAATCTAGTGTCAAAGCCAAACTCAATTTGTAAGAGAAACGGCTAGAAATATACTTGGCAGCTGCTTTAGTTCCACCCGCTAAAGAATCCACACTGGTTCCAAGCATGCGTAGATACACCACAGATCCAATAAGGCCTACACCGAAGCTGAAAAATAAATGATATTAGTGCGAGATGCAAACTAATGCTAGCAAGCGGCATAAAGAAGGCTGCCTTCAAAGTCTGTCTAGATATAAATAGCCACAAGTGCTTAGAATTTCAGATACACAAATTAACCAGCTTATAAACAAAGCACTAAGAAAAAGTGGGAAAAAAGGCGTACCTCGCAGCAATTTCAGGAGTGTATGACACGTAAGCAGAAACCAAACCGACGCCACCAATACCTAAAGTAAGCAGCTGTAATCTTTCTTTCAACTGCGAAACAAAAACAGTCTTATTGTCAATAATATGCCAACAAAAATGGGTGTGTTCTTGAATAGCACCTGGACTTAGAAGAGATATACCTTTAGATACTGTTCTCTGGCCTCAGCTGACGCAACCTTAGGGTCTACTTTCTGCTGAACTTTTTTCTGCGACTCCCTTAATATGACATCCTAAAAGGGCACCAAAATCACGAAATATAAATTCGAAAAGAAGTATACACCATGATATGTATGTTGTAAATGTGAACGTGGTGAGAATCTTATTTAGAGATTATTAACGACAACATGCCAGTCATAGAATTACAGCAACTTACAATGCCACCGGTCGTTGCCCTTGTCGCTCGGTCCCATTGCTCCTGCTCCCGTCGAGTCGGGCTAGCTTCCATCTAATGAAAGTGGATCTGTTGACGGCCTACATCCGAATTCCAAGAATCCAACTCATTGACATCCCCAAGAGGCAAGAGAATAAGGATATACATTGTGAGTGGGGGCAAGGGAATAACCTCGGCACCAGTGGATCGACCACGCCGGGCAGCCTCGACCTGGGTCTGCAAGATTGACTTCGTTGGCGCCAGAAGCTCCTTGCTCAGATCAACATCCACACTACAATGCACACCCTACATCAGTAAACATTGCGAAACGATTGTGGCCTGTGGGGGCACCAAGTGATGAGCAGACCATGAGATGAGAGTAACCTGTCAAGGCTCATTGCGCGGTTGATGCTTAGAAAACCTGAGTCCGTTTCCTCGTCCACCTGTTCAAACGAATTGCTTGGTTAGAAACTTGTACAGCAACCACCAATGCAAAAAAGAAAGAAAGAAAATGCTAGTAGATAGGGAAGCTCGAAGCCAATAATCGGTGACTGAGTCGAATCAAATGAGACGCGCTCGGTCGCTGCGGGAATGGCCATACCGGCGTGACGCGCTCGATGGTGGCGGGCGTGTCGGTGCCGCCGTTGGCGATGACGCGCTCCATGTGGGGCATGAAGTTCTTGTTCCAGATGAAGGTGTCTTTGTTGCCCACGGGGTCGCGGTCCTCCTTCCCCATCCAGTACTTGCGCGGCTTGATGGTCGTCGGCCCGCCGCCGTAGGAACCTGGCTCCATCCCCGTCGACCACTTCTCCGGCTTCTTCTTGGGCAGTATTATCTTCACCGGCCTCCGCTCTGCCGTCTGGTCTCCCGCTGGTGCTGCCGCCGCCGCCTCTCCTGAGGCCGCCGAGGCGCGAAGCGGGCGCACGGCCGCGGCGCGGCTGGCGACGACGGCGAGCAGCGACATGGCGGCCTGGCCACGAGAAATATCTCGGTGGGGAGGGGAGATGAGGGAGAGGGAATGATCCGGAAGTGAGACCGGTGAACGGGAGAGAGGCGTCGTGTACTCGTGTGGTGTGGTGGCGCGGCGAGTCCCTCTGCTAGATATCGTGATTTTGCCAGAAAAATATCTACATTTGCCAGCTTAAAGTTATTTGCGCTAAATTATATCTAACTGAATTTTCTCTCCAGTGCCTTGTGCTACATTGTAGTCGTACGTACGACAAGGATGCTGAGAATGGGAAGATTTGATCAAAATGCAAAGTAAAACGAAATTTAGAACCAATAACTGACAGTCTACGAAACAGATCACTGAGGAAACACAACGTACAACTAGGTCAGATGCTTGCAGCCGATGAACTAGGTTAAAAGAGAACAATTCAGAATTCCAGAACCGACAGACTACAAGGCTTGCAAGAAAATATGTCTCTCATTTCTCTCGGCTTATACATATAACAGGGTCAAACAGTGGTGCACATGTTATGGAAATCAAGCCATATCATACATCTCACCCGACACAAATATTGCAGCAAAAAGGAATACAAGACTTGTGACATCCGTTGGAGGCTTACGGAAAATGGAGAATACTCCGCGAAGACGGCTTACTCTATGCAATTCATGGGAACCATTGCTTCATCCTTTGAGAAGACGATTTGGAAGGCTTGGGCTCCCCGAAGACGAAGTTTTTTGCTTGGCTTGCGAACCAAAACCGGATTTGGACGGCGGATCGTTTGGCAAAAAGGGGGTGGCCAAATTGCGGATTATGCCCATTTTGCAAGCAAACCATGGAGACGGTCTCTCACCTTTTTGTCCATTGCCGTCTCTCCCGTAGGATTTGGGACCTCATCAAGGAGTGGTTGGGCCTCAACACTATGCTCACTAGCTCATGGACTTCTCTCCCCTTCCACGAGTGGTGGTTGTTGTTGACGGATGGCGCCACGCCCAACCGTAAAGCTATCGCCTCCTTAGCCCTCCTTACCACTTGGGAGCTTTGGAACGAGCGCAATGCGAGGGTCTTCAAGAACAAGAGCACGCCACCTCTAGTTATCTTTGATAGAATTAAGAGTGAGCCTCATTTGTGGGTTCTTGCGGGTGCCAAATGTTTGGGCAATTTGATGCCGCGAGAGTAGTTGTTTGTATTCCTATTTATGTTCAGAAACTTGCATTCTTGCATTCTCCTTCTATATAAAAAGTTGGGGCAAAGCTTTTGCCCCACGTTTCAAAAAAAAAAAAAGACTTGTGACATCCTGTTTCTCACAGCCAACAAGAGAGAGAGGGAGAGGCTCCGCAGCATTCAAATATTCTCTGTTCAGAGAGAGCCGCGCAGCACAGTGTAACACAACATGTTTACGCACTGCGGCACCAGGAAATACTTCCTAATCTATTCATCCATGGTATCCCAACAACAGTTGGAACGCCATCCAGTCAGATTACATTGGATTTGCACACCGGGCATGAATTCCTCATCCGAAGCCACTTGTCAATGCACTGTAGAAGAAACAAAATCAGACAAAGAGAAGATGTTAAAATGGAGATTTGGAACCCGAAACCAGTTCCAGTACATAAAATTCCACGTGTACCTCCTTATGAAATTTGTGTGCGCACGGCAAATGCCGGAGGAAAGCACCATCAGCAGGGCAGTCGAGGCATATAGGACAGAGGTCGTCACGGCAACTTTCTCCCTGACAATGGAAGGGGAGTGGCAAATTAGCTCTTCCAAACACAGAAAAAAAATGCAAATCCACTTGAGTAAGAAACACACAAACCTCAACTGTAGATAGTGGTAGTCTGTCTATTTCATTGTCAGTAGCTCCTCTGTGATGGTTGTTGTCATCTAGTGCTATGAGGTTCTCATAATCATCACTAATATGTGACAAACACGAAACTAAAATTAGTCAGAAACTGAGAATAGATATGCATGGAAAGAAAAGTAGCTCCCAATAAATTAAGCAGCACATAATGGTCCCTTCCCCATTGGAGGATGAGTATGAGGATAGCCATATAAATTAACGTACTGGGTACTATTGTGCACATAGATAAAGCTGATTTAAGAACTAGCACTTTTTCGTTCAAAAGAAAAAGCACTAGCACTTGAGCAATACGAAACAACCCAGAATCTAAGACGACACAAAAAATATGATATAAAGCAATGCAGCAAAATCAGGACAACTATGCAAATATGACAGTAACTAAATGCCTTGCTACAGAAATTTCCGTCAAACAACATTGCATTGCATGAAGAACTAAAACAGTAAGCACTTACTCATCAGAATCTGGAGCAAATGTGTCTCCACAGCTTTCAAGTGCTTCATGAAGTGAGTCCAGTACGGCCATTCTCTACATATTAAAACAAAAAAACATGACTAGTGGGCTCGTTACAGGGTTAAATGCTATGCCAGCAAACATGGTGGCACATAGGCCATCAGTCTTGCGCAATAAGGAAGGCAGTAGTATGCCTTCCAGATACAGTTTGTTAACTGTTAGTTGGTCCAGCTAGTAGTTGAGTTCAGGATAAGAATAGTAGGCTGATTAGTTGATCCGTTAAAAGAGTATCTGCATGTAATCTGCAAACCAACCAAAGAATAAGCCTTCCAGATATCCAGCGCTACTCAGAGCCTCTATGATCGCATCCTGAGACACATTCACTCCCTTAATCCCCTCTTTCCTTCCACTGAAATGACACTCATAACATGATTGTTGCCACATTAACACTTGAAACAAGGGCGACTAGGGGGAAATTGTTCTCTTTTGTTGATGTGGACTCATCAGATGAGGGGTGGAAAGAAAGATTTTGCTTGAGTACACCACCCCAAGGGAAATTTAAGGATTTTAAATCATGTCCTCTATTATTACAAACATGCAGAGAAACTGTACATGCATTAACTAATAAAATGTGTTGTTCCATAGAAGTAATGGAGAACATCGATACTTCTGTTGTTACAACCAATAAATGCAACAAGTGTGAATATTTAGGTTTTCACAAGCTGCTCGTACATGATAAATAAACAAGAGGGAGAAGTAGCCAACTATACAACGGCCCCCAACATTCGAAAGTAGCGATCATCTTTCAGAATACAGGGTAAAGACTAACCATTTCTATATCCATATTTTCCTGACCGAAGCATCCTCTGGTCAACTGAGAGATAATCATCTGAGAACAAGCAAATGTCAGTGCACAGTTAAGTGAAGTTTGAAAGAATAAGCTTATTAAGGAGTCCCACATTTTGTTGCTCTGATTCTGGGCCATTGGAGTTTCTTGGCATCCACCTTCTGTTTGCTATTTGAGCCGGAGTGTGACCAGCTGACCATGAAGTAGAGCTTTGAACTGGCGAGCGGTGGCCATATGAATACAGATGTGCCATTGAACGATCCCTCTGGCTCTGAGGACAACAGTACACTTCTTATTTTCTTGAAAGGAAAGGATGGTAATGCAGATAAATGAGGAAAGGAATCAACACATGGAATGACATAGGCGATAGGTGGCAGCAGGGGACAATTATGAAGTTGAAACACAAGTCAAGAACACACAACTCAAGAGCAACAGGGCATAATTCAGTTTTAAGCTTTTTACTAATACGAGATTTATTAATAGTTCTGAGAATCGTGTCAAGTCAAGTTACCCACAAACAGGTTTGAAGTGCTTACATGTTACAGGCAGATATGATGTTCTGCTAATTTTGTCTCAGTATTCAGTTGGTACAGTGTACTTCGTATTTCAGCTACCTGGTATGCAAAGTGCCATAGACTCCATCATGAAACAGAGATGGTAGCTATGGTTTTCCGGAAACTTAATTGATGGTTATGAGCATCAACATATCAATTCACAAATCATAACTGAAACCATGTCAATATGCATGCATCAAGCCACAGAGGCAACTCACCGAACTAGATTGGCCCTCTCTGGCAGCAATTCGGGAACGCACGGCTTCAACTTCCTCTTGCAATGTCCAGGCTAGAGTTGCATCAACCTGCAAGATGTCAGCAACCAGTCAGCCGTTCAGTACACTTGCATCAGTGGTGAATCATCAGAAGCCGGGAAAGGTACAGGTAGAAGACAACTAACAAATGGAACATCTATTAAAAGGTAACAATAGGACTGAGCAGTAACCGGGAGAAACAAACCTGTTGTGAAGCCTGAGAGCCTGGGTGCTCCTCGTTGAACTGCTCCTGAAGCTTGAGAGCAAACATCTCGTCCGACTCAATTTGCCTGGCCCTCAACTGGTGCTCATCAGGAAGTGGGAAATGGAGCCCCTTGATCCTGGACAGCCAGGCGGTACTATCTTCCCTGAGAAAATCAGGAAGCTCCAAAGAGGTCTGGCCAGGCATCGCAGCCTCGTCCCTGACTGATCTGCCTACACGATCACCCCAGCAACACTCGGCTCCTCCATGTCCAGATGTGCTTACCCGTGCACTCCATGAATCCGTTCCAGCTCCCGAGGCACCACCAGTGAGCAAAGAAGCTGCTGCTTCCCACGCGCTCCCCCCTCGCCCACCTTCTCCTTATCTTTTTTAACTTCCTCACCTGGCTGATGCAGCGGCCTCGCCATTCTGCTGGTGGTGTGGTCAGGAACGCTCCCCCTGTCGTGGCCACCAGTTCTTGCGCAGGAACTCCCGGGGCCGCGGGATGGATCTGGCTCCCAGGCAGGACGCTTTCGGTCAGGCGAATGCACGCACGCCTCGTCCTCGGAGTCGGACGACACCAAATCCACCACCTCCACCATTTCCTGCAAAAAAAATTGGGTCAGCATACGTAAAATAGCATTTTGCAACTTCTCTTCACACAAAAAAGGGAACTTTCTCCCAGTTTCTGGGATTGGTACGAAGGAGAGGAAGAAACTGCTGGCGTGGGATAGAAATTCAAGATTTGAACGATCTCGGTCCTCAACAAATCGACAGAACAAACATTTTATTCGTGGCGCCTACTAAATCGTCTTCGAATGAAGGGGGAAAATTCACCGGCTCACCAATCCTACGCACAAACACTCTGGAAAACGAAAATAGAGGAAGAGGGGGAGGGCGAAAAAAAAGCATTCAGGTTCGGGATCAGGCATACCTGCAGCGGAAGAAGAGGGAGAGGGAAGCGAAAATGTTAGTGCTAGAGCTCGATCGAGCGGACTAGGCCGACGGAGAGACTGGGGAGGAGAAGGAGGGGGAGGCGGGCGTTCGTCCCTATGGGATGCGTGGTTCTTGGCTTTCCCGATTTTGGTATCAGGCAGACGAGGCGCTCGGTGCGCGGTGAAGAGGGGTGTCTAGCCGGAAATAGAAAGCTTTTATACTTTTTCTTCCCTATTGACTGCTCTAGCTTTTCACCGATGTACAGAGACATGTTTGAATCCCTCCAAAAGAAACAGAGACAGGTTTGAAAGTGCAGCGAATCACGGAAAGTGCAAATGGAGGCCGAGCTCTACGGAGATCTTTATTTTTGAAAAATATATTTTCAAATTAAAAAAAACTGAAAATAATCATGGAGATAGACATCGATACGTTCTACCACCCAAATATCAACTCAAAATAACTCATATTGTGAGTTATACGAAATAGAAAATTTTGATAGATTTTGGAGAGTTCAAAGTTTGCGATGTTCACTATTTTGAATTCAGATTTTGAAAATAAAAGGTCCATCGAACTCGGCCTCCAAATAGCTGCACTCAGCAAATCAGCTTTTCATTGTGAATGATCTGGCTTTTTTTAGGCAAAGATATCGTAACACTCACCAAAGTGTAAAACTAACCCTACCAAGGACAGTTGAAGTCATCATTTCCAGCTCCATAGACCTACGTAAAGCACTAAAGCCCTTTGAGTTAGGGGTATTTGTTTGGGGGTTTTGGTACCTTTTCAGTGGAAAAAGCAGGCAAAACGAAATAAATGGGGTGTTCGATATGTCCTTTTTTCTTTCTTCTAATGCAGCTTTGCGTGTTCGCAAAAAAAGAGGTGTGTTTGCTACAGCGTTGCCGAAGCCACCTCTAGGGTGCTTCCCGCGACTTCCCGCAAAGGGGAGTGAAACGTTTCCGTTTAGGACATCGTTCATCGAAATTATAAGGAAAATGCCTATGAATTAATCGTTGAATGCGCTACACATCTGTTGCAAAGAGAACAGCAGAGCTACGTTGTCACGGGTTGCAGCAACTTTTTAACAAGGAACGGTGGATGGATGATTGGATGTGTCGTAGAAGAATCGGCCCAAAAACGTCGAATGTAAAGCAATTTCGCAAAGAAAATTGTCGAACAAACTGGTTCATCAGTGTAGCGTAGCGGAAGAAATTCACAAGCACATAAGAACGAAACATGAGGAATACAAATCACATCAAACTTGATACCACCATGTCAAAAACTCAATAGAGATCAAAACACCATAGGCTACCCCGTGTCAACCGTCTTGGCTAGGGCAGTTACACCATAGAACCGTTGGGACGTTTATTTGCGCTTGTATCTCGGTTGGTGGCTAGATGATCTGCAGCTTGAAAAGAAATTTTCAAATATCTCATCCACGCTGAATAATATCTTTCTCCTCTTATTCTTTAGGCTTCTTTCTCTTAGCTTTGTCGATGTATATGTACTCCTGCGTCCACAAATAAAAAGTGTACTATAAATTTTGTATTAAGTCAAAATTCCTTAAATTTGACCAACTTTGTAGAAAACAAATACTCCCAATATTTTATATCACCAAATTAATATCACTAGATGCATCTTTAAATGTAGTTTCGTGATTTATTAATTTCATACCATACATATTGCTATGAATTTAATAAGGTTCATCAAGCTTAATAAAGTTTGACTTAGCTTCAAGTTGAAAATAGCTTATTTCTCGGTAACAAAAGGGCAAGGCACAACTGTCATAGGAGTACTTATGAACTCACAGCTACTTGCCTACTCCTTTGATTCCCTAGCTAAACATGACTCGAGAGGGCTGTGCTAGCTTACGGGTGACCACCCCCGGGTCAATTCCAACGCGCCCTATGGCTTGGCCTGGTCTAGGAGGGGATTTTTTTGTTTAGAATTGAACGAAAAAAGAAAAAGAGAAAAAGCTGCATTCAAGAGAGCAATCCATTAAAAAGTGAAAACATGCCGACGCTGGAGAAGAGAGGGAATAGGAGAGGGAGTAGTTGAAACGCCGCCCCACCCCTGACCACCAACCCTTTGCTACTGACGCCGACCTAATCGCCGACCGACCCCACCATCGGTCGGTGATCCCACGCCGCCTCGGACGCCACACCCTTTAGAAGTTCCCCCCTTCGCCTGTCCAACGCCATTAATTCGTCTTTGGCGTCGGCCGCACTGTCTTTTGATCGCCCATCGTTAAATCTTTTGATCCCTGGCGGTTGCTGTCGCCGACAAGGTTGGTGGGTGTTGTCTGTTGTTGGGTGGTGGGAAAGGGAGGAGATGAGATGGGATCCGGGACGGCGGAGAGAAACGAGAAAGAAGATAGAGGGGATCCGAGGAGGAAGAGGGGATAACGTTGCGGTTGGGGTGGGTCCACCGAGTGGACATGTCACCTTGTAGGTCTAAATAAAAAATAAACGAAATAAAAATAGAAAAAATAAGTTATGAAATGCAGTAATTCTTTTTTATTGTTCTAATAAAAATAGACCATGATACGATCATGACACTTGACAAATCGAGATTAGTCTATTCTATATATCTAGAATATATAAAGGTATAATACAATAAACAAATACAAATAAAAGCATAGTATTATCATATGCTAATGGAATCAAATACGCAGTATTTACAGAAAAAAGCGATACGATCGTACGAGGTCACAATTTACCCAACACGATCATCCGGGGTGAACAAGAATTGGGGATCGGATGCGGGCGAAATTCCCGCCAATGGCTGAGATGTTCAGTCGACTCCCTCCCCCTTTGTGGGGGTCTGGACCCCTACGAGTGAGCAGAAAAGGGAGGAGGAAAGAAGCCTGGTGAACCGTCATAATAAGTGAACAAGTGTAAGCTTTGCTGCCCGACAGTATGGAGTACTGACCACACCGAGGGACAGGCCCTGAAGCGAAGGACGGGAACGAGCGGAATCAATGTGTTCCAATTTCTGGCCTTGCACCGACCATCCAACGGACCATGGACTAAACGGCCACTGCCTGAAAGGACCTTTTGCCATTGGACTTTCCAATCAAATTGGTTGCAAGACTCATAAAGATCTACTTTACGAAGATCCCATTGTATTCCAGAAGCTCGTAACATCGGTCCCGATAAGCCCCAATTTACCGCTTCTTCTCCACTAATAAAACCTACTCCCTCAACTCGTTCAAAAAAATGGGATTCTGTGTAATAAGTTGTTGATATTCAACAATTCCTTGAAGCCCTTTCGGATAATAAAAACTAATAATAAGTGACCCAAAGTTCAGAATCACATTTACATTTGTAAACTTGCTCTTCTAACCAAAATTCCTTTTTCTCACAGATCACACACTTTCTCAAGAAAAAATACGTAGTTACGAAAAACTCAATGTCTTCGAAATTTTAACAATCGTGTCACGTTCTTCTAGGTGGACCTTTCAGTTTCCGCCCAGCAAATTGTTGGGAGCAACATACTTATAAAACTCTAGCAGAAGTGCATGCCACAATACTGGTCAATTAGTTATAAATTATTACTAATTTCATCGAAAGTACCTTACTTGGATGTACTATCAAAGAAGTTTCGCTTAAGATTTGTAGCACGGGACGATATTTATAAGTTTATCACCAGAAGTACCTCCAAATCATTAATTAGCTATGCAAAATGCATAGAGATGAAAGAATTAATCAATCCATTATACAGTAAAAAACTAGGAGCGCGAAAAATTCAAAGTAGCTAGATTGAGCTGATTCATATTCAGAATTTTAGTTACAGACCTTGTAAGTAATGTTAACTGAAATAAGTTAAAACAAAAAAATGACTGTTTACACCAGATCGTGGTCGGAGCAACTAAGAGACAAAAAGACCGAGGGCGAAAACGTGCGTAACACCAGGCTCTTGGCTGGAACAGAAGCCTTGTTTTACACTACCAGACTTCGTAGCATATACACCCAAACTACCAATGAACATAGATACTCGTTAAAGAGCAGCATCATACCATGATTGACTCCAAGAAATCTGGAAAAAAAGAAACAAATATATCAGTGCATAATAATCTTAGCAGTTATGATGATCACAAGGACACGTATCGAGAAAGAACTATGGACGAGCAATTTGGTGATATCTGATTCAAGGGAACAGCCGCATGCACGAAACATTATTCTGGTGAGTTTTTCATAAAGACCGGTTCTGCATGCAAACAACCATAATCCCTAATGTCTGTTTCATGTGGTTCACACTGATGAGAGCTTACGCTACCATAAAGGTCATAATTCTATCATCACCGGAGCAACTGACAAAAGAACCTCACAGAAAATATATAGAATCGGACAACCATACTCACAAAAAGATAGATGGAAGTCGGCAATAAACAAGAAAATAAATAATTAAAGCGGAAGTCTGGACACTAGTTTAGCAAATTGAAAATTACCCATGTTATTCTCTCATAAGGGTTGTTGGCCCTCATATTGGGAGCATAAAAAGTCGACCAAAGCCTCTTAAAGATAAACGTAGAAATAACAGAAGAGTGCCAACACCTAAAGAAGGCCAGCATTGCAAGAAATGGACAATTCTAACACGTGTATTACACAATGAATGCTGGAAACATAAAGATCCAAACCAAAAAAAAAACATACACACAGGCAGGGTAATCAGAAAGCATAACATTCTACCATGTGAAGCTCACTAACAATTTTAGTTCATGACCAGCTAACAAATAATTTAAGCATACAACCCCTGTACGAGAGAACATTTCAAATGCCACCATTCAGAACCAAACCAAAAATTCAATATCAAGTCAGGATAACACCAGAGAAAATATTCTGAGAATTCCCTAGACCCTAGTCACCACCAGAAATCTAAATATCCCACAAATTCAGAACCAAACCAAAAATTCAACATCAAGTCAGAATAACAACAGAGAACATATTCCGAGAAGCCCCTAGTCACCACCAGAAATCTAAATATCACCACAAATTCTGAACAGGCAAACACAGTGTCGACGATTTGGATTTATCAAATCAGGTCAAAGACCTTATCACATAATTTGACCGTCAACAAAAGATGGAATGGATTTAATAAAAAATATTAGATTTTCCTTCCCCCTAGCAAGAGGATGTGACATACTGACATCAACAAATAAGGAAACCGTGCCTATAAAGCTCAAAAACACCAGTGCCTAGATAAGTAGATATCCAAGAAAATGCAAATGCCACATATTCTACACAGGCAAACACATGGAGTCGACTATTTGAATTTATCAAACAGACCAGAAGACCTGCATAATTTGACTGCCCAACAGAAGATGAGATGCATTGTGAAAAAAACAAGAACATTAGGGGATCTAGAAAGAGGAAGTGACATAGTGACATCAACAAATAAAGAAACCAGTACCTAACCTAACATTAGGGGATCTATCATTTGGCTGATATCCTAGCTCGGTCTCTCATCGTCCATAGTTGCCAAATCACGTGTGATTACATGCTGCGAAATAACTTAAGCATGACGTGCAGAAATAAGGTAAGCTAGATCTCTAATTACATGTGAACGTTCATCCATCTAAGAAAACGTAAACCATGCATTGTGAAATATAAGCATATGAAAACATCTGCAGTGGTTCCGCAAGAGGTAATATAACATAATTACATATAAAACACATCATCAATCCACCGCAGAGTGTAACCATAACCTACGAGGACAAATTTCTTACCTAAACTCTTGTTATATCAGAGGTAAGCAGGGTTACTGAGGAATGGCAGTGCAGCTAGAGACATGAGCATCTCCGAGGCTCCATTCTTGGCGTGCTTTACCCTGGAAAGCTGAAGCTGCATGTCGACGAAAGCCTGCATCCGCTTGAGCTCTAGATCCTTGAGGAACTTGATCCGCTGCTTCTCCATCTCCTCTGCGTGCCTCTGCTTGGCCGCCTCCATACGCTCATACATCTCAGCGAATGTCTCCATTGCCACAGCTAGCTCCCCAAACCCTCCAGCCCCGGCCCTCTTCCTTTTGTTACCGCCGCCGCCACCACCACCAAAGGCAGCCTCGGCACCGCCAAGAGCAGCGGCGCCGTTACCACCAGAGCGAGACGAGACGGAGCGCGAGGCCGATTGCTGGGAGCCCTCGTCGTCGTCGTCATAGTTGTTATTGTTGTTGTTATAGCCATCGTCCGAGTCGTAATCCGCCGCCGCAGCAGCAGCAGCCGCAGCGGCCTTGTGGTGGAAGAGGTTGGCGGACGGTAGGTTCGACCCACGGCGGGAGGTGGGCAAGGGGAGCGCCGCCATCTGCGGCGCGGGCGAGGGCGGCGACGAGGAGCGCTCCGGCGATGATAGGCGGCGACGCAGCATGGGAAGCCCGCGGGGCGGGGATGGGAGTCTCTTGGCGGCGGCGGCGGAGAGGGTCGGGCCGACGAGGATGTCTAGCTGGCGGTAGAAGGGCCAGGGCGAGGCGGTGGCCCCGCGCGCCCGCTCGGACTTGTACTTCTTCTTGAGGGTGTCGACGCGGTTCTTGCACTGGATGTCGGTGCGCGGGGGCCGGCGGCGCGCGGAGGCGCCAGGGCGCGTGTTGACGGCGTCGGCGACCTCCCGCCACTGCGGCTGGCGGAGGCTGCCGCGGTTGAGGTCGAGGTAGCGCGAGCCCCAGGCGTCGACGAGCGCGGCCGTCTCGCCCTCGCTCCAGCAGTCCTCCCGGTACGGCAGGTTGGGGTTGGGCGGCGGCAGCTTCCCGTCCATGGCTGCTGCCGGATCTCACGAAGGCCAAGAGGAGATTAGATGGATGGATGCGAGTCGGGGGCGGCTGGCGACGAGGAGGGGAGGGGAGGGGAATAAAAGAGGAGGTGGAAGGGAACGGACGGGCGGCGAGGGGAGCGCCGGCCCGTGGGCCGTGACCGAGGGAGGCGGTAGCCGGTGGGCACGTGGAGAGGAGGAGCGGGGCGGAGACATTGGGGGAACGGCCGCCGTTGGATGGGCGAGTTTGACTGACCGGCGGGCGGGGAGTTTAATTCGGTCGGCCGGCGCGGCACGTCGCGGAGCGGGACGCGGGCGGACTGGGCAAAGAAAGAAGCCCACCCACGCGGGTGCCGTGCCGTGCCAGGGTAGGTTTCGGCTAGCCGCCGTTCGGTCGGCGTGCGCCGCCTACGTTTCGATTGGTTTGGGCGCCGCAAAGGAGAGAGAAACAGCGACAGAGCCACAGAGGACGGCCTGCTTGGTTCGGAGACTTCGAATACGTGAAAAACGATAAACTTAACCCAAATTTGGAACTTCAGCCCAAAATAAACCTGTTTGGGAACTGTAATTCATAATTTGATTTTTCATGGTACCCTCTCGCCATGCATATTTTCCAACGGGAAAGTCTAGCTTGCGCGCTCGACAGAATCCAATCCATCGCGTGGTTTCCGACAGCCTAATTAGGGAAAGTTTAGCGCTCAGCTTACCCGATTAGGAAAGAATCCGCCGCCGCCGTCGAAGACGAGGAAGAAGAGAAGCTCGTCGCCGGCGAACCCCACCCCCCACGTTAAGTCCATCCTCGACGGCCGCCTTTTCCGCCGCAGCTCCTTCGGTCGCAGCGGCGTCGCCGGTGCCGTCTCGGCCTGGGAACTCCGTTCGCTCGGCTCAACGCCGGTAGTCGCCGGCGCCGTCTCGGCCTGGGAACTCCGGTCGCAGCGGCGTCGTCGGTCGTCGTCTCGACGCCGGTAGTCGTCGGAGATGTTCATGCGATCCCCCCCCCCCCCCCCGACCCTGCACCCCCCGCCCTAAGGTTCGTCCTCGCCTCCGCCGCGGCCAGTCGCGGCTCCGGCGGCTCGGCTCGGCTGGCCGTCGTCGTCGCCGGAGATGAAGATGGCGGCGGTGCTCATGCGATTCCCCCCCCCCCCCCGACCCTGCACCCCCCGCCCTAAGGTTCGTCCTCGGCTCCGGCGGCTCCGGCTCGGCCTGGCCCTGGTTCGAATTGGGGAGAGAGAAGAGTGGAGCCATGCGGGAGAGAGGAATCAGGGTGGAGGATTTGGGGAAGATGCAGGAGGAAGAAGAAGGCGTGGGTGCGACCCACCCACGTTGTGCGCATCGTGCGCACAGGGTCAACGCGTCCAAGACCGCGCGAGCCGTCGCTCGCGCAACAGATAGGCGTTTCGTTTTCCAACGTGGCGCTAGTATGGTGTCCCCCAATCTCCGGTGCTATGCAACCATGGCGCCTCGGTGGCTCGGTCTCTACCATTAGGCTTCTGTTAGGTTCAAGTTTTTTTTTTGTCAAACCTAGCCCCGGACTGAAACTAATTTTGAGTCTTTTTCCATCGCAAAACTATTTCGGAATTTGGCCTCACCGTAATCGGGCATGACGCGGAATTTGTGCAGGTAGGCGCCAAAGTGATTTTGCAAAAAAAAAAATGCTCCAACTGATCGGCGCCATTGTCATTGGCGCCGACCTCACTTTGGCACCGGGCTAGCCTAGCGCCTACCTACACAATTTCGGCGCCATTGTCGGTAGCGCGAGCTCAGGGGTCAGATTTTGAAATAGTTTTCTCGGGAGTCCAGATTCAAAAATAGTTTTGGCTATGGCTAGATTGGCAAAAACTACTTCAAGTGTTGGACAGTGGGTGGGCAGCCCCATCTTCCTCACGAGGACGAACGACTGCTCTCCGCTATCTCCCCTCCCCAACTCCCACCAAAATCTCTCAGGTCTAAAACTATTTTGGGTGGAAATCACCCCCTCCATCCACAAGGCATTCTCATCCCTTCCACTTGATCTCGTTGTTAAGTCCACACATTGTGATGATTTTGAGCCTCACGAAATCGTAGTTTAGACTTTTTATCGAAAAGGGGAACGAAGCACACAACACTTATATTTCAAAGTTTAGAAAGATACAAATTAAACAAAGCCGAAACCACATGCCACGTGATAATACCTCCACCAGAATAACACTAGCTGTATGGTAGAAGACAAAAACAAATAGAAAGTACACAACTTTTAGGCGACGCTTCAAAAAGGAAAAGTTGTCCGTGCGCCGATATTGACGAGTCTAACCTAAGGTTGAGCTGGGATTTTCATCTCGAAAGACGAGATTCGAGCCACCATCTTTAGTAAGGGCATGACGCAAGCGAGCGTCAACATTTTAAAAATGTTTACACCAAAACTCGTTGCAAACCTACTGTAGGAATAACATCTACTGTTGTTCTTTGACCAACATAGGTGACGCTTTTCTTGAGCTTTTGAATCTACAAGTACCTGCAGAGGACCAGAAAACCACCCGACCTTGCGATATAGACGCTTCTACCATCATCACTTTTCCATCCAACGACACATTGTTGACTCGATGCCACTGGAGAAGAAACTGGAAGCTGATAACGTCCCGTAATGTCACACCTCCAGGCCTTGCCACACCACATTCGATTGAGCACCAACATGCATGACTTGACACCGCGGAGGAAACATCGTGCATAATAACTGCCAGGATCAGGCATAACATGACGCCTCTGTATGATACACCACATCACCACCACCGGCCAGACATGACTTGACATTTCCTTCTAAATCATCGTTCGTAGCACCTGCTACGTCAAATCGAACCCGATCTCGAAATGGAGGGAGTGTTCCATACCACCGCTGACCTCAAATCCCACGGTCACAGAAGAGTGTGCCATACCGCCACCGACCACGACACACAGAGATGGAAACCATCACCGGAACAAAAATCTAATCATCGAGTCATCCAGTACATGACCACGTAGGCCACCGCCCCATCACCACTCTTGCGCGCCATCAGACGACGTCACAGCGAGCAGATTACTGTGAGAAACGTCGCCACTTCACCGAATGTGCACTAGTAGAAACGGAGGCATTGGTGCGCCCCTTTAGTACCGGTTGCAACAAAAACCGGTACTAAAGGGGGCATTAGCACCGGTTGTGCTTGGTCGCCAGCCAGGGCCCCGCGGCGAGGACCTTTAGTACCGGTTGGTTTTAACAACCGGTACTAAAAGGGTACCGGTTGGTATTAACAACCGGTACTAAAGGACACCTTTTAGTACCGGTTGTTAAAACCAACCGGTACTAAAAGGGTGCAGCCCCGCAGGCCGCGGTCAGTGGCCCCACGGCAGGCCCTTTAGTACCGGTTGGTAAATAAAACCGGTACTAAAGGTCCTGCCTATATCTTCCACCCCGGCCGAGCCAGCTCCATTTTGGAGCAACTCGACCCCAACCCCATTTTTCCTCTCTCCCAAGCTCTCCCAAGCTCTAGGTCACCCATTTTTTCTCCAACATTTGTCAAGATTGGTGGCACCCTATACAAGGGTTAGCAACTTCTTCATCTTCTCTTCCGGCTTTTCAAGTTTAGCTCATTTTCGTGCAAGTTTAGCAAGTTTGATTTTGATTGTGCTTGCAAGGTGTTTGATGAAATGACTAAATTAGAGATTTCATTTGTTTTATATGCATTTTGAGCTCGAATTGAAGTATAATTTATGGTTTTATATAGTGTCGTCCCGTCCCCTGATCCTCACCGCTGTCGATCGCCCGCGCCGCTCCGTCGCCGACACCATCTCGGTGAGCCTCTTTTTTATCTTTTATTTTAAAAATTGTTAGTTATATGATTTAAATGCATAATTATTTCTTGTATAATTTTCTTATGTTTTTTTAATATATGTATAGTGTCATGGTTTTGATTTTAATGTGATGAACTTGTATAAATTAATTTGGTCACGTATCTCTATTCATTATTTAGCTGGTGTAATGGTTTTTGATATATTTATGTAATGTAGATGAGCCGAGAATGGATGTACGGTGATCGACGCTGTCCCGAGTTCATTGATGGCATGCATCGTTTTCTCGATGTGGTTAAGTTAAACAAGCTGAAGAATGGTTTTATGATTTGTCCATGTGATGAATGTCGGAATAACAGGAATTACCCGAGCGTAAGAACCATACACTCCCACTTGTTGCGACAAGGCTTCATGCCCAATTATTTTTGTTGGACCAAGCACGGAGAAAGAGGGGTTATAATGGAAAACCCTGAAGAAGAGGATGATGACAACTATCCCGTGTTCTCTGATGAACACGGTGATACTACAATGGGGGAAGAGCATGAGGTCATTGTTGATCAGTCCGACGATGATGATCTTCGTCAGGTCATTCGTGATGAACAGATGAACTGCGTAACTGAAAACGAGTGGTCGAAGCTGGAGCGCATGTTAGAGGATCACAAAAAACCGTTGTACCCAAATTGTGAAGATGACCAGAAAAAGCTAGGTACCACCCTGGAATTGCTGCAGTGGAAGGCAAAGAATGGAATATCTGACAAGGCATTTCAAGAGTTGCTACAAATATTTAAGAAGAATCTTCCGAGGAATAATGAAATGCCCCACAGCACGTACGAAGCAAAGAAGATTGTCTGCCCTCTAGGATTAGAGGTGCAGAAGATACATGCATGCATCAATGACTGCATCCTCTACCGCGGTGAGAAGTACGAGAATTTGAATGCATGCCCGATATGCGGTGCATTGCGGTATAAGATCGCGCGAGATGACCCAGGTGATATTGAGGGCGAGCCGAGCCCCAGGAAGAGGGTTCCCGCGAAGGTGATGTGGTATGCTCCTATAATACCACGGTTGAAACGTTTGTTCCGAAACAAAGAGCATGCCAAGTTGTTGCGATGGCACAAAGAAGACCGTAAGGAAGACGAGATGCTCAGACACCCCGCTGATGGGTCTCAGTGGAGAAAAATCGACAGTGCGTTTGGGGATTTTGCAGCTGACGCAAGGAACTTAAGGTTTGGTCTAAGTACAGATGGCTTGAATCCGTTTGGGGAGCAGAGCAGCAGTCATAGCACCTGGCCCGTGACTCTATGTATCTATAACCTTCCCCCTTGGTTGTGCATGAAGCAAAAGTATATTATGATGCCAGTGCTTATCCAAGGACCGAAACAACCCGGCAACGACATTGATGTGTATCTGAGGCCATTAGTTGACGAACTTTTACAGTTGTGGTCTGACGAAGGTGTACGTGTGTGGGATGAGTACAAACAAGAGGAATTTCCCCTACGAGCGTTGCTGTTTGTAACCATCAATGATTGGCCTGCTCTTAGTAACATTTCAGGACAGTCGAACAAGGGATACAATGCATGCACGCACTGTTTAGATAAGACTGACAGTGCATATATAGGTAACAAGATTGTGTACATGGGGCATCGTCAGTTTCTTCCAACCGGGCATCACGTAAGAAACGGAGGCAAGCACTTCAAAGGTTTGGCAGATATCCGGACGAAGCCTACACGCCGTGATGGTGATGTTGTATATGGCATGGTCAAGGATTTGGAAGTAATATTTGGAAAGGGTCCTGGCAGTCTAAATGTTCCGAAAGACGCAAACAAGCGCGTACCCTTGTGGAAAAAGAAATCTATATTTTGGGATTTACCCTATTGGGAAATCCTAGAGGTTCGCTCTGCAATCGACGTGATGCACGTGACGAAAAATCTTTGCGTGAACCTGCTAAACTTCTTAGGCGTGTATGGGAAGACGAAAGATACAGCGGATGCACGGCAGGACCAGCAAAGTACGCACCACGGAAGAGACAACCTGAATTCAGAGAAGTATCAAGGTACTTCCAGCTACGCTCTTACCAAAGAAGAGAAGGAGATCTTTTTTCAAGTCCTGAGCAGTATCAAGGTCCCGTCTGGCTACTCGTCGAATATAAAGGGAATAATAAACATGGCAGAGAAAAAGTTCCAAAACCTGAAGTCTCATGACTGCCACGTGATTATGACACAATTACTTCCTGTTGCATTGAGGGGGCTTCTACCGGAAAACGTTCGAGTACCCATTGTCAAGCTATGTGCATTCCTGAATGCAATTTCTCAGAAGGTAATTGATCCAGCAACTCTACCAAGTTTACAGACGGGTGTGGTCCAATGTCTTGTCAGCTTTGAGTTGGTCTTTCCACCGGCCTTCTTCAATATTATGACGCACCTCATAGTTCACCTAGTCGAAGAGATTTCCATTCTCGGTCCTGTATTTCTACACAACATGTTCCCCTTTGAGAGGTTCATGGGAGTCTTAAAGAAATACGTTCATAACCGTGCTAGGCCAGAAGGAAGCATGTCCAAGGGCTATGGAACAGAGGAGGTCATTGAGTTCTGTGTTGACTTTCTTCCAGATCTTAAGCCCATCGGTATTCCTCAATCACGCCATGAGGGGAGACTGCGTGGAAAAGGCACGCTAGGAAAGAAAGCAACAAGAAGTATGGACGGGCATTCTTTCACTCAAGCACACTACACAGTTCTACAAAATTCCAGATTGGTGGCTCCGTATATCGTGGAACACATGGATATTTTACGCTCAGAATACCCGGAGAAGACTGACTTCTGGATTAAAGAAAAACACGTGGATACTTTCGGCAGTTGGTTGCGTACACATCTCATTAATGACAACACTGTTGGACAAGAGCTATACTTGTTGGCCAAGACACCATCTTCGACTATATTGACTTTCCAAGGGTACGAGATAAATGGGAATACATTTTACACGGAAACCCAAGACAAAAAGAGCACTAACCATAACAGTGGTGTCCGCTTTGATGCAACAAACGATGATGGAACAAAGGACACATATTATGGTTGCATACAGCAGATATGGGAACTTGACTATGGACCTTATTTTAAGATCCCTTTGTTTCAGTGCAAATGGGTTAACCTGTCATGCGGGGTAGAGATAGACAAGCGGTACGGAATGACTACAGTGGATCTCAAAAATCTTGCGTACAAAACCGAGCCATTCGTCCTAGCCAATGATGTGGCTCAGGTTTTCTATGTGAAGGACATGTCTTCCAGACCGAAAAAAAGAAAAGATAAGCAAGCCGGTACATCATACAATGAGCCAAAGCGCCACATAGTTCTTTCAGGAAAAAGAAACATCGTGGGAGTGGAGGACAAGACAGACATGTCAGAAGATTACAATAAGTTTGCTGAAATTCCGCCCTTCAAAGTGAAAACTGACCCAAGCACCGTGTTAAATGATGAAGATTGTCCATGGCTACGACGCAATCAGAAGAAAGGGACACACAAGAAGAAAAAGTGAACACTAGATAGGGATGTTGTTGCTGATGTGTAATAATGTATTAAACCTTTTATGTAACTATGTCCTGAAAACTCAGAAGAGAGATCTAAACACTAGATAGGCAAGACATCTCTGATGATTTGCAACAAGTGTTGGGGATGTTGCTAATCATCAGAGCGTCTTGCCGCTGCTTGGATCCGACCAAACGGTTGCAGGACGTAGCTAGGGAACCCGAATGTTTTGTGTTTGAGCACAAGGTAGAATATATGAGTGAGTAACCTGGGAAACAAAACACACGGTTTCTCCTAGCTACAGCCCGACACTGATTCACGGTCGAATGTCGTTGCATTCAGTGTCGGGCATAGCTAGGAAACCCGAATGTTTTGTGTTTGAGCGCCACTTCGATCCAAGCAGAGGTAAGACGTCTCTGATGATCTACAACCGTCCGGCAAGACATCTCTGATGATCTGCAACCGTTTGGAACGGTCGCAGGTCATCAGAGACGTCTTGCCGCTGGTTGCCCAAAGATGCCTCTCCGAGTGACGATGGAATGTTTTGTGTGAGTGAGTGAGTGACGCTGGAATTCCGGGAGGTGGGCTATATATAGGGTCATGTGGCTCACGAAGTGGTCGTGATACTGCTGATCCAACAGCTCACAATCCCTCAAAAGAAACACACCTCTGATCCAACGTCTCACGAGCGCTTGAAAGAAACACACGATCCGTGTGCTTCTTTAGTACCGGTTGGTAACACCAACCGGGACTAAAGTCGGGCTCACCCCTGATCCAACGTCTCACAAGCACTTAAAAGAAACACACCGCTTGATCCAAGGCTCCCAAGCGCTGGAAGGAAACACACGATCCGTGTGCTTCTTCCTGATCCAAGGGCTCACAAGCGCTCGAAAGAAACACACCGCTTGATCCAACGGCTCCCAATCGCTGGAAGGAAACACACGATCCGTGTGCTTCTTCCTGATCCACTGGAGAAGGTAGGCAACTTCGATCCCGCCACCGTTTCCCGCCCAAATATTTCCGCTATCGTTCCCCCCAAATGCCGCCACCGGTAGTTCTATAAAACCCAGTCGAAGGTAGGCATGGTACTCACTTGAGCGCAAGCATGGTGTGTATTGGTCCTTGCGAGAAGTGTGTGTCCGGGTTTCACATTTCCGCATCCGAGCATCTCGCCAGGCTTTCGAGCAATTTGAAGGTAGATGGTAGGGTAGTTCCAATTGAAGAAATTTTGCACACTGAGAGTCATCTCGCTTTGCTCGGGGCGAAGCTATGCCGCGATGGGTTTCCGTATAGGACCCCGCTCCAAATTCGTGCAGAAATGCTCACGCTTGCAGAGAAGTTTGACAGGAAAGTTACGAATAGTCCGTTCTACCGAACTGAAGCTGACCGTGATTCGTACGGTCGTTCCTGTCTCTGGGTAGTTGACAGCGATGATGACGACGATTTCATGCCGTCGTCAAAGGAAAGGAGGGTTGAAGCACTGAGCAAGAAGGCTGAAGCTTCGTCCAAGGGCAAAGGCAAGAAGGCAGAATCTTCGTCAAAGGGCAAGGAAGGCAAGAAGACAGAATCTTCGTCAAAAGGCATTGATGGGAGATAGGTAGAGTCTTTGTTTTACTTGTGTTGTATCGTAATTTCAAGTTGTACCTTAATTTGTTCTATCCAGTATTTAGAACTAGTGAAGTTGTAACGTAGATGTCTAGTTGTATGTTAAATCGTCTCTGCATAAGACGGTTGACCGCACATCGGAGTTGTATCTTGGTTCACACGGTTGCGAAGATGGCGGCCGGCTTTTGGAGATTTTGTCCTCTGTTCCTCTCGTCGTCGCGGTTGGGTTTGCTCTGACCTTTCTGCGGAGGTACTGGAGGTGGTGTGGCCTGCTCCCGGCGGTGGTCGTCGGTTGGCGTGCTCGCCTGAAGAGGATTGAATCGGGGCGTCGCCCCCGCTGATCTCGGCGTCCGCGTCGGGTGACTACTGCGGCGACATCACCTGGTGGCAGTAGAGAAGAAAGTAGATAAAAAAACAAAATAGAAACCAAATAGATATAAAAAACAGAAAACAAAAGAAAGAAAAAAAACTAGAGAAAAAAAATTCAAAAAGCCCATTAGTACCGGTTGTAAACTACAACCGGTACTAAAGGGCTGGGCTTCACGCGGGAATTTTCGCCGCGGCCCAAAAGGCACCTTTAGCACCGGTTGTAGTCTACAACCGGTACTAAAGGGTCTTTAGTACCGGTTGTAGACTACAACCGGTGCTAAAGGCCTGTTCTGCAGTTAAAGCAGGGGATCGATCGAATCGATCCCCAAATTCGCTAACTGTGTGCTCGACGACGACGACGCCCGCGCGCTCCTCGACACCACGCCGGCGAAGCCCTGCCGCGTTCACGCCGTCGACGCCCCCGCCGTCCGCGCCGTCGACGCCCCCACGCCGTCGACGCCCCACGCCCGCTCCACGCCGTCGACGCCCCGGGCGCCCACTCCGACGAGACCGCCGCGCGCGCCCTCTCGGCCGCCGCGCCATTTCCCCCGTCGACGACGACGCCCACTCCGGCCGCCGCGCACACCCACTCGACGCCGTGGACGCCCCGCGCGCCCACTCCGGCCGCCGCGCGTGCTCCACCGCGCTGCTCTCTCCACTCCGGCCGGCCACACCAGTACCATCAAGGTAATTTGTTTTTTTTAGTACTGTTTTTTTTAGTTAATATTAAGTTTAGTTTACCTAAGTTTTTTGAGTACTGTTTTTTTAGCTAAGTCTTTTTTTTAGTAGCAATTTTTTTGTTATTACTTTTTTATTACTGTTTTTAGTTAAGTTTTAAATTTTGTTTAGCATTTTTAGAAATTTGTACCAATTTTGTAGATAGCAAAATATAGATAGCATTTTGTAGATAGCAAAATAACAGAAATATAGATAGCTTAGAATGAAAATATAGATAGCATTTTTTGTAATTTAGTACTTTGTACTTTTGTAATTTTTGTATGAAAATTCTTGTTTAAAATGAGTATGAAAATTTGTTGTTCAAAATAAAAAAATGTTGCTAAGTTTCAAATATTGCAAGTTTCAAATATTGCAAAGTTTCAAATATTGCAAAATAAAAAAATCTTGCTAAGTTTCAAATATTGCAAAGTTTCAAATATTGCAAAATAAAAAAATCTTGCTAAGTTTCAAATATTGCAATATAAAAAAAATCTTGCTAAGTTTCAATTACTCCCTCCGATCCATATTAGTGGGCACAACTTTGTCTAGATACACATGTATCTAGTCTAAATAATTAACTAGATACATATGAATTTAGACAAAGCTATGCCCACTAATATGGATCGGAGGGAGTAGCATTTTTGAAAGTTAGCAATTTTGAAAGTTAGAAATATTGCAAAGTTCCAAATATTGCAAATTTCAAATATTGCTAAGTTTCAAATATAGTTTAACATTGTAAAGTTTGAAACATTGTAAAGTTTGAAATTTTGCTAACTTTGAAATATTGCTAAATTTCAAATATTGCTAAGTTAGAAATATTGTAAAGTTAGAAATATTGTAAAGTTTGAAATATTGCTAAGTTTTAAATATTGCTAAGTTTCAAATATTGCTAAGTTTGAAATATTGTTAAGTTTGAAATATTGCTAAGTTTCAAATATTGCTAAGTTAGAAATATTGTTAAGTTCGAAATATTGTTAAGTTAGAAATATTGCTAAGTTTCAAAATTTGCAGTGACATTGAGCTATGGCGGACGATGCCCCCACCTTCGTCCGAGATTTGGAGGAAGAAGACCGTCTCCAACAAATAATATATAACACCGCTGCCGGACCCAATTCCGATGGAGAATATTCCGATGGAGAAGATTCGTCCGACGGAGAAGACGCCGAAGAATTCAGCGCGAAATGTTTGAATGACTCCGGTGAGGGACTTGAGTTAGAAAAATTCAGAGACGACGACGACGACGAAGAAGAACCGTCTGGATCACTAGCTAAGAAGAAGGTATATATTAAGTCTTGTTGATCACTATAGCTAGATGCATTAATTGATTTATATGCGCACTTATTAACGAAACATTTTTCTTTCAGCCCTCTGGATCTAAGTCGTCAATCCCCGTACGAGGCCCGGCCCAAGGGTTAAAGCTCCCGGAAGGTGCAACGTTGTCGATCGACGAAGTTACCTTCAAAGGCAAACCAGAGAAACCCGATGGAATCTACAATAAATATGTACGGCAGTGCGGAGTTTTTGTAAGGGACATGGTCCCGATCACTGTGACAGAATGGAATGAGCCGAAGAAAGCCAACATAGGCGCAAAATATCTCGAGCAAAGAATTAAAGAGACCCTTTGGGACTCGATGATGTCTAAATTCAACCTACCGGCAGATCTCCCACAGAAGATGAAGGATAAAGTCAAGGAGTGGACTCTTAGCAAGATGGCCCAGCAATTCAACAACTGGAAGAACACATTGTGGAGAAAATATGGGAACAAAGATATAGTTTTCAAAGGACATCTAGAGAAGCTAAAAGATGAATGGGCTGAATTTGCGGCGTATAAGAATTCGGGCGTCGCTGTGGCCCGATCGACACAAAATAAGTTGAATGCCTCGAAGAAGAAATATTTCCATCATTTGGGCTCAGGTGGCTACAAGACTGCCTTGCCTAAGTGGCAAGCCTATGAAGACGAGCTGCGAAAAAGGGATCCCTCCACAGACAGATGACTGGCCCGACAGGTCCAAGTTCTGGTTGTTCGCGCATGGGGCAGTGTTGCACCCAGAAACAGGGCTGATTGTTGCAAAGGGAAAATGGCGGAGAAAAATTAGAAGAGTCATCAAAAAAAAAAAAAGTCATAGTACTAGTCAAGGAGGGAAAATTTGTTCCCGATAGAGAGGACGACGAGCTTTCACAAGCCCTCGGGAATAAAGAACACTGGGGGCGATGTCGAGCCAGAGGAGGCGGGGTTGGTTTTCTTGAAGGGTTTCCGGAAGACGTTGCAACTTATAGAAAACATTGCAGAAGTAAGAAGAGGGAGGCGGAGAGGGTTACTGCATTAGAACGCACGGTGCAGGATGTGCAGAAGCAACTGGCCTCAATGACCCAGAAGCAACTGCGAGTAGAAGATCCTGCAGGCGATGCCTGCCCATCTCAGCGGAAAAGCAGCGTGGGTTCCACGCAGCTACAAGATCCTGCAGTTGATGAACCAGTTGCTGAACCATCGGCGGCTCACTACCCCGTGGATGATATCACGGAGAAGACAAATTGTGAGTTACATGCGCCGATGATGAACATTACTTATCCGGTGGCGACTGGCTATGCTTTACGACATCAACCTGGAGAAACCTTCCATTTTGGTGTGATTCCGCCTGGATTTGCTCGTGTCGGGGTCACGAAAGTTATGCCGGGATTCAACGCAATACGTCTTGAAATTTCCTGGAGCTGAAGGCGAGAAGACATTGGGAGAAGTTGAGCTTGGTATCGTTCTATGGAAGAAGAAATACATCAAGTTTCCAGACTCGGAGCCAAGGCCACCGACTCCTCCCGTTAGACATTCACCACATCAAAGTCCACCCGCCTCCCCCACGAAGTTTGGGATCCCGCCGCGAGTCCATCTCCCGCGCTGTCCCGTCAACCGACTGATGCGCCCACTAGTAACTTGACAAAGCGGAAGCTGTTCCCGTCGTCCACCCCTGTCAAGAAACGTGGAAAAAGTGTGCGGGCTCCTGAGAACCCCAAGGAAGTCAAGGCTCCTGAGAAGTTAACTTCTGAGATGACTCAGCAGGAAATAGCTGAGAGCCTACGTGAAGGGTCGAGAGCCTTTTTTGAGCAGAAAAAGAAGGAAAGAGTGGAGGCAAGACTTGACCCCATAAAGGAACTTCTGAAGACTATACCAAATGAGGTAAAAGATCACACCGTTGACAACCTATATGACCCTCCACCTCCGCCCATTTCAGACTACGAGCGAGGTATTGACAAGGTACTTTCCTCGCAGAATGAGCAAGAGAAATTGTGCGGGAAAGGAGTTGCCCAGCTCGGAGAACAAGAAGCACAATCGCTCGCCCCGCTCATTGTACCTTCTGAAACTCGGGAAATCGAGCATGGAGAAGTTGTCCTTGGCGACTCAGGTTACCCCATGGCGGAGATTGCCCCACGATTTGATTTTGAACTCGGGCTGCCTATGGTGGAAAATCCGAGCCAGCTAACAACACAGTTATGGAATTTGAATCGCTGGTACATGACCGCCGCAAAAGAAGGGAAATTCTATCTCATGGCGGCGGTTAAGGAACAACACTACTTCCGAGAATATTGTGTGCATGTTGAGTTCCGAGAACTTTTTCAGATGTACAATCAACGTGCTCTCGACAAATCTCTCATCAGCTGCTATTGTCTGTAAGTAATTTATTCGTGTAATTTAATTATCTATAGTTATAAGCTCTCGTTCATTGCTTGTAATTATCGTCACAAAATTCTTTTGTACGCTAATTATGCAGAATGAAGATACGTGAATGCAGACTCGAAGGAATCTGGGACATTGGTTTCATTGACCCGGATAAAGTTCATGTCAAGACCGTGGATGAAAATCCCGTGAACACAGAGGACGTTTTGCTAACGTTCTTTAAGCGACAAAGTACCAAAAAGGAAATACTATTTCCTTACAACTTCGGGTGAGTTTTACCGTCTTCTACACATTCTATTTTGCTTCCCCGATATAAGTGTAATCGATAAGTTCTGAATACCTGCGTATATAAACGTGCGCAGGTTCCACTACATTCTGCTAATCATTAGACTCGAGGAAGGAGAAGTTGAAGTCTGGGACTCACTAAGGAAAGATCAAAATGAATACAAAAGCGTGCGTCTAATGCTCAAGAGGTAATTTCAATCGCACTATATCAGCCTCTTTCGTTCATTTCCGGATATCAAAAGTATAAGTAATAACTACTCAATTCATTTTCTTTTCCGGACAGGGTTTACAGAAAGTTCAAAGCGGAAGAACGCGGTGTATGGCCAGAAAAGCTGGAGTTCAAGTCTAACAACGTAAGTACTACTACGTGTATCTTTCTAATACCATTATCATTCTCTTGATTATTATTTGATTAAATTATATTCTTGTATATATAGTGGTGTCTGCGACAACCACAGGGGACAGAACTATGTGGATACTACGTTTGCGAGTACATTCACACGAAGGTCAATGAGAGAGTCAAGAGTGTAAGAAATCGAGAGGTACGTGAACATCATACACAACTTTTATTTTGCCACCATGCATCAATTGTGTTTAGTTTCGATCATAGCTGATTTTATTTCCTTCTTTTAAAGATGTCAAACAAGCGGAACCAGCTCCTACCACGCAACCGCGTAAAAGCTATTGCGGAGGAATTGGCGGGATTCTTACTTACACATGTCATAGATGAACACGGTGAATTCTACTTTGACGAAAGACCACCTCCACCCCCTGCAGTCGATGCTACAAGGGAACCGCCGGCAGTCGATGCTACAAGGGAACCGGCTCCATTGTAATTAATTAGGAGTACTTAAATTTATATGTGACGAGAGTACTTTGTATGTGTATAATGACTACTTTATATGTGTAGTGAGTACTTTATACGCGATCTCCTCCGAAACCCTGAAAAATGAGCGAAAAGGAAAAAAACAGAAACCCTAAACCCCGAAAAATAATCGAAAAGAAAAAAAACCAAAACCCCCCTGAAAAAATAAGCAAAAAAAGCAGGAACCTTTAGTACCGGTTTGTATTACAAACCGGTACTAAAGGTCCTCAGGGTCGAGCTCGCCTGTGCGCCCACGTGGAGACCCTTTAGTACCGGTTTTATTTAGGTGCCGATACTAAAGGGTTACCCCTTTAGTGCCGACCCTTTAGTACCGGTTGTGTGACCGGTACTAAAGGCCCTTTACAACCGGTATTAGAAGTCTGTTCTCTACTAGTGGTGTGTAGATGAATATTCGATCCTAGCATTTTGGTGGATATATTAAATATGAAAAGACCATATTAAGTGTATGCATAATTAAGTGTATGTATGTCATTCCATACCAACTTTTGAATTGGCAGTGTTGTTGAAAAAAAATGTATACGTATGACATCAACTCCGTAGGAAAAGGTGTTGCCTAGTTGATGATTTAGCGCTCTTAGGCGCTAGGCGGTAGAGAAACACCTCACATAGGACATAAGGGCATGTGTATACATGGCAATATTGTTTTCTTCAGCAAGAAACCATGTCATATTGCAGTAGTGAGCAAGTCTATACATGGCATGGCAACAAGGAAATTCTTTTCTTCAGCAAGAAACCATGCCATATTGCAGTACTGAGCCAAATGGTTCATATTCCAAAAAATTGTTGGCACTTTACTCATTGACATGCTAGAAAATAACGTGTATACACATATATTAACCCAAATACACATATGATGGCTAAAACTATACGACCACCTAGGTTGTGTCTAGGGCGCTTAAGCGCCGCATATGAACGAGGCAAATGCCAACAGGCCGGTACGTTGACCAAAGGGGGATGGATCTTTTCCTTGGTTGTCCATTGTTACGTAGAAGATGAGACCTCTCCAGCTGCGGATTTATAGGCGCTGGATAGCATCATGTTTTAATTTAGTCCCGCTGGGACTCGAACCGGGTGGGCTGGGCATGATGAACTTGGATATCGCCATCGCTTGCGTGGGGTCTGGCTGTTTAGGATGATGTTTTGTGTGGAGGACCAGACGTTCTCTGGTGCTTGCTTTATAGTGCTCCAGGTGCTTGGTAGAGATAGCAAAATTTAAAATGGGTTTGGATACTCTGAATCTCTTATCCGTACGAAGGTGCAATACTTTGAATCTTTTACCGTACGTGGAGATTCAAAGAGCGCCAGTAGGCAGCATATATATGCATGGTAGAGTCCGGAGCTGATACTTCGGTTTGGATTGTAAATTTGCAATAGCCAGAGCAATGGTAAAGAGATATGAACCCCCAAAAGAATGCACCGTTCCTTGTGGTTTGTGATAGTAGTCCTGCGTGTTTCAAACTCTTAAGCCCGACCGGTCGAGATTTTGTGGAGTATTAAGTTTAAAAAGCCACTGATGTGGGGACGCGAGGTTTGTTTTAACTTTGATAAATTGGTCATGGATTCTGGGTTTAGACTTGTACAAGGCAAACTGGTTTCTCTAGTGCAGTTCCAAGAACATCTTCAAGAATATGGACGTAATTTCAAGCATTCTATCATGTCTTAATGCGTGAGATCTAATCATTTTTCAACGCATCATTACATTTTAAACATCAAAGAAGGGCAGAAGGCCATCGTGGTAGGTTCAGAACTCTGATTCACAGATCTGGTACTCTGGAGTCTGGAGTCCTAACCGCCAAAGTTTAAGTGTCTTGTAATTAGCTTTGAAACCCCGGGCAGTACAAACGGGTCTAAAATTCTGTATTATCTCCCAATCGATGGATAATGACTGCATACTGATAAGTGAGAGACCATCATCACCAACTCTTATGTATCACTCCCTTTAAGCACAAACGAGAACATATGCCACAACAAGAGTAATCATCATCAAAGCAGTACTTACTAATATGGTGTCGTATGTGCTATTTTTTTTACAAATTTCTGAAGTGATACATGACAGATTGGACTATTTCCGCTCAAGATTTTTTAGATAACAGGATACTGAAAAAAGAAAAATAGACTAGCTACGTGGAGCGTAGTGTGTCATCCAAAAGACCATAGGAATTTAGGGATCCATGATCTTAAGAACATAGCTATCATGAGTAAATGGTTGTTCATCTTAGGATATGCGACAAAACCCTTGAGAAGAAATATGTAGGCTCAAAGGCTATATCTCAGCTATATTGAAAACCAGGGGACTCACAATTTTGGGCTGGTCTGATGGCGAAGAAAATATTACTTCCGCTTTTGGATCTATCTTAATCAAGGGTGGTTAGAGATTTGATTTTGGAAGGATTCACGTCTTGAAAATTGTCTCTCTTCATGACCAGTAGCATGCATTGTAGAACATTACATATCACAAAAGTGACACCATCACTAGATGTACTTGACTCCGGCTGCCATTAGGTCTGGCCAATTTGTCGTCTGTTTTACTCATTTTCTGACATGTGGGATATTGGGTTGCGTGCATGAAAAACAAAAATTTCGCCAACTACGCAACGGCCAAGATCTACTATGAAGATACAAGTGCAAGATATGCATAATTGATCCAACTGTAAATCGTTACCGACACCTTTGAAGCGGAAGAGATGTCGATGACGAAGTTGACGTAGTCGTTGCCGATGTCGATGATGACGTCGATGAAGCTTGTGGAAGAACTCCCTCGGCTAAGCCTAGCCGAGAGAATATCGTAGACTCCTCGCGTCCCGCCTTGATCCAACAGAGTGAGATAGAGTCAACCGTTTCTCAACGGATCACCCCTCTGAGTTTCGCACGCATACATCTGATCTAGTCCAGCAGAGCTTCGCCGTCCACATTTGATGCACTCACCGCTGGTGTATATGAAGGTGGAGATCTCAACACATGAGAAGGAGGGAGAGAGAAATTAGAGATCTAGATCTAGATCTAATTGGGAGGATCCCTCTAAATATTTAGAGGTTTCCTCTAATCCAACGAGAAGAGATCTAAACTTGTCTGTCTCCAAATAGGAGGGGGTGGGGGTTTATATAGATGGCCAAGGGGTGGAGGGACTTGGGGAAGGGGAAAGCTTTCCCCTAGTCCAACTCGGTTTGGAGAAGGGGAAAGCCCCCTTGCCCAATTCGGTTTGGGAGGAGGAGTTGGAGTTCCCCTCCCCTCCACCGCCTCTCCTACTTGGCCACCGCCGGGTGGAGCCCACCTAGGCCTCACCGACCTAGGGGGTGGGGCCCACCTAGGTCGGCCGTCGCTGACCACCACCGCCGCCTCCCCCGCCATGGGCCGGTTGGCCCATTAGGGTTCGGCTTGGGGGAGCCTTTACTCCCTTCCGGCACCTTGGCCCACCACCACCACATGGTGGTGCGGCTATCTTGGTGGGCCCACGGGCCCATCTTGGTAGCCCCATGGTGGGCTCCAATTTTAATATAATATTTTCCATAATTATTTTATTAATTAAATCAATTAATATTTAATTAACATTTAATTAAATAATATTTTGTCTAATTAATTCTTATTTGAATATTTCCTTTTACAGAATATTTCACTGAATTAATTACCTATCATATAAAACACCTTTTATATGAACCGGGACACCCAGTGTCCGCCGACAAAATACTCTGGATAAATATTTCCCTCTTATATAAACCCTCGGAATAAATCCGACTAGTGATAGAAACCATTTCTATTACTCCGAGACACCTAGTGTCTGCATAATCCAATCTCTCTGATAAAGATATTATCTACCACGCAGAAACCATTCCGGTGATACTCTCTCGGTATCCAGACCAACCATATACACAACAAACTAGACCTGACTTAAGCGTGTTACCCTACAGGTTCGATAACGTGTAGCTATAATTAGATGTTTCCATCTAATCACTGGCCAGGGTCAGGTACATGGGCTACCTGAATAACTGCTACCGTTATACGAAGGACACTCTGTTGAACCTGTTGATTATTAATTCGTCATTCCCATTACTCGCGATACTGAAATTACCCGAGATAAAGTATTCCTGATATTTCCATGAATCAATCCCTGATTCACTATATCTCCGTCTATCTCATTACCGGTAAATTTCCTTTTCTCGTTCCCGTAATCTGATATCCCACATGATGTAACTTCATCATGCATTGTCTGCAGAATATATTGGATATCATACATACCGAGTGGGCCCTGGAAGTATCTCTCTTTTGACAGAGGAGTAATTTCCCATCTTGGAACATTATGTATTATGCATACCTTGGAGTTACCCAGTGACTGCCGTTTTGACACCCAGTTACGGCCGTGCCGTTGAGAGAGCCAAAGTAACTCTTCCAGTATACAGAACCCTAATAACCTCATGGTCAATGGACATGTCATATAATAACCATCTGCGATATTGCACTAAGGACAAAAAGACACTTTGGAATCTTACTTAGCATATCAACGATTTGGATCTACCCAGCCATATTGTTTCCACCAACAATATGCCACTCATGATGCTGACATAAACAATGTTCCAGACCAAGAAAACGTGGTCTCTAGCAATTAACGAATTAGTCTAAAAGGCAAAACTAGGGTATACTTTATTCTGTTCATGTCTCTACACGTGCGAGTGAGTTTTCCTCTTAATCACATATTCAACAGTCACCGCAGTTATAGCATAGAATCATGAAGCATAATTATGAATCAGATGTTAAACATTATTGCCTTTTGGGGATACATCCAACGTGGGACCCACCGCACAGATGAGCTACACATTCTAACCATTATCCTTACAAGCAAGCCCACCGCGTCAGCATTACCAAGTTCAAGGATGCCATTTTTTGTGTTAATTTTCTCAATTTTTGTCACTCCCCACCTCTGTTCCTTTTGGTGCCACCATCATTGCCATCGCTCCGGCCTCCGCCGCCTCCGTTGTCGTAATGGAAGCCATAGCTTAGCCTCACCGCTTTCAGGCCCTCCCTCCAAAAAGGTGTCCCCTGCCCTGCGACAAACCTTCAGGCCATTATCGTGCTCTGCTCTGCCGGTTGGAAGCTCAGAGTGTGAGCCACGGTCGTCGCCGGCGCGCCTTCCACGGTTGATGTGAAGCTAGTTATAGCACTCATTCGTTGGAAATAACTGGAATGACACTGAAGTATAATCCGTAATTAAAGCAAGCGATCTTCAGAATTGCGGTATTTCATCTTTAAAAAGAACCGGAATAAAAGAGAAATGAGGACTGCATATGTGAAGCTGCTAACTCTTTGTACATACACCCACTATACCGATTGCTGTCTCTTTCTTTAAAAAAAATAAAGAATATTTCTGTAAACCCCATGGTACATTACACAACCACACTTCTCCTGATTACAATCAACTCTAGCATCACCTGAATCATTCTACATCCACACCATGTACGTTCAGTATACAGCGAAAACTCCAGAAGAAATAACCCAGAAATTTTAAATTTACGGGAGGAGAACGAAGGTAACACACGCATACACCGAAATCGCCAGAATAACAGAAACTCACAACAACGATGTACTCCCGTAAATTCTGTGACTTTAAGTACAAGGTTGCAAGACAGTATGCACAAAACCTCAGTGTTGCTGCAATAACCATACCATATGAACATGTTTCTTCCTAGGTTGCTTCAACTGAAAGTATCTCAAGCTCTGCCCACCAAAGCGGAGATAATCTCGGTGTTGCTGCCTCCGGTGAAATTCCAACCACTTCTCGCAGTTTAGTGGCGACCTCTCTCATACTTGGTCTCTTTTTCGGATCGCTTTGGATGCAATCCTGGATCAACTCACAAATCATTTCTAGATCGTTTTCTTTGTGAGTCTTCAAGGTAGGATCAAGCAAACAAGAAATACTCCGGTCATCCTTAATGCACTCCATAGCCTGTGATGAAACAAAAGTGACATATATATCGTTACTTCAAGATGCCAATTTTGTGGATTTTGCAATTAAGTACTCAGTGTCTTCGTCGCCATTACCATGTTCATGAGAGAACCCTCGTGTTCACAATATGGAGGCTTTCCTGAGATGATTTCCAACATGAGTAGACCAAAACTGCATACATTCCCAGCTGGGTCAGCAGGTATTGGCTCACTGTGCTCAATGATGTCGTCACTCTTGGGCATCTTTTCTTTGGAAATTACTTCTTGCCAAACACTCGTGTCTGCTATCTGTGAAAAGGTTCGGTTTTAGGAACATAGCGTAATATGATCCCTCATGCCTGATCTTATCTCACCTTCGTCAAATGAACTCTAATACAAACGACACACATTTTGATGCGTGGTCAAGACAAAACAACTCAAATGAAATGGACAATACTTCATGCTGTTTAGTTGTGGGGTTGATATAGCACATTTGATTTATGTTATTTTGTCATTTTTAGATGAACTACACATAAGGTATAATGTCCAGAAAAACAAGTTCAGAATGATGAAGTAACAGTCATGGGATACACTTCCTTCTTTCCATATTACCAACGTTTGGCCAGAAAGACAATTACGGAATTTCCTTTGAAGATCTCAAGGTATTCAAACAAATAAAACCTGTGAAATGTGTAACCATATTTGTACCTTTGCAGCTCCATCCTCGGATAATAATATGGCACTTGACTGTAGGTCGGGGTGTGTTATAGAAGGGTTGAGCTCATGCATGTGCTGGATGCAGTATGCGACTCCCATAATTACTCTCATCCTACCATTCCAATCAATATGATCAAACCCCTCAACTGCAGAAACCAAAGCAATACATTTTTATTTGACCACAGAGACCAAATAGTAAGCATTCTGACAGTGGTAGCATTAAATTCTCTTACCATGGAGATGCTCATAGAGTGTTCCATTGGCTGCGTATTCTAACACCATCATCCTCATGAAAGGCTCGTCCTCTTCGCAGTATCCAAGCAGGTTGATGAAGTTCTTATGATTAATTCGTGAAAGTGAGTCTATCTATGTGTTCAAGAAAATAAGTTAGAAGAAACATCTCTGTTTCAGGTACACACTACAAACTGTAGCGACAGAGTGGATTTTTTAATTAAGTAACATTGGATTACCTTTTTCCTGAATCTCCCTCAGAATGCTTTGACCAATCTTTACTAGACGCGAGCACGGTTGATACAACTGCTATCTCAACTCCACTTGATAAGGTTCCCTTGTAGACAGTGTAGTGTGGATAGCTTGCCACAATGTTACTGAAGTCCTCACAAGCACCTTCCAGCTCTGAACGTTGTAGCTTGGGTACTCCTGCGGTACATCAGGAGAGCAAAACTTACCACAAATGCTAAGAGGTAATTCAATCAGGTTGACAATTTCTTAACAGGGGAGAGTTTATTTCAACATAAGGAGCCCAAATTGTTGGATGATCATGCAAAAATCCTATTTGTTGGAAGTTACTTTATTCAGAAAGATTAAATAGCAAATAGAAATATTGGGTTTACCTGTCACAAATGCTTTCTGCAGCTGGCCGCTGAGTCCAGTCTTCCATGGACCTATTGTGGCCACCGACTTGCTGCGGCATAGCAAAAGTATGCATGCAATGACAACAAGCAACAGAGCAATTGATGGAATCACAATTGCATATAACCACTTTATAGGTCTTCTTTTTGACCCTGCTTCTGATGGAGTAGAAGACATGGGTGGACTAATTTGAGGATTTGAAGCAGGTGCAGGTGCTTCGATGGGGCTAAATGCTGAAAATGAGCCACTTCCAGTAGAAGGAACAGGAACAGCAGCTGGAATAGGAGCATTTGGAGAAGAAGGAGCAGCAAGATTGCTGTCCTGAAGTAGTCTGCGCCTGCTAAGCTGTGCAGCTGGGTTTCTTGCGGCAATTTGCTTAGGAAGACGAGCTGGGAAAAGTAAGAAGGAATGTTATGATACTACTCCAGATTTATATAGGAACAGAAATGAAATTGGATAGCAGTAGGTTAGATTACCGGAGAGATTGCTGATGTCTTTTTTGTTCTCTTCTGTTGAAGAACCAGACTCTAACCTACAAAGGTCCACACAAAAAACTCCTATTATCAGCTAATAAATCCTTTGTTAAATAAGTTAGAAAAGAAGATCCGATGATAACTGAAGGAGAATTAATGAAAATCCGGAGATTCTTTACCCATTATCAGCTCTTTGATTTACATTACCCCTCCCGAGATGATCATAAATGTCGAAATCAATTTCCTGGTCAAAGTTCCCATGGGGATTTTGGATTACAGGCCACTGAAATCTGTTGTTGGAAAGCAATCTGTCGAAAAAGAGATACTGTATTATGACATTTCTCTTGTTGGTCAAAATTTTCACAACGTTAAGCAGTCAGACGACCTACAAATGCTTAAGTGATGGCATTTCTGTTATCTCATGTGGAACTTCCCCAATCAAGCTGTTATTGCTCAAGTCCAGTACCTCCAACATAGCGAGACCACCAATTTCCTTAGGTATTACTCCACCAAACAAGTTGTTGGATAATATACTGCAAGTACACACAACAATGAACCAAAACATTAAAATGGATGTAGAAAATGTTCTAACTGCATGCAGAAGTAAAATTACAGTATCACAAGTTGCCAAAACCAGTTAGTTAAGCAACAAGTGCTTGATTGACAGATGGATCAACCTTTTATTATACCGAGTAAAAATGACGCAAACGAGTCAGACGTGATTTTCATGATTCTGTCCCAGCTTTGTTTCTCGGAGATAAGCTGATATGCAAACATATTTATTGATATAAATGATGGAACTCAACAATCGTTGATTGGTTAAATATGTACACTTCAAATGTCCTAACCTAACTGATGGTCGGTTGACATTTTTTTCTAAATTTAATGTTCTGGCATGAAATCTATTAAGGCAAATAGAAGCACCAAACGCCAAATAATTGACTACTTATGCAGAGTACTTTCTATTTACCATATTGCAAAGAGATAACTTATCAAATGCCAATATAATGCTGTCCATGTGATGCATCTTCTATTCTTGTGATTTACGAAAGCATAGATACGGAACTGCCTACTTACAGAGCTTGTAGATGACTAAGACCTCCTAGTTCTGGACCCAGGGTACCTCTTAATGAGAGATCTTTTAGGTTCCTGCAAAAATGCAGTTCATAGTAAGTAGAATTCTTAGGATCATAAATCTAGCTAGCATCCCCTGAAAATACTGAAAGACTATGTCTGTATTTGGTAAAGTTATGGTACCCAGAGGCATTAAACATGAGCTTGGATGCAAAGTATAAACATCTTGAATAACAAAAGGCGAGAATCACCGATAGACCTTCGATCTACAGATGAAAGGTAAGTAGTGATGATGAAGTAAACGGTTGAAAACTGACTAAGTAGAAAACAAACATCTTTCCGGTTGAATTTATAAGTGTTAAGAATTTTTCTGGGAATCATAAAGAATGTATCCATGATAAATTAAGATAGGCAACAAAAGGAAATCACAACGAAACCAGAGTTGGTCTTTCTGTATAAATGCCAGTATCTCTTTTTTTGCTTCACTCCAGAAAGTACTAATTTTGTTCACTACTAGAATTTATTTTTTATGATTTAGCATCTATCATTATGTCTACTTTCTCTGAGCAACAGAAACTGAAGAAATGCTTGTGTTGGCAGTAACTCAATAGACTAATTCATGCATTTAGTATGCAAGAAAGTCAAACCGCGATAAGTGTGAAGGAGAAAACTAGGAATAGAAGGGACAGTTGCCGATGCACCATCTATTTAACAATATAATCAATAAGAAAACTAATCTAAGATACAGTCAAATGGAAGACCCATTAGACAGATGAGCTAGATGCTCGATAATGATCGTCTGCGACTTGATGAACTCGATTTCCATCTTTCAAATAAAACCATGAGCAGCCTCACATTCAGGAGAAGGAAAAAAGAAGAAGAGGAAACTCACAGCATCACCACCCTGCCATCGGTGCAGTGGACGCCGTTCCAACTGCAAGAATCGCCGTCCCGTGCGCTCCAACCTGCCATAGCGCCATGCGGATCGTCCTCCACCCTCGACTTGAACTTGAGCAGCACTGAGCCTGCACCAGCAACACCAGAATCTCCAATCAATCAACCACCCCACAAGGTGAACAACCAAAAGAAAAAAAAACACCGCCGCTGCGTACCTTCAAGGTTGACCGCCGAGCAGGCAGTGGCGACGCAATGGAGAGCCAACAGGACGAGCGCGCAGTAACCCCACGCATCCATCTCTCGCATATCCAGAGGCGCGCGGCGGCTCACATGATCCTCTTGGCGAGCCTCTTGAGCAGCCTGGAATGCATGGTCAGGCGCGAGGGACACCCATGGCGTGGCGCCTACCTTTGTTGGCACGGCAGCAGCCTCACACGAGATGCTCCCGCTCCTGCGCGCACGAAAGACATAAAAAACAGCTCAGAACAACGTGGGAGGAGCCAGGAGCAGAAGAAACTTGCGTCGCCAAAAAGCAAAGGAGCAGCTTTTTGCCTGGGGATTCGCCTCTGCCGATTTCGCTTACGCCGCACGCGATTCGGAGCAAGGAACCGAAGAGATAGGGGGAGAGCTTACACGCCTCGGAGCTGGGGAAGAAGGGAAGGTGGGAGGACGAACGAGGGAGAGGGAAACAGCGGTCGTCCGTTCTCAGAGGAACAAGTAGTAGTTGGAGAAATCAACAATGACAGTGGAGCGAGAGAGAAAAATACACTATAATATTCACAGATAACGGAAGAAAAATTCAGCGAGCTCCAATCTGGCCATGTCTAAGATTGCGTTTGTCTCGCGAGGAAAATGGAGAAGTGACAGGGATGGAAGAATTCTACAGCCATGTGTTAGACCATTCCACGATGGGATACCAGGTTGGAATTAAAGAATCGGATAGGGAAGGTCGCTGTCGAGGGTCAGGACAACAGCACCGCAGCCCACGCGAGCCTCGTCGTCGCCGGCGACGGATTCGACCCCTTCGCATTATAAAATACAACACATTACCAAAAACTACTTTCGTGCTCATCATCACGGATGTCATTAAGATATGTCCCCCATTGACATTTTATAATCACTCCCATATCAAATTGCAATCAGTCATCCTCAAGGACGCCAAATGCGACTGCAACAGAAAATGTCTACCTCTCCTTATCGCAAAGGGAATAAAAACTCGTGCTTATCGTTAAACCAGGTCGAGAATTTCGAAGGTTAACAGAACGACGTGCTTAAAAAAAGATTAGAGGAAGCCATTTGGGAGGAAATGCGGTGGAACGATCCATACCCTTTTGCCGGCGTTTGCGGGTCCGAGGCTTCCCTCCCCTGCCGGGGAGATAGATCCCGCTCGCGGATCGTACGGGGGGCGGTGACGGTGGCCGGCGGCGGGCGAGCCTGCCCGGGGAAGAGAGAGTGGACGGATGAGGAGACGTGCGGTGGGCCCGCGCCGGGACAGGTGGGACGCGCAAACGAAGGAGGGGGGAAAAGTTTGGTTGCAATGATTTTTTCCCGATTTTGTTGATGCCAGGGGCTAATAGCTGTCCGCCGTATCTTTGTTTTTTTCTCTTCTTTTTCTTTCTTTTTTCTTTACCAGAAGATTTATAATCCTTGTGAGCTGTTGGGAAGGTTTATCCTCTCCACGTTGTGCCGCGTTGCCTCTTGTCGTGCGCGCCATCCTCCAGCCTGCCTCTGCCGCTGCGATCTTCCGCTCGGATTTGATGTCGTCAAACGGCTCAAGTGTTGAATTATTTCCCGGAGGATTATTGTCTCTAGGAAATTTCTAATGTACTCTTTGAATCATTGGATTGGGGTGCTCATATTTCTACAATACTATTTTGTTATCTATGCTTCATACAGAAATGAGTGAATTGCAAATTTTTACCGTACAGTTGTGCATTTCGCAATACAACATACAAAAAAAATTGAATGTGATTTTACCACAATTTTGCATTAGCATGCTTTGTTAGGATATACCGACATCTTAGAACTATGTGGTGCGTCAAAATATATATGTTAGGATCGGAGGGCATCATCGATGATGATAATGTTCAGTCTTCTCTTCACGGTATGTTTAATTCATTGTCATTGTCCTGATATTTTTGAATCTCAATCATCATCTCTCACCTTTCAACGGAAATGAATCAGAAAAGGAGAATCCAAAATTTCTAAACTCCGTATTCTAGACGACTTTTCACTAGATGGGGTAATTAGTGACACAAAAATGCATAACTAAAGGATAAAAGGTGGAATTCACTCTAAAGAAAATCTAACGTAAGAAAAAAATATCGTACGGGTTAGCTAGGGTTTAGGGTATAATGCACTTGCTCTCTATCATTCGAGACTCTCTCTCTCTTCCTTTTTTTACCGTCATTTCTCAAAATAAATATATTTGTTTCATTTGCACTCAAAAACTTCACATGCTTTGAAATCCTATATAAATCATTAAATCCATAGCATGTGGCATCTTATTCATGTATTTTATAATTAGTACTACCTTCGTTCACAACTTATACGATAATTTAGTTTTTCTGAAACACATTTATCTAGACACGTTTAATGTGCAGTTTCACTCATTTTGATTTGTATATAATACACAATGAAATATTTAAATATCTTATAATTGTGAACGAATCGAGTATATCTAGAGAGTTCCTCTTCGATTGTAGGATTTAAAATTACGCGAACATGGAAAACATAAAATTACAATGTCATGTCCACATGGATCTACACTATAGTTTGTTTGATTGCACTATAGTAAATGAAAGAATCTCTCAAAGCGTTTCGAGCTAGTGGAATATTTTTATGAAATACAGTATAGCGTAAAGAAATTCTTATAAAAATCCTATAGATATTAATTATATAAATTAATTAAACCCTGTACTGGAAAAAATATCCTCCAATTTTCTTTCGATAAGCCTTTAAATAAAGGTTCGTGCTAGGCGTCAACCGGGTGAAAACTAGGGAAAATCAGCCGCCATAGAGATATACCATCTGACTTACGTCACGATCCAATGTTGTCTAATGTTTGCAGCATAACCCTCTGTGCATAATGTATTTTTCGTATGTTTCGTATGATTGCAACATTTCCCCTGCAATATGTCAAAAGAGTGGTAGCATTTCAAATTTCAAAAACAAACATACACCAATCGTTTTTATGTATGCAATGAATCCCTATTGGTTGTAGCAAATTGTCGAGGAAATATTATCGCATGTACGCATCATACAAACAAACTTTTGCAGCAAACGCAAAAACAAAAAAAAATTGCATGAATGCAACATTTGCAACTGATGATCCCGAAGAGCAAGTCTTGATGCCTGCACAAATAACGGGATTTAGGTTGAGACTCCAAGTGCAGAGTGTATAGTATAGTGGAAGACAGTTTTCCCCACGAGGGGTGACTCGAGGGTTTAATATCGAACTCTCGGGGAATCTGAAGTGGTAGATTTATCTTCTTATCCTTCTTTTGGTTACCTACAAAACAAGGTTAGATGTTTTGGTCCTCAACCTCACCTGTGGTTGTCAAGCACAAGGTGTAAGAATGATATCAGGATAGTTATGCAATGCAAACAAGAAATAAATATGCAATGATGGTGGATGCAATGTAAATGATATTTTTGGGTTTTTAATGATGTATGCAAGATGAAAAGTATTTTTGTATTTTCGGATTTAATGATGGCTGAAAATAAAAAGTGGTATATGGTGTTGGAAAGGTGTTTCTTATGATTAAAAATGGACTGGGGTTCATGGTTTCACAAATGCACTCTCTCTTTATAAAGTGGTAGACAATGGAACACACAAAGTTAACATATGAGATTGCAACACAGGGTTTGATAACAAGTTACTTAGATATATGGGCATCACGTCCTAACATAGAGATCTTTTGGTTATTAACCTCTCTTATACTCCACCAAGATGCGAACTAAATCATAACACCTCAGTAATTAAGATAACTCAGAGTATAGCATTAAGTATCATGACATGAAGTGAAAATAAGAACATGCTAGATCTAGTCATGGAGTAGTGGCAATGGTCACGCCCACATCCCCGGTAGCATGGTATTTTAGTTTATCCCTAGTGAGGTAACAAAGTAAGGTAAAGATACCAAAGTGGATCGCAGAACTTTCTCTCACGTTCACTGCACTAGCCACCCCCCGTTACTCCAACTAATGCACACGTTCCCCCTCACACGCTCTCATAAACATGCTTGATCAAAACAAGTAGACAAGAACGGGGTACATAATATGCATCTATACTCATAACTGAAACAAACATTGCAATCTCAAACATATATTAACTCATAAAGATCCACCACAAAGGTATTACAACGGTGACCGTAATCATGTTCAGCAGCTCATACGGTGCTAATTAGTGAAGCTCAAGAGAGGAGAGATACATAAGTTACTTCCACAAACCCATAGTCCAGAGGTGGACTACTCCCTCTTCATCATGGAGACGGTGGAGAAGTCGATGGAGAAGATGGAGACCACGCCGGCAGCGCCCCGCCGGAGTTTTCCCCCTCCAATCTGCAGCTCCTGATCTCCGTTTCGGTGTTTCTGTGTTTGTGCGGCGCTCCTTCCAGAGAACGTCGGGGGACCTTTTTTATAGGCGTTTTTAGGTCAAGACGAAGGCGGTGGAGCGAAGATCGACGGCAACGGAGCCACGAGGCCCAAACGGGTGGGTCCCACGCGGCCACAGTACCTGGCCGCGTGGGCCACCCGTTTGGCCCTCGGGCCTCCGTTTGCTTGCTTCCTTTTTCCGTAGTCCTTCCTTCCAAATATTGACGCCCGTAAATTTCCAGGTGATTTCGTTGACGTTTGGGTCCCTGAAACATTAAAATACAAAACTAGGGTTTTCTGCCTGTGCAGGGTTAATTCCAAATAAATAGGAAAATATGAAGTATTCCCAAAATCATGATAAAACATTGATATAACCCTTATATGATGCAAATATGATTGGAATATAAGCAATTAAAGTGCAAAGTTCATGTATGCATTTTACATGCATCAACATCCCCAAGCTTAATCCATGCTCGTCCTCGAGTATGAAGATGATAAAACTAACATGGACTTTGCAATTTAATACTTAACAATGGATATCAAAGATGATTACTATTGCTACATATAGTCAAATGATTCATTCTTCAAAGGAGTAGCAATATGCAAATAGTTTATGAAGTGATATCAAGTATTCAAGACAAGGATGTTCATTGATAGTTCACAAAGTGTAACATAGTAGCAAGTAATATGGAACACATGTATGCATAATGATAAGTAGAACATCCTACAATGGTCATAGAGTGTAGATGAAAATCTGAATATGATAGGTGTACACTTTGGAAAGATGTATATGTGAGTAGAGGTAAAGCATGCATAAGTTTCATCCAACTTCCAAACTCTTCTACTTAAGTTAATGATTGCAATAAGGTATTCATTGGTGTCAAGCTCTCATTGCCCCTATCATAGCATCTTGAATGATTAAGGTTAAAGTGAAAGCAAATATGAGTAGTGTGCTTGATAAAGTAAAGGTTGATGTCTCATGCCCCTTGAATACAAGTACTACACCATGATTACTCAACTTAGGAAACAAAGCAAGTTCAATTATATATCATTGTAAGTAATAATAGTATCATCAAGAGCGTCAACTGGGGTACCTCTTGTCCCAGATATGGAACAAGCCCATATCAAAATGACAAGACAAACAAACAAAATGAACAATCTCAACACCCTTTTTATTTACCATTTGGAATAGTTTTTTATTGCAAGGTGTATCACAGAAGGTTCACCATAGTATGTAAGTAAATTTCCACCATGAATGATGCATGGCTTAGATTAGCGGCCCAGGCGTCTCTCTAACCATTTATACAAACTCATTTAAACTACTTCATTTCCACCTCATTTCACATGATAGCATCCATAACAAAAGTACATGATATCAACTAAATGAGATGAAGGAGCATGTTGAAAGCTTGCATGTGACAGCACATATGGGCTAACTCCAACCCGAACATTTATCAAGCCACTACATCATAATCTTAATCACAATGGGTCATGTTTTATTATGCAAATAAAAATGTGCATCAAGTTCGTGAGAGCTATATAACCAATTTTTTCCATTGCAATCAATAACATAAACATTTTCATTCAGAGGTAAGATAACACAAAAACATGTTAAACATACTCGGAATAGCATAAAGCCAATAGGTAGATATGGTGGACTCACTGGAATAACTTTGGTTGAAGGTGTTGGAAACAAGTTTTTGCTTGTTGGAGTTTTTGGGCTAGCAAAAGGGAGAAAGTTGACCATCTAGATGCATGCATGAGTGTCCATAGAACTAACTAATCCATGTTAAACCAAGTAAAATAACAATCAGCACCAAAACATGAATAAGTGATAGCTCTACAAAAAGAATTTGCAAACTATTACTCATAAACAAGCTCATGAATCATGCAACTATATGTATCATTAAAAATCAAGTCAAACATCCCTTTTCCCAATCTTATAAAAGCATCCAACATATTTCAACCCATATTTCCAGTAGCTCTCTCATATATAATTGATAGTGTGGTGGTCTCTCAAGACTCAAACAAAAAAAAAAACGACGCTCCAAGTTTATGCGATAAAGTGTTTCGATCGAAAAACAGAAGTTGGACGTGTGCAAACCGAGAGTGTGTAGGTCCAGCGGGGTTGTCTTCACATCCCCAAGCTTATGGTCTTCACCATCCTTGGATAGCTCTTGGTGCATCTCCTCCAATCCCTGTGAAAAAACTTCAAAACACCGTTTCTCCCATCTCTTTTCTGTGGGGTGCATTAATAGTGATAAACAAATAGGTTCCTTGCTGCATATAATCCTTGAACAAAAATTCATATGAATGTCCAGAAAGTATATAATGTTGTATGCCTACTCATAAACTCAATTGGATCAAAAAGATTCAACTTAAAAGCTCAAAGCATGCATCAAACAAAATGGGACAGAATCTGTCCAGAAAAACAGCAGCAGCAAAACGTATTTTTCTACCCTACCAAACTTTCTCGAAAAATTCCGAAAAATTCATGCATACAGAGGATGAAAAGTTGCAACTACAGTTCAAATATGAGCTCATTCGGAGTTACAGAATAAGAATTAAAAATCATACCGTGCACTGATTCGTGCAGGAATAAAATCTCCGAACTATAAGCAACTTTTCAAACCAAAAAGGGTAAAACTTGGCACTTTATTAAAAACTCCAGAACCTAACTAGACACAAAATCTCTTGTTACAGCAAGAGGACACAAAGAAAAATCACACAAAAAATAACCGGGTTGCCTCCCGCAAAGCGCTTTCTTTATAGCCATATAGCTAGGCTTCTTACTTGTTGTTTTATTGTGGACGAAGCTCATGAGGGAGCTTGAACTTTGGTGGTTCCCTCTTCCTTGGAAAGTGTTCCATGCACTTCTTGTGTGGAAACTGAAACTTTACATTCCCTTCCTTTGAATCAATGATAGCACCTGTGGTACGAAGAAAAGGTCTTCCAAGAATAATAGGACTAGAGGTTTTATTCCCCATATCCATGATTAGAAAATCCACAGGCACAAAAGTCATATGTAACTCTACCATAACATCACTTACTTTTCCCAAAGCATGTTTAATAGAGTCATCAGCAAGTGCTAGTTCAATAGAGCATTTTTCAAGATTTTTCAATTCAAGCACTTCATATAGTTCTTTAGATAAAACAGAGACACTAGATCCTAGATCAAGTATGGCATGGTGTGTCTCTTTTCCAATAGTTACTAGTACCTTAGGTATCCACATATCCCCAAGCTTAGGTGGTATCATAGCCTCTTGGTTGTACCTAGCAATCTTTTCTTTCAAGACATGATTAGCAATATAAGAACCAAAACCTGCTTGGTTAGTGTTGATGGAAGGATCACTTGCAAATTTTTGTAAGATAGATATTAATTCATGCAAGCTACAATTTTCTAAGTCAAGCAAAGGATCCTTGACTTCATTAAGCATTTTAACTTCCTCAACTTTCTTTTCCAACTCAATCAGCATAAGAGATTCATCATGTTCAGTTTCTTTAGCTTCTTCTTTTAAACTACCAAGTTGAGACATGAGTGGCAACAAATATTCAGGGTAGTTCAATAATTCATCAAGAGTTTCCTCCAAAGTAAGAGGAACATTTTCAGCAATGTTAACAGAATTCATTCCAACCACAGGTGATGCTTGTGGTTTCCCTGCAGACATACTCAATAAAGTGGCTTGATTATCAGCTAGTTTAGACAAAGCTTTGTCTAGTCCTGCAGCTTGGAGTTGTAAGCCTTTAATATCAGAACTAATAGAAGCAACAGACTTATTCAACTCTTGTATCATGGTATTATGACTAGCAACTTGTTCCATGAGAATTTTGTTAGCCTCAGAATTATCATTGCGTGATAACATAGGCTTCCAATTATTATCATTAGCATTAGGATATGGAACAAAAGGACGATTGTTGGGAACATATGGGGGTTTATTATAAGAGTTATAATTGTTGTTACCATACCCATTATTACCATAGTTCCTAATGAAGTTGACATCAATATTTTCAGAATTGTTTCCAACTAGTTCTTGCAAAGGAACATTTTCAACACTAGGTTTATTAAGCAAAGCAAGAATAGTATCCATTTTAGATGACAAATCATTAGTTTCTTCAATAGAGTTCACTTTCTTAGAAGGATTAGGTGCCCTATCAGTATGCCATTGACTATAGTTTTGTAAAATGCTTTCCAATATATTTTTAGCTTCTACTATAGTCTTACTCATAAAAGCACCTCCAGCAGCAGAATCAAGTATGTTTCTAGACATGTAGTTTAAACCATTGTAGAAAGAGTGTAATATGGTCCATTCATTAACTCCATGTGAGGGACAAGTTCTAAGCATAAGTTTTATCCTATCCCAAGCCATAGCAACATGTTCATTTTCATTTTGCCTAAAAGAAAGGATGTTGTTTCTATTTTGCAAAATTTTAACAGGGGGATAATATTTCTTAATGAAAGCTTCTTTTAGATCATCCCAAGAATTAATACTACCAGATGGCAAGGAATGCAACCACTCTTTAGCTTTTCCTCTAAGTGAAAAAGGAAATAACTTCAGTTTTAGGATATCACTTTCCACATTTTTAAACTTTTGCATGTCACATATTTCAACAAAGTCATGAAGATGCATAGAGGCATCCTCCATAGCACTACCACCAAATTGTTCCCTAGTTATCAAGTTCAACAAACTAGGACTTACTTCATAACTCTCAGCATTTATCTTAGGTGTGGCAATAGCTCTCGTGATAAATTGATCATTAGGAGTGTTTGTGTAGTCACACAGCTTAGTTCTTTCTCCCATTTTAGCAAGTTTTTTTGGTATTTTTAATTTTTTATGCAAAACTGAAATAAATATGATATGATATGCAATGACACTAACAAAACAAATAAATTGCTTTGTAAGTAAAGATGGATAAGATGGTGCTCACGTAGGTGCAACCTCCCCAAGCTTAGGTGTTAGCACAAGTTGGTGACGTTGACTTTGTTGTGAGATGAATGCGATGATGCACACCCTTGGATAAATCTCTCAGCTACGATTCCCCGGCAACGGCGCCAGAAAACGTCTTGATGATCCCGAAGAGCAAGTCTTGATGCCTGCACAAATAACGGGATTAGGTTGAGACTCCAAGTGCAGAGTGTATAGTAAGTGGAAGACAGTTTTCCCCACGAGGGGTGACTCGAGGGTTTAATATCGAACTCTCGGGGAATCTGAAGTGGTAGATTTATCTTCTTATCCTTCTTTTGGTTACCTACAAAACAAGGTTAGATGTTTTGGTCCTCAACCTCACCTGTGGTTGTCAAGCACAAGGTGTAAGAATGATATCAGGATAGTTATGCAATGCAAACAAGAAATAAATATGCAATGATGGTGGATGCAATGTAAATGATATTTTTGGGTTTTTGAATGATGTATGCAAGATGAAAAGTATTTTTGTATTTTCGGATTTAATGATGGCTGAAAATAGAAAAGTGGTATATGGTGTTGGAAAGGTGTTTCTTATGATTAAAAATGGACTGGGGTTCATGGTTTCACAAATGCACTCTCTCTTTATAAAGTGGTAGACAATGGAACACACAAAGTTAACATATGAGATTGCAACACAGGGTTTGATAACAAGTTACTTAGATATATGGGCATCACGTCCTAACATAGAGATCTTTTGGTTATTAACCTCTCTTATACTCCACCAAGATGCGAACTAAATCATAACACCTCAGTAATTAAGATAACTCAGAGTATAGCATTAAGTATCATGACATGAAGTGAAAATAAGAACATGCTAGATCTAGTCATGGAGTAGTGGCAATGGTCACGCCCACATCCCCGGTAGCATGGTATTTTAGTTTATCCCTAGTGAGGTAACAAAGTAAGGTAAAGATACCAAAGTGGATCGCAGAACTTTCTCTCACGTTCACTGCACTAGCCACCCCCGTTACTCCAACTAATGCACACGTTCCCCCACACACGCTCTCATAAACATGCTTGATCAAAACAAGTAGACAAGAACGGGGTACATAATATGCATCTATACTCATAACTGAAACAAACATTGCAATCTCAAACATATATTAACTCATAAAGATCCACCACAAAGGTATTACAACGGTGACCGTAATCATGTTCAGCAGCTCATACGGTGCTAATTAGTGAAGCTCAAGAGAGGAGAGATACATAAGTTACTTCCACAAACCCATAGTCCAGAGGTGGACTACTCCCTCTTCATCATGGAGACGGTGGAGAAGTCGATGGAGAAGATGGAGACCACGCCGGCAGCGCCCCGCCGGAGTTTTCCCCCTCCAATCTGCAGCTCCTGATCTCCGTTTCGGTGTTTCTGTGTTTGTGCGGCGCTCCTTCCAGAGAACGACGGGGGACCTTTTTTATAGGCGTTTTTAGGTCAAGACGAAGGCGGTGGAGCGAAGATCGACGGCAACGGAGCCACGAGGCCCAAACGGGTGGGTCCCACGCGGCCACAGTACCTGGCCGCGTGGGCCAGCCGTTTGGCCCTCGGGTCTCCGTTTGCTTGCTTCCTTTTTCCGTAGTCCTTCTTCCTTCCAAATATTGACGCCCGTAAATTTCCAGGTGATTTCGTTGACGTTTGGGTCCCTGAAACATTAAAATACAAAACTAGGGTTTTCTGCCTGTGCAGGGTTAATTCCAAATAAATGGGAAAACTATGAAGTATTCCCAAAATCATGATAAAACATTGATATAACCCTTATATGATGCAAATATGATTGGAATATAAGCAATTAAAGTGCAAAGTTCATGTATGCATTTTACATGCATCAGCAACACATACCAGAGTTAAATACGCACGAGTTTACGGCATAAGGAAACACATGCAACATCAAAAATCATTTTAGCACTTATCCTCACATCTTTTTTTTCTTTTGAAATTCAATCGACTTTATTATGAATCATAACACGGTAATCTACGAGTACAGGAATAAGAAAAGATGGGGGATCATCGAACCAACAGTAAGCCGGTACCCCGATTTCTCTAACTTTCGGGCCTTCTTTCGTAGTATCGGGGCTAGGTAATTTCACTCGCCTCTATCATCTTTCTAGCGTATGCGGATGCTATGTGGGGCTTTTTTTTTTGACAAATCTTACATTTCTTGAAAACTTCAACACAAAATAAACTCTCGCAAAATATTTCTTGAATGAGCTACCATCATTGACGGTATGGCTACCTTTCGCCGACATGTTTGATGATACAAATAAGTCAAAATCAACTAAAAATATGAAAAATGATCAAAATCAGCTGAAATTTTGTCAAAAGGTTAGATTTGTGGTGGAGGGCATGTTTTGTTCATAGCCACACATTGCCAAACTGTCACAAGTATGGCAGCTGCTTCTGGCTATATTTCTTTTTACTGCCACAACTGTGGCATGCCACACTTTGTTAGCGGTATATTACACCTGTCATAGACACATACTTTTGCCAAAACTTGCCACATTTGTGACGACCAATTTCTTCACCACACCTCTAACTTAATAAAAAAATGCAGTAAAATCTGGCTAGGAACAAACATGCCCGAGCAAATTGCACATAACACCAACCTTTGGTGCAAGTGTTGCACAGAACACAGAAATCAAACACATTTTGCAGCCAGCACCAGTTTTTCGCCTAATAAGTTGCATCTACCCCAAAACATTGATTTAAAAGCTCAATAAGTATATGACATGTGGGCCATGATCATTGTACAGTATTGTATACCGTATATCATAATTATATGATAATTTTAGAAAGACTCCGACTATGGTATGACACAAAATTAAAAAAATGCCCAAAATCGTATATGTGTATGTGTTCTGGCCACGAATTTTGTCATGACAGGTACCCACACATAAGCTAATCAGTTTGGACAGCTTCGCGCACGTACATACCTCTCCCTATTTCACTTTTTTTTTCTTAACGGACCCAGCTATATACTACTCCCTCCGTCCAAAAATAAGTGTCTCAAGTTTGCACAAAAGTGGATGTATCTAGACATGTTTCAGATACATCCACTTTTTTAACATATCTAAGACACTTATTTTTGGACGGAGGGAGTAGTATTAAGTACAGTAGTATGTTGACACGTGAGTTTAATATCTTGACATTTTACGTTCGTACCAAACTTGGGTGTTTTTCTCTCTTTTTGAGGGGAAAACATGGGAGTCTAAGAAATATTAAAAGGATCCCTGAAAAAAGGAATGTATCCGCGTACGTGATTACTTTGTACGTAATGTCTTATATGTTGAGAGTACTCCAAATTAAATGTGTCAACCTGGATTACGGCTGTTATGTAAACTACAATTGTCTTGTTAAATTTTAGCCATATATTAGATTCAACCATTTAAATGGTATAGATGATGTTGATTGTCGTAGAATTATAGTATATGGTATAAAATATGGTATAATGGTCATGACCCCACATATCAGATACGTGTTAAGGCTCTAAATCAACGTTTTGGGCTATATGCAACTTATTAGACGAAGAACTGGGGCTAGCTGCAAAAGTTGTTTGATTTCTGTGTTCTGTACAACTTTTGCACCAAATGTTGGTGTTATGTGCAATTTTCTCAACATGCTCTAAAGCCTGTGCATGTGGCGACCAGCCCCGATAGGACTAGTCGTAGACTAGTAGACACCAACATCCACAGTTGAGTCGGTCTTGTCCTGTGTGGCTGGTAATTGGCAACACCAACCCGGCGACCGCGACAAGCATATCGACATGAGCACAAAATTCTCCATATGGAGCCTTTGGGACAAGACGATCTTGGAAAGTTGGACCCGTCCTCACGTCCAAACAAGCACGCGTCGTTTGACTCTGCAAATACAGTGCACTGCAAGTGCAACTAGACTCACTCGCAGATTCCGGTGTGATTGGCCCAGAAATTTCCAAGCATGTAGCTATCACGTACTCGTATCTATCATCCAAGTATTCTAGTTCTAGTGCTACCAGCTGACACAGTCGCTGTTATACTATTGGATGGGACAGCACCAATGCACCATACAAGGGTAAATAATAGCCAAAGAGACAGTGTCAAAAGTTACTTCTGCTAATATCCAACCACAACAAGAAGTCAAGAACCAACCAAGTAAGTGCTAGTGTGCAATTCCGGCCTATTAATACTATCAAAGTTAGCCTATAGCCTCCACAAGCATTTCCATCGGAAAGGGCATGCAATTGTAACCAAATCAGTGGTTCCCACTGACAACAAAACTTTGAACGACAACAGGCTAACGAAGCAGTCAGGAATTACATAAACGTGTATGTCCATCAGAAGGCGTCTTTCCACCAGAAAGGAACTGCGTACAACTACTAAGAATATTTTGGTACAAAGAACCGCTCGAACTACCTGAGGTTGCGAGCCTGTTATTGATTTCATGGACTAGCTTGACGATACTCTCCTCCTTCAGGCGATCCGAGTTTCGGTCAAGTTGAACCAGGACATAGAGGAGACGGTGTGTATCTTGCTCTCCTGGAAGCTGCTGATGCAGGAGAGTGCTGTCGTCGTGTCGCCTTGTCTCAGTTTTTGGCAAAATCTTTCCATTATCATAGGGGCGGGTGGAACCCGGCCGTGATGACACAGATATTTCCATACATCTTCCAGAAGCTGTTCCTGAATATGGAATGCAACAGACATCTAGGGTGAGTACACACACACTGGATGATTTAACAAAGCGGCTCAATGGGAAAAGGATGTTCTTATAATCTTGCATGTGGTCATGTTTAATGTAATTTCAAGTCTAAGTAAAGTGTGTATTGGCCTCAGCAGGAACATGGGCACCAGTAGATGTAAGCAGACCTAACTGGAATCCAACTGGGGCTATTCTATCATGTCACTCTTTTACTTAAAATTTTCTTCTGAAGACTATGGGCACGACATTTTGAAAGGCTTATTGTCACGAAGGCCTAAAGTCTTCATGTATTTACACCCGATAAAAAGGTTACCAGACATCCCAAATTGAATGTGGCAGGAACTTTGATATGGCCCTTGTGTATCAATTTAACAGTAATCACGACTGATCAACATGACAACATGCCATATGGTTACATTCTCCTATCACCGTGTCAGACATGACCTACATTATTTATTACATAAGGCCAACTAGAATACTTCAGCTTTAGACCTAAGTAATTATGCTAAATTCTAGCTTTATAAGCTACACTTTGTAAGAACATACATAGATACAGAACCTTGAGCATATGAGTTAAGTACCTTCCCGTTTCTATAGGCATCAAGTACCATACGGAGGTGCCTTCGTTCTTCAAAATGGTAACCATTAGATAGCATTTTGCGAAATGCATACTCGAAGTCATTCCACTTTTTCGCTTCAGCACAAGCGTCCATGAAAGTATTGAAAGTAAACTTGTCTGCAATTGCTTGTTGACCCAAATCTGCTTTGCTCCGAATCCTGCCACTTAGAATATTCTCCAGTAGACTTTTCGCGTCTTCAAACATTCCATGATCTGTGTATGACTTCAGCATGATGTTGCAAGTCACATTATTAGGTGAACAGTAGTTGCACATTTCATTGAATATGTATTTAGCATTTTCCATGCTTCCACTGTCTATGCAAGTTTGAATAAGTCCTGTGTAGGTAACAACCAGCGGTTTCTTCGCAACCTTGCATATCTTCTCAACCTGAAGTACAGTTGTTATCAGATAAAAGTTGAAAAGAAAACAAACAATCTGAGGACACTACACTAATAGTGCATACACAGATTACGGTGTTACAAATATAGATACAGAGGCCCAAGTGTTGTTGAGCGTTAACCCAAAAACTGTTCCCTGTAAACTCATATGAGATTCACAACGCAGGATTAAAAAAACCAATCGGAAAATGTTCATGATTTCACGATTCAAAGGACTTTCATAGGAAATTTGGATGGTTTTTCCATTGTGTGTTTTTTAGTTGTAGGGTTTAATTCTATAGAAAATTTTCCCAGGGACTCCTTTGCGCTAGTTTCATGGGAAATTTTCCATCATCTCCAACCTCTTGGAAAAATCCCTTTGTTTTTCCCATGGTTCAATGAAACAAACTTTGATAAACACAATCCTGTAGGAATCAAATGGGCATGACATTGCAATTTTTTGAATCAAAAAAGGCCCTGAGTGTTATCATTTCCTAGGTAGCTGGTTCGAACTTTCTTAAAAACCAAAAGATCTTCAATGAAAATTAGATGGTCAGAACCTAATTCCATACTTTCTGACTGCTTGTTTCACATTTTCCAAATATACACACTACACAGTACCTACTCGACCAAAATGTGATTTTATGCAATCTGGTCTTTTCTTGCTTGAGGACAAAATATCTGAAACCCCATATGTTCTGCAAGTGAATAATCAAGGATAACATTAACTGTGCCATGAGGCCATGATAGCAACTAGTGAATTGTATAAATATTATTCATTAATTCTAAGACCTAGTGGGCAGTTGAAATACTTAGCCTACGCCGTCGCCAGTGTAAACTTATTTCTATGATCTATTTTTTAACCGTTGGGAGTAAATCAAGATGAAAATAACTAATAAAAGGAACTTCACTAACAACAAAGGCTATGGCAAGTGTGTTACATATTAACTGCACTTTGAAGGCCAAACCTGGAGAAGTGCTTCTTTGCACCGCCCTCCACTGCAAAGGCACCGAGCAAGATCATAATAGAGACTAGCGGAACCAACAATTCCACGATTTTCCATGTCCTTCACAGCCATGACTGCTTCATCAATCTTTCCTTCTCTCCAAAGTGCATTTACGAGAACTGCAACCAGCATGAGGTTTGAGACCTGAACTTGCTTTAACAAGTACTGTATTCAAGTTCTAGTTATTACCTTTATAGTTCAACGCACCAGGTATTGATTTTTGCTTCACCCTGTCGAAGAACTCATACACCAAGTTATACTTGCCACAAACGAGCATTACCTGCAGTAGCACGAAATTAAACTAGGTTAAAAATGGATTATTCTGCATACAAAATTGTGCCCAAGATATATAACATGATATTGTGACAAAACAAGTTTGAGTAGCACTTTTATAAGTGAAAACATATGCACAAACCATTCTGTACAATCAGCAGCTCCTAGGAAACCAGGCAAGATTTTTTTTAAAAAAAATAGATCTTAGCAACTTTCATGTATAGCTCTATCCAAAGAAAATATAATGAAAAATGTTTAGTTATCTTACGGAAACTCTATAGAAGTTTGTAGAAGTGCTCCTTTTGGGCCAGTATAGTTGGGTGGAGAGAATAGAGAGAGCATGTTTCATTTTGTATTTGCACTTGTATCATAATCAGCATACCTCCATTACAAGACCATATGTTGTATTTGTTGGGCGAATATTCTTCTCTTTCAACTGTTGCAGCACCCAGAATGTCCCTTCCCATTGCTTTTGTTGCACGCAAGCATTCAATACCTACAGAGCAGTAGAAGCAGAGTCATGTTCTACTGAATAATAAATACCCAATAAACTTCAACATGCCTGGTTCATGGTGCGCTGATTCCACTCACATGTCACATTTTCTACAAATAAACTCACCGCATTGTATACAATGAGGTCTGGTTCCAACCGAGGATCCCAATTCTGAACGGCGCCCACCATAAACTTCTTCTTAGGAGGAGAACGCATGCAATCAATCACATCAAATAGTTCTTTCACAAGACCAGCTTGCCCCAGAGTCACGGCAATACAATGATAAGCCGCAATGTCAGGATAAGAGGACAGTTGGTCCTGCAAATGAAGTACAGGAACAACATCTAAATAAGATTCCCATAAGATGAAGATTAGTATTTTTGTAGAAAACAAGATGAAGATAAGTAGAAGTTATACCAGCATAGTGTAAAATACATTAAGTGCCTCGAAAGGTCTCTTTGCCTTCCCAAGAACATCAAGGGCTGTTGTATAAATATACCTACATCAGAAGGTATTTTTTATAAAATCATATGCACTACATAAACTAAACATTGTACATATTTAATGAGACCATATGGATGGACCAAGAAAAACTAATCAAAGAAAACTCTAAGGATGCACAAATAGATCAACCAACTTATTAATATGGTTAAACTCGTTACGCATTATTCCTGTGCTACATACATCAAAGCAGTTAAAATGCATGGTACGGAAACAAATAATGCAGATTTAAGATCGATAAGGACATGGAAATATATAAGTGGGCTACTAGTTTACCTGCTCTTGTAGGACTTGAATCTTTCACGTGACTGAAGCCACTCAACAACTTGCAAAACACGTTTCCAGTTTCCATAATGACCCAATATTTGAACAACCCTAAGTATAGAGTGATCAGTGAACTTGATTTCTGCATCATGAATCATCTTGGAGAATTTCCACTCTGGAGTATTTACATCTGTAGCATTGAGCCTTGAAAAATAAAGAAATATAAGGACTTAATAAAGACAATAACGAATCCACACAATTAATCTTAATAAATTCTGTAGAAAGCAAGAGATCCATTAGCATTTTCTTAGTCAGCTTAGCTTACAAGCTCCATGGATGGATTACAGTCTGTAATGAACTTTCCAAAAAGAATTCTCCAAAAACAAACTGTAAAATAGTTTGCATGGAGGCATCACAAATTCACAATGTAAATAAAAGCTTGGTCAGAATTTTTAAGTGGGAACAGCCTGGTAGTTTTTATGTGGTACATATTACTACTTTAAAACATGAAAGTAACAAATAAATGAAGTATGTTTGAGTGTGATCTTTCTAGAAGCTCAGTATTTTCTTTAGAATGATCATCATATAGTATTTGATATAAGGATTAAGCAAAATATACACTAAGTACCGTCACACCACCAGATATTTAATGTGCATTTTAAACAATATTTGAATTGAACAGGGTAATAGCAACGGAGTTGATCATGTTAATGAGTACATATAACCTACTATCATGGACCATATTTTCTAGATTAGAAGAGGGTATTATACATGCCAAATAAAAGAGGCTACTATGTTCAACTTATATAGCAGAAAACAATGATAGCTGAAGCATTAAAATAGGAAATTACATGAAGAATCCTCTCTTCATTATAAATGTTGGGCGAATAATAACATTCAATAGAGCAGAGAACTATGATAACTCAATCACTAGAATAAAACAAATTACCTGCTAGCTAATTTCTGAATTCTCTCTTCTATTTCCGTTTGGAGAGCCCGTGGTCTGTTCCTGACATCAGTGAATGCCTCAAAAGTCTTGAAAGCAGCCCTATCATCCAAGACATCTTTTGAATCCCTCCTAACAAACTTCCCTAGTTGTTCACCCCTCTGCATTCGAGTTGTTTGAGGTTTTCCACGCTCAAAACTATCACTTCGATGACCATAATTCTCAGACACTGCATGTGTATGACCGTATCTTTTGCTTACAGCAGGCTTGTTACTGTCCATGTCACTATCTCTAAACCTATTCCCTACAAAATTTCCTCCTGAATTTTCTACTCTATGCTGGTATCTTTGAAATTTACTGTCGGCATTGACCTCGCTGTTGGAAATTTGTCTCTCTCTAGGACTACTCCTTGGATTAGTAAAATCTTCTCTTCCCTTATTTATAGACTTGGTGTTCTTCAATATAATGCCGCCATCCTGAGTGATAGAAGTTCGACTTACAACAGAATTTGCCCGTCCTTGTAGATCCTTCCGTGCATTTGACTGGTCATGCTTGTTCCCTGTTGATTCATGAACAGCCATACCACCTCTATTATCTGTAGTCTTGACATTTGATGCAAACTGCTTGCGGTCATTGTTATCAATAATGTCTCCAATTTTGCTCCGTTCCCCTCGAACTATTCTTCTCTGTACATATTCTTCAACCTTTCCCTGACCATTACTGCTATTTCCAGCATCACCGGCCATTCTTTTCCCCGTCAATCCAGTAAACTCTTCTGCGCTATCATTCATCGCCGACCTCTCTCCCCTACCTTGGTCACCCCCTCTGTCCCTGAGAATCACTCTTTTCCTCTCAAACGATTTATTTCTTGGATCACCCGACTCCCTATCCACTCGTCGGCCGGCCGATGCATCACCATCACCCACGAACCTCCTCCTCGAGCCCCGGCCATCCGAATCACCTCCCTGAAAACTCTTGCTCCTGTCCAACTTCACCGATTCCATCATCTTCACATAGTCGGTGAATGTGGGGCTAAAAGTGAGCTCCTTCTCGATGTGGCGCAACTCCGACGAACCGGCGCCGGCCTCGCCGCTAGCCACCGCACCCGAAGCCGGAAACCGGGGTCAAGAACCCTGCCCCTTCTCACCAGACCCCAACTCACCGCGACGTCCCTTCTCGGGACCAAGAACCCGTGTCCGGGGAGCGAATTAGGCTGCGACGAAGGGAGCAGAACGCCGCACCCGCCCAGATTGAGCAGCCCCATGCCCGCGTTCGGCGGAACCGCCGCCATCGCACCTGGTCGGCCGGTGGGTTTGCGACCCCTACTTCATTCCTCTGGATTCTGGAGGCACTCCCCACCGAGAAACTCGCTAACTCAAGCAGGAGGTGGCAGGATTAAGAGGAAAAAAACACGAAATTTGGGTTCTAGCTAGGGGACGCGACTCGCCGCTGATAAGAGACAGGGCGAGAATCCTTTCTGGAAGCAGGGGGGTGGATTCAGAGAAGCCAGAGCGCGAGCACCTGCGTTATCTCCTCTTCGGGAGGCGGGGGGAGCAGTGAGGAGGAGATGGTGCTCGGCCGCGTGCTTGGACTGTGGAGAATGACGATGATATTTTACCGATTGGGCTGCGGAAAATGGCCCCGAGATTAATATGATTCGAGGGGGACGGCTCATGGACGTCAGAACGGCCCTTGGGCTATGACCCGTTATTCATTCTTTCACACTATCTTCTTCCCTGTGTTCGTGTGTCCCAAAAACGAATACATCGGCACTATCGGCATATAGGTCCGGAATTAAAACTTGAAACTCATGGAATAAATAAGGGACTCAATTAGACTCGACTCCAAGTCAATGTCTAATGAGTCGAGCCGAGTTTTAGAGTTAAACTCGTTTGTTGACAAGCTAAACGAGTACCTCGTATCGATGTGCAAAACTCCTTTTTTTTTGCGAAACAGGTGGGAGCTTTATACTCTGGAACAAAGTTACAATCCCTAGCTACAAAGTCTGAAAGAAAACGGGGAGAGCAGTCAGACCACACCCGGTTGATCTGCTCCAATCTCGCACGAGTAGCTAAACAATCTGCAACCTTATTCTGTTCTCTATCTAGCTTCATGAGAACAAGCTCCCTCCGGCCCTTCAGCAAATGCTTCAAATCCATCACCAGTTTGGAGTGAGGTGATCGGTCCAGTCCTTCCTCTTTCAGAGATTTCAAGGCAACAGCACAATCAGTCTGTAGAAGTATAGGCGTGTCAAAATTTTGGAGGGTCATCACCAGTCCTTCCTTCATTGCTGTCAATTCCGCTTCATAAGCCTCAGTGAAGCCCTGATATGCTTTACAGACTGCATGTACAACAGCACCTGTGTGATCCCGCATAATCACGCCAATACCTGCAGTCCCGTTTGACTGAAGAAAGAACCATCCACCGAGACCGCAATCCAACCTGGGTCTTGCACCATCAGGTCTGTTGCTCGACCCCACACCCCTGCCTCTCGCAGATTTTCAGCAACAGCAAGATGGTATGCGCTTTTAACATAAAACAAACCATTTTTATCCGGATGCCATGCTAAGAAATCTCCTACATCCCTTCTAGTTGTCTTTATCTTGAGAATCAGCTCCACATCTTCCGGAATCAAATATTGCCGCACGAGCTCCTCATTCCAAGAACCATCAGCGCCCAAGAAGCTTGCCACCCGAGTGAAACGACAGGTACCCTGAACTGACAGGGGCCTCCGTGAGCCAACCCTCGGGATCCATGGATCACGCCAGCACCTGACCGTTCGGCCATCTCCGATACGCCAGATGATACCTTCCTTCAGAAGTTCTAGGCCATACTCCACACCTCTCCTCCCTGTAAAGACTGTATCTGCGATATTCCCTCTTCTATAATACTCCGTACTTCGCTTTCATTAACCTTGCAAATAAGCTGTTCGGTCGATCGATGAGCCTCCAAGCCTGACGAGCTAGAAGCGCCTGGTTAAAGAGTCGCATGTCACGGAACCCAAGACCACCGTGACTCTTTGGGCATATCATTGTATCCCAAGCCACCCAATGCGTCTTGCGCTTGCCGTTCTCCACACCCCACCAATGGCTTCTCATCATGTTAGTTAACTCATCACATACTTCAAAGGGCAGCTTGAAAACACTCATCACATAAGTGGGTAGTGCTTGTGCCACTGCCTTAATTACGATCGCCTTTCCTCCGAGAGACAAGTACTCCCTCCGTTCCTAAATATAAGATGTTTTAGATTTTGTCCGCATGCACATGTATCTAGATGTATGTGGACATGTTTTAATGTGTATGTACACTTATTTGGGTTTGTAACTAGCCAAACATGTGTTCTAGCTAGAACGTCTTATATTGTAAAACGAAGGGAGTACTTCTCACCCCAGTCAACCAGTCGCTTGAACAAACGGACTTGCCTTTACTCATTCTTCCTTCTGGAACAGGCAGGCCTAAATACTTGGTTTCAAAACCTGAATGCTCAACCTGTAGTATCTCCTTTACAGCCATTTGAACCTCGCCCGGGCAGGCATTGCCAAACAAGATAGATGATTTTGAGGGATTTATTAGTTGACCAGTGCCCATAGCATAACCTTCTAATCAAATTCTTGATCTTCACAGCCTGCTCCTCCTTCGCCTTGAAGAATAATAGTGTGTCATCTGCAAAATAACAGATGTGATATCGTCGGGGCAGTGGGGCAGATTACAATTGGTTCCAAGCCCCCATGACATACAGCCTCTTGAATTAGCGCCGACAAAGAATCTGCGACAAAGAGAAACAGAAAACGGTGATAGTGGGTCGCCTTGACGCAAGCCTCTTGTAGGCACAAAACTCTCCAATAATTGTCCATTGAACCTCACTGAATATTGCACCGTCGTGACACATTGCATTATCCAATTTATCCAGACTTCGGAAAAACCCAATTTTACCAAAGCCTTTTCAAGGAACCCCCAGTCAACACGATCATAAGCTTTCGAAAGGTCCAGCTTGTATGCACATATCGCCTCTCCGGGATCCCTTATTTGCTGCAAGTGGTGAATACACTCAAATGCGATTATAGCATTGTCCGAAATAAGTCTCCCAGACACAAATGCACTTTGGTTCTCCGAGACTATATCATCCAGGATTGATCGTCGCCTGTTCACCATACATTTAGATACGACCTTATATAACACGTTGCATAAACTGATTGGGCGAAAGTCCTTAAGCTCCTCCGGCTGCCCTACCTTCAGAATCAGTATCTTTTAGCATTCATCTACACTAAGTATAGAGATGTGGAGTTATAGAAGTACTATTTTTAAATTAGTATGACAATTACTATCTTTTTATATGCGCTCCTGTTTGCACATTTGGAATCACTTAAAGAACCTACTCGCGAGTTTACCGACTTGATTCGAGTTTTAGATCTGAACTCGTTGTGTTAACGATCCGAGCCGAACTAACTCCGTGTTGGCCTAGCCATATCCACATGCATCCACTTCATTGACGTTTGGTCGCTGATTGCACGGTTCTCTTCCGAACCCATGGCAGGTAAGGTGGTTGTCGGGGGCTACCCCCGGGTAGGGTTATGGTGTGGTAAAAGCTATGCCCAAGTGTGGGCCAAGTTACAGTAAAAGCCGATATGCCTGGGCTTCAGAGTGTGGTGTAGGTATAAACCGACATAGGCGTACCGAGATAACCCGGGCCAGAAGGGACCGGGGTACCATGCTGGTGCCAGCCGGCATATGTCGACCGAGATAAGGGACCCGAGATAAGGATCCGAGACAGCATAACCGACATATGTATGTCGGTAACTTGTATGTTTTCTTATGTGCAGGAAAGGTTATTTGAGGAAGGAGAATCCGGCATCTCCATGCCGGGTTATCCTTATGTCGGATGGAAGTCAATGCACCTGTCACATCCCGTCTGGCACGGAGCGCGGCGTGCGGTACGGCGCATGTCTGAGGTGACTGGGCTTGCCTCTGCTGACCAAGGAGCAGGAGAAGGACACCGCTGACCTCGGGCGTACCTTGGAGCAGAGATATGGGACAGGACATGGGCAAGCCACGTCATGTCCACTGTGCAGAGACAATCATGACGCGCAGGCGTGCGCGTCTGCAGTGCCGGTACGGAGAAGTGACCGTTGCAAGTGGAGGGGTATTCCGGTAACTCGGTTTAGCCTATATATATGCCCTCACCCCCTCCTGCGTGAGGGAGGATGCCCTGAGATATCTTTCCACCCGTAGCTTCATCTTCTACCTTGTGTTCATCCCCATTGTTGGGATCATACAGCTCGAGGAGCAGCTTTGTATGTGTGATACCGAGATATTCAGAGAGAGATAGGCAGGAGCAGGGTGTTACCTCCTCACGAGGGCCCCGAACCTGGGTAGATCCTGTGTGTGCTTGTGCTTGTGTGTTCTTCGTGTGTGCTTCTTAGCGCGCTAGCCCTCTCCCGGATCCTCCAGCGTCCATCGGCCCCACACTTTAGCCATCCTATGGCATCTGCCGTGATACCACCACGACAGTTGGCGCCCACCTTGGGGCAGGCAGCGGCGCTGGCTGGTGTGACATTCCGGACGGGTTCCATCATCGACTCCGGCGAGCGCATCGTTTGCGGGCTCGGCTGCAAGCTCGGCGCGCTGAACTTCATCAGTGACAACGCTGGATGCTTCGGCAGCAGGCCGTTCCCGACGAACGGCTGCCTCATCAGCTTCGGCACCTTCGTGACCTACGTCGCCACCGAGGTTGTCTGCAAGTACCCCGACCAGGTGCTTGTAGCTGAGGATCCTCCTGCTATCTGTGCGGCTCGCGGCCGGCGTAGCGCTCGCCCCGGGAGCTGCGCAGAGGTCATGGTGACCGGCATTGCGGCTGATGCCAGTAAAGGAGAACCCGACAAAGCAGATGCCGGTAATCCTGCCCCAAGGTTACTAGATCGGCGAAAGTGCCGCTGGAGAGGAGGGAAAACCTCCGAGATCAGGCCGGTACATCCAATGTACCTGCTAGGCCAGCTCATCTCGAGGAGATAATAGAGAAACTGGCTGTGCCGGTAGTTGCCGGTACAGATGCTGCCCAATCAGAGGCAGAGTTGGAGGCACGGCGTCAGAGCTTGCTTCAGGAGGCTCTGGAGATGGCTGAGGTAAGGAGAGAATTCGGGATAACTGTCCGTGAGTATAACCAAGCACATGGTTTTACCCCAGTAGCTGCTCGCCCTAGTCGAGTAGAGGATGTGCGCAAGAGGGGTAAAAACCTCAATGCCGAGATTGCTAAAGATGGTAGATCTAGCTCCAGTAAGACTCCTAGTAACTTATCGGTCGGAAAACCGAAGTATAGTTCCCCTGCTAAGACTCTTAGAGCTGCCGAGGCAGCAAGAGCCGAGTTGTCAGGCTTATCCGGAGAAGCTCTCCGTAGGCAGCAAGACCGAGTTAATGAGTTGGTAGCTGTGGCTACCCGGCAGAATGAGGCCTATCGCAAGGCCAACACAGTTGTAGGTGGGTCCGATGTTGTTCACTCGGCTAGGGGAGCCAGTGGATCTAAGGGGCAAGCTTCATCACCACATGTCGGTGGAGATCGTGACCGGAGTGTAAACTCCGGTAAGAGCAAACAGATACAGGTGTATGACCCGGCGTGTGCCGGAAAACAGGTAGTTGGGCGAGGTAGTGCCGGCCGGGGTAGAAGCAATCCCGGTCCGGGCGGTCCAGGTGCCGGGGTAGTTAACTCGGCTGGCCGAGGTTATCCACCTCGGTATCCGACACAAAATCTCGCCCAGCAGCAGCAGCAAAATGTCGGGCATGTCCAGCAGCCACAAGTTGTTGAACAGGTGGCTAATCGTTATGATGATGGTTACTCGGCTATGGAGAAAGCCGGGTATCCGAGATATGAAGGTGCACTGGGATCTCGGTTGGGACCTCGCCAGTTGCCACCAAATGATGCACGCTACAAGTTGGACAGGATCTATATGTCCGAGATGCTGGAAGAGCAAGGTCCACCTGGCCCTGCATGCTTTGGATCTCGGATCATGAGGGAACCACCGGTGCGGCATTTTCAGCAGAACCGAGGCGCAAAAACATATGACGGTAGTACAAAGCCGGAGGACTGGCTGACAGATTATGTGTCGGCAGTACATATCGCGGGAGGAAACCGCCGATGGGCGGTGAGGTATATCCCGCAGATGTTGGAAGGGCCAGCCCGGATTTGGCTGAACAACCTGCGAGAAGGCAGTGTTGATTGCTGGCTGGACTTTGAAGAAGCATTTGTTAGCAACTTCTCCAGCACGTACAAGAGACCGAATCGTCCTCGGCAGGTTGCAGTGTGCAAGCAGAGTTCCAGCACGTACAAGAGACCGAATCGTCCTCAGCAGGTTGCAGTGTGCAAGCAGAGGGATAATGAAACTGACCGGGATTACTTAACCCGGTGGAGTACTATTCGCAATTCCTGTGAAGGAGTTGTGGAGCGCAGGCCATATCTTGGTTTGCCCAGGGGTGCCGACACGGCTCCATGCTCTGGCAGAAGTTGCAGAGGGAAATGCCGGCCACTCTGGCCGAGACAATCCGGATTGCGGATAGCTATGCACTGGGTGATCCGATGCAACCTTTGCTGAACTCGGGGGAACCGAGTAGAAGATACCCGGTGAATAACAGACCCGGGCCAGTCAGGCAGAACGATCGCCAGGACTTCGGTAACAAGAGGAGAGAGCCGGATTACCGGTATGGCTCAAACCAGGTTGCAGCGGTAAACCAAGACCAGCCAGATGCCGGCAATAGCCAGCGTCCGAAGTTCAATGGCCCAGCATGGGGCCAGAATCAAGAAGGGAAGAGGCCATGGGGTGACCAGAAGCCGTCCTTAACTTATGAGGCTATGTTGGATGGGCCTTGCAGTTTCCACACCCAAGACATCCGCAGGCCTGCAAACCATACAACTCGGCAGTGCAGCTGGTATCAGCGCACAAGGGGGAAGGAGCCAGAGCCGGAGGAAATCAGGGGGGGCACCTCAGAGAATTCCGCCGAGGCAAAACTTGCCGCTTACCGGAGCAAATGCTATCCCGGTGATTCCGCCAGTTCCGAGGCAAGCAGATCCGAAACCTGTGAATCAGGTGAATGTCGGAGGGAACAACAACACTGGTCCCAGCAGGCAGGGAGAGTATCCCCAGGGAGATTACAGAGAAGCTCATCAGAGCTATGTGATATTTGTGACCGAGCCAACTGACAAGAAGAGCTTGCATCGGCGTGCACTGGAGGTGAACGCAGTTATGCCGGCAGTGCCGAAGTATTTGCACTGGTCCGAGCAAGAATCTTTGGAGCAGAAGGGATCATCCCCGAGTTATGCCAACTCCGGGAGGTTATGCATTGGTGGTGGATCCGACATTCTTTGGACCCACCATCAATGTTCGGTTCACCCGAGTTCTCATTGATAATGGGAGTGCTATCAATATCATGTACCGAGACACCATGGTGAAGATGGGTATCTCGGCAAATATGCTGCAGCCGAGTTCTACACCTTTCATGGCATAGTGCCAGGTGTTTCATGTGCACCTATGGGCAAAATTTGGGTTGATGTGTTGTTTGGCACCAAGGACAACTGCCGAACTGAGAGCATCCAGTTTGAGGTAGTGGACCTCGAAAGTCCATACCATGCTTTACTCGGTAGGCCTGCACTGTCCAAGTTCATGATATCCACCCATGTGGGTTACCTCAAGATGAAAATGCCGGGTCCTAATGGCATCATCACTATCTCGGGTGATTACAAGCGTGCACTGGAGTGTGCCTCGGCTGGATCGTGCTTAGCCGAGTCACTGATTATCGCTGCAGAGAAGAAGAAGATCCATGAAGTGGTGGCATTGGCTCAGTCCGCGCAACTCGGTATGCCGGGTATGGCTAACCCGGAGCAGAATGCAACTTTCGAGGTGCCCAAGGAGACCAAGAAGATCAATGTTGACCCGGCATGTCCGGACCACAACGTCATCATTGGTACCGGGTTAACTGAGAAATAGGAAGGCGAGCTCAGTCACTTCCTCCGTGAGAACCGGGATATCTTTGCATGGTCAAATCAGGACCTGCCAGGTGTTCCGAGGGAGTTGGCTGAGCACTCTTTGTTCGTCAGACCGGATATGAAACCGGTGAAGCAACCTATGCGACGTCTCTCGGATGAGAGGAGAAAGGTGATAGGTGATGAACTGGCCAGATTACTTGCATCTGGTTTCATCATGGAAGTGCTGCACCCGGACTGGTTGTCTAACCCGGTCCTGGTGGAAAAGAAAAAAGATGACCCGAACGTGGCCATTGTGTGGCGTATGTGTATTGATTACACAAACTTGAACAAGGCATGTCCTAAGGATCCATTCCCGCTGCCTCGGATTGATCAAGTGATCGATTCCACAGCCGGGTGTGAGCTGTTATCCTTTGTAGATGCGTATTCTGGTTTTCACCAGATACCACTGAACCCTGCTGATCAAATGAAAACTGCTTTTATCACCCCGTATGGGGCTTATTGCTATCGTGTCATGACCTTTGGTTTGAGAAATGCTGGTGCCACTTACCAGAGATGTATGCAAAAATGCTTGCATGATCAAATAGGAAAAAATGTGCAGGTGTATGTCGATGACATTGTCATCAAGTCTAAGGAGAAATCCACTCTGATTGATGATCTCCGAGAAACATTTGAGAATCTAAGGAAATTCCGGATAAAACTTAACCCGGACAAATGTACCTTCGGTGTGCCGGCAGGCAAATTACTCGGTTTCCTCGTGTCAGCCGAGGTATCGAGGTGAACCCGACAAAAATCCGTGCTATTGAAAGCATGAGGTTACCGACATGTCTCAAAGACGTGCAGAAATTCACTGGATGTTTGGCATCCTTAAGTCGGTTTGTTAGCAGGTTGGGAGAAAAGGCATTGCCTTTGTATCAACTCATGAAGAAAACAACCCACTTCGTGTGGACCCCGCAAGCAGATGCGGCGTTCACCGAGTTAAAAAAGATGTTGGCAACTGCGCCGATACTGGCTTCACCATTACCCAAAGAGCCGATGTTGCTCTACATTGCAGCCACAAACCGGGTTGTGAGTGTCGTATTGGTAGTGGAGCGAGAAGAAGATGGCAAAACTGTGCAAGGCCAGTATATTACCTGAGCGAGGTGATCTCGTTGTCCAAGCAGAACTATCCTCACTACCAGAAGATGACATATGGTGTCTATCTGGCTGCTAAGAAGTTGAAACATTACTTCCAAGAGCATTCAATCACTGTGGTGTGTGAGGCTCCTATCTCGGAGATCATTGGGTGTAAAGATGCAACTGGCCGAGTAGCCAAGTGGGCTATCGAGGTGTCCCCTTACACTCCTCACTATGAAAGAAGAGATGCCATTAAATCTCAGGCACTGCCGGATTTCTGGTGGATTGGGCTGAAATGCAATATGAGCCACCATTGCCTGACCCAATTACTGGAGAATGCACTTTGATGGTTCAAGGACAAAAATTGGTTTAGGTGCCGGGGTAGTCCTTACCTCGCCAAAGCATGATCAGCTGAGATATGTGTTGCAGATTCATTTTGCGGCATCTAACAATGTGGCCGAGTATGAGGCACTTGTTCATGGGCTAAATGTGGCCAAAGAAATTGGTATTCGCCGGATAGAATGTTTCGGAGACTCGGATTTGGTGGTGCAGCAAGTCTCGGGAAATTGGGATGCTTTAGACGCCAACATGGCGTTGTATCGGTTTCATGTCCAGAAGATCTCGGGGTTCTTTGAAGGTTGCGAGCTCACGCATATACCTCGGGCTGAAAATGACGCCGCCGATGTACTGTCCAAGCTAGGTTCATCCCGGGATCCAATTCCACCCGGCATAGCCTTGGAGCATTGAGGAAGCCATCAATCAAACCATCGCCGAGTCCGAGTCAATTTTTATCCCGGCGAAACCGGAGTCTGGTGCTGTTCCCATGGACGTCGATGTCGGATGCATTTGGGAGAACCCGGGGACTGCTTGGCAGAACCCGGGGACTGGTTACTCTATCTCGGAAGAAGTAATGTCGGTTGATCTCATGGAGGTGGATGATCCGGTCTTTCCTGTGCGTCCTGTGCCGGAGTGGGCACAACCAATAATGGCATTTATGATGGACGGGAGTTTGCCAAGTAATGAAGTTGAAGCTAGGCAAGTGCAAAGAAGATCCAAGGCATACACCATCATCAACCAGAGTTATACAAGAGAAGTGTGACCGAGGTACTGCAGCGCTGTGTCGAGCCGCAGGAAGGGCAGAGATGCTCCTGGAGATTCATCAGGGAGAATGTGGTCATCATGCTTCATCAAGAGCCTTGGTGGCTAAGGTATTCCGGCATGGGTTTTATTGGCCCAGTGCTTTGAACCAGGCAGAAGATATCGTCGAAAGTGTGAGGGATGTCAGAGGTTTGCTAAAAAGATCCACCTGCCAGCCTCGGCACTCAAGACAATTCCAATCACTTGGCCCTTTGCAGTTTGGTGCTGGATATGGTGGGAGATTCAGGCCAGCCCGAGGTAACATGACTCATATGCTGGTGATGGTGGACAAGTTCACCAATGGATCGAGGTAAAGCCAATCCGGAAGTGTGATGGTCACACAGCTGTGACCTTTTTGAAGGACATCATTTTGAGATATGGTTACCCCCATAGCATTATCTCGGATAATGGCACAAACTTTGCTGTGGGAGAGTTTGCTCGGTTCTGTGCGGATAAGAGAATTCGGTTGGACATAGCCTCGGTGGCACACCCTGAGGCAAATGGGCAAGTGGAAAGAGCAAATGCATTGGTGTTAGCCGGTATCAAAGCCCGGTTGATTGAACCACTGTTGCGAACTCCGGGATGTTGGATAGAGGAGATACCAGCAGTGCTGTGGGGTCTAAGGACCACACCAAATCGATCAACTGGCTATACGCCATTTTTTCTGGTCTATGGAGCAGAAGCGGTCCTGCCGACCGACATGGAATATGACTCGCCGAGAGTGGCGCTGTACACTGAAACCGAGGCAAAAGAAGCTCGGGAAAATGATGTTGATTTGCTCGAAGAAGCACGAGAACTGACCTTATCTCGGTCAGCTATATATCAGCAAAATCTCCGACGCTATCATAGCCGGAAGATCAGCCCTCGGGTTTCCGAGAGGGAGATTTGGTGTTGAGGCTAGTGCAACGCAAAGCAGGCCGACACAAGTTGTCACCTCCATGGGAGGGACCATTCATTGTGAGCAAGGCTCTGCACAATGATTCATACTATCTTATAGATGCGCAGGCACCGAGGAAAAATGTGATGGACAAATCCGGAGAGGAGACCAAAAGACCCTGGAATGTAGCTCTACTCCGTCCCTTTTACTCATAAGGGCGCAGTGTATGTATCTCGGTTTTTCCTTTGAATAAAATGCCGGCACTCCGAAAAGAAACTCGGGGACTGCCTTTGTCTATATGCTTGTGTTTTATCTCGGTTTTTTCTGTGTTGTTCATATGTCGGATGATTTTGAGACCTCGTTTCAAAGTTCAAGTAATGTATGCTATTTTGTTGTGATCTTGTGACTCGACTGACGAACGCCGAAATGGCAGTCAAGAGCAGAGGTTATGGTATATGGTAAACATGAAAATGGACTCGGGGACTCGGTCCTAAAAAGATCCGACATATGTCGTTTACTAACCCGGTTTTTTCTTTCCTTTTCCTTGTGTCGGATGACTCTAAACCTTACCTCAAAATTTACAAGTATTGTGTGCTATAATGATTGATCTTGTGACTCGACTGTCGAACGCCTAAATGGTAGACAAGAGCAAAGATTACTAAGTATAGTAAACAAGAAAGTAAACTCGGGGACTTGGTGCAAAGTGATCCGGCATTAAGCTTGTCTTGTTGAAACTAATATGATAAAAGTAGCACTGCGAGATACTTAAAAGTATATTTACATCTGCACCCGGCATTCCGGGGATTTAATGGTTCAATGTTTGATAAGCTTAGGCAGCTGCCTCGGAGGAGCTCGGAGCAGTTGGAGCGGTGCGAGGCTCGGGAGCAGTCTCGGCGGCAGAAGAAGCTTCAGTTGTTGGAGCAACCTCGGGGTTGGAGTGGCTGCCGAGGCACCAGCAGTGTCGGATACCGGCTTCTCAGAAGTCTCGGTTACCGGCTTCTCTGAAGTGTCGGTCGCGGTCGACTTGGCAGTGTCGGTCGCAGCCGGCTTGGCAATGTCGGTTGCTCCAGCAGCAGAAGTGTCGGCTGCTCCGGCAGCAGAAGTCTCGGTTGCTCCGGCAGCAGTCTCGGTCGCTCCGGCAGTGGCAGCGTCGGGAGCTTCGGCCTCGATCTCCTCATCGATGTCATCTTCCTCGTCTTCACCCTCTTCATCATCCTGGTCATCTTCTTCGTCATCCGAGTAGGCGGGACCCAGAATGAAGTGTCGGGTGGGAGCATAGCTGGCCATGAATTTGGCTGCATCTTTGCGGCTCTCTATCAGTATCGGATCTGAGGTCCATTTGGAGCCTTGGCGCAGGGAGCGCACGGCATTGAGGTTAATGGTCTCATACCAGGAGAGCACAAAGGTCAGTGCTTGATCAGCTCCGGCGCGAGCTGCTGAGGATCTCCACTCTCGGACCCTGGCCTCGGCCCCCGACAGACACTTGGACAATTCTTCAATTGTAGCCGGAGTCTGGGATCCTGGCCATAAGGCTCGGTAAACTTTGATGCCAGCATCAAGAAGATCTAGGCCAATGGCCTTCAGAGGAGAGATGCGAGCATTCAGAGCGGTCAGGTAATCTTCAATATCCCATTCCTCCGGGATTGGGCCAGCCTCGGCTCTCTTTGCTCGTGCCTTGCGGACAGTGTTGAGTGCAGCAGCCTTGGAGTGGGCGAAGTGATCTGAAGATAGAAAAGCTATCACCGAATTGAGTTATATACCGGCATATCTTAATGTCGGTACAAGCAATGAAAACAAAAAGAAAGGATAAAGAAACTTACTGTCCATCTCCTTATTAAGCCGGGTGAGCTCGCGGAGCCAGATGTCGGATTTTGCCTTGAGGGCATCCAGTTCTCCTTGAGCCGAGGTAGCGCGAACCTCGGTCGCCTCGAGGGTTTCCTTATGCTTTTGTGCAGCTTCCTCCCTTTGCATCAGGGCCTACTCAATGCCGTTTTTCTCGCCCTGGACCCGAGCAAGTTCCTCCTGGAGCCGAGACACTTCCTGTCGTTCCTTCTGGAGGGCAGCGGCGTGCGCGGTTTCCTTGTTCTTCAGCGTCTCCTGAACTTGCTTGTGGGACCGCTTGAGCTTGTTGTGGTCCAGAAGCAACTTCTGAAACACTGTGGTCCGGCGTTGGTGCAATCCTGAAAAGAGCAAAGAGTTAGTATGATTTTTGGAAGATTCATGCCGAGTAAAGCTATGTGTCGGATTTTTTGAAGATTCATGCCGAGTAAAGCTGAATGTCAGATTTTTTGAAGATTCGTGCCGAGTAAAACTCGACAAGAATCTCGGGGACTGGATGTCGGATTTTCTGAAGATCCTAAGTGTCAGATTTTCTGAAGATCCTAAGTGTCGGATTTTTTGAAGGTCCTAAATGTCGGGTTTTTTGAAGATCCTGGGTGTCGGATTTTTTGAGTCTAATGATGAAAATTTTGTGAAGATTCACGCCGAGTGATCTTTACTCGGGCAAGCGCAGGTCACTCAACCCGAATCTCGGGGACTGGGGATTGTGTATGTTTATCATCTATGGCAAAGGAAATAAAAGTCTGGCTGAGGAAAAAATACCTCGGCAAGCTTGCTGGCTCGAAGGGTCGAGAGTTGCAAATTGTGCATGGCCTGAGCAAGCGCACTGGGGCCAGCTGGATGTGGAGTGACCGGGTTCGCGGAGGAGACCTCGCTTGTGTCGGCGGCATTCCAGTCCATGTGGTACTGCTTCTCCGAGCCTAAGCTGTGTCCACTTTGAGTTCGGAGCTGGGGTAAAACCCAGCTGCTACTGGTAGCTCGGGAGACAGAGGTGGTGAGAGCTTGGTGCTCCGGGGTAGTGGTTGGAGTCAACACCACTTGCTTCTCCGGGTTGGCGTGTTGTTTCCCGGTGCTCACGTGGCTCTGTGCCGGCCTGGCTAGTGGAGTAGCTTTCCGAGTTACTAACTCGGTGGACTTGGTGGTGGACTTGGTAGTGGACTTTGGCCGGGGCGGCTGCTTTGGTTGCTGCTGGTGCTGTTGAGGTTGCTGCTGTCCTTGGTGCTGTTGAGGTTGCTGCTGTCCTTGTTCCTGTTGCTGTTGCTGCTGTTGTTGTTGTTGTTGTGGTTGCTGTTGTTGCGGCTGTTGTTGTTGTGGCGGTGGTTGCTGTGCGCCCGAGGTCACCGAAGTGTCGGCCCGCGGAATGTCGGTTTCCGCGGTGGGGGCAGCAGAGCCAACATCTTCGTCGAGGACCACGACCTCAGGAATGACAGATGAGGTGGCGGGTGCCCCGGAGTCACGTGGCCGAGGTTCGGCTGTACTCGGAAGGGGTGAGCGCATAGAGGAGGCACTCTGGCTGATTTCAAGGGGGGCACTGCGTCAAACAAGAAAAATTGTTATGTCGGGGAAAGATTATCCCGGCAGAAGGAAAAAAGGAAGTAAGCTTGTGTCGGCAAAGAATATCTTACCCTTGAGTAACTGGCGGTGTCTTCTTGCCCTTCTTCGGCTTAACCGCTCCTCTCTTCTGTCGCTTCGTCTGCGGTGCTGCTGGATCCGAGGATGTGGAGGTCCCGGTTTTCGAGGTACCGGTCTCTGCACGCTTGCGAGACCCCACTTGTTTGTCCGAGGTAGCAGGGCGTGCACTCGGAGCAGAGCCACCCGGGTTAGCTGATGCCGAGGCTGGGTGAGCATATGCGATGGGACGAGCATCAATTATCTCTAGCATTTCGCAATCATCGTCGTCCGATCAATCTCGGATTGAGGCTCGGGCTCGAGGCTTACCCGAGGTAGGGGCGCCAGCTCTCGGAATCGGCAGCTGATCCTCATCATCCGGGTCTTCTACCTCGGCGACGTCCGGGGCAGTGATATCTTGGCCCCATTTGGTGGAGGGATCCTCTCCATCTTCAGTCTTTTGCCGGGTAAACCTCTGCAAGCCAGAAGCAGTAAAACCGAGTTACTTTATGAGCGGATTATGGGGCCGGCATAAGAGTTATCTCGGTAGAAAAAAGTATGTCGGTGCAAGTTGCAAGGTTACTTACTTGCTCCGGAAGCCGAGTTCTGTTATGAGGTTCTAGACCCCATTCCCATTCCTCGGTCATCAGCGTGCGGGCAATTGCCTTGACACGTCTTCTGATCTCGGCTTTGTTCAGCTCGTGGGTGCTGATCCGAGTTGGATCATACTGGCCACTCATGTGGCAGATCTTGTGAAATCGGTCTTGAAGGGGGGAAACTCGGCGGCTGACGAAGGTCCTCAGGAGATCATCGCTCGTTAGGCCTGCCTCCACCAGCTCCTCGACGACCTTGTGGATCTGGTTGATCTCGATGTTCAGGTCCCTCGGGTTGAGGGACCAGTTAAACTGTTCAGTGGGGGTGGCGATGTTGAATAGCGGCAGGTTCAGAAAGTCGGCATTGTCTGGGCTGTCCGGGTTCTTCACGTAGAAGAACGTGCACTGCCATTTCCGGCATGACTCCAGCCCTTGAATCCGAGGCAAGATGGAACCTCTCCGAGGTATGATGGTAGCAGCTCCGCACGGGGTCATTTCCTTGGGGAAGTTCTTGTTCTCCGGATCCGGGACACTTTGCTTCCGGAGTTGGAAGTACTTGGCCCATAGCTCAACAGTGGGCTAAAGTCCGAGGTATCCCTCGGAGAAAGAAACACACACAGAAAGCGTGGTAATGGCATTGGCCGGAAGGTGGTGAGGTTGAAGCCGGAATCGATCCAAGAAGGATCGGAAGAACTCGCTCGCCGGGAGTCCAAAGCCGCGCTCGAAGTGCGCGACGAAGACCACGCGCTCGCCGGATTTCAGCTTCGGCTCGGCCTCTGTGCCGGGAACCCGGCATATCACTTGTGCCGGAATGCGTTTGGTCTGGACTAACCAGTCTATCTCGGCCTGGGTTACGTCGGAACCTTCCCACCCGGCGCGCTCACCCTCTTCAACGACATCCTCGGCAGGCTCCGGGGTATGGCTGGATGACATCTCGGAAGGGATCTGCAAAAGAGGCACAGAGGAAGCGAGATAAGTATCTCGGAATATTTGGGCAACAGAGGAACCGAGATAAGTATCTCGGAATATTTGGGCAACAGAGGAACCGAGATAAGTATCTCGGAATATTTGGGCAACAGAGGAAAGTGCATAAGTGGCGGGAAACACAATTCTGTGGCTAAGTGTTTGGCGGAAAGATCTACGGGAAAAAATAAATAGAAGATAAATGAAAGAACATGTGAGTTGAAACTTAGGAAGATCCGCGGAGAAACTATTGCAAAGTTGTTAAGAGGCACGATGGAGAAGATATAGAGGGGATCTAAGCAACTAAGTTCAATAGCATCTATGCAGTTGGATGTGAAAGCATCTGCGAAGAAGAGGAGCAAATCCATCGGAGAGGAGGAACGTGTTCATCGGAGGGGATGAACACGTTCATCGGCAATGGCAAGGGCAAGAAACTTACCGGAGATTGTGACGGCGATGCGAGGCGAAGAAGCGCGGGGCGTGCCGGAGTTGCGTGTGTCCGGTGGCGGCGCGAGGTGCTCCGCTGGGCGATGGCTCGAGAGATCCGGCGTCGTGCGGTGGCGGAGCTCTCTGCGCGGCGGCGGCGATGTCGCAGGAGAGAGAGAAAGGAGAGGATGGATGCGAAGAAGGCGAAGAGAGGTGCCCGCTCCCCTATTTATGGAGGTGAGGGCGTGCTGTTTCCGCATTTACCGCGTGCGGTTACCGTAGCGGGCGCGCGGATTAACCGCGCACGATCTGCGCGGTTGCGAGGTTTGCGGCCGCACGATCTGCCGCATCGTGGGCCACAAGGTGGTAACTACCCGCGGCGTGATCGCGTGCGGTTATTGGCGCGGGAATCAAGGAGGCACGCCACGGTTAAATGTACTCGAGTGCTTTTGAGACGTGACAGCTCGTGACGTATGCGGCGTGCGTGCAGAGACATGTCTGTCCGCGCGCAGGAACCGAGGCAGCGCGCAGCGTCTCTCTGCCACGTGCTGTGGAGAGATCTTTGAGAGATTGTGGGAATCTTCTCGTGTCGGAGAGACCGGCATACGGGCAGATCTCGAAGGTTATGGAAAGTTTGGTCCTTGAGGCTTGCGATAAACCGGCATGTGAATGTCGGATGTTTGATCAGGATAAAACGATTGCCTTGTGTCGGAGCAACCGGCATAAGGGCATATGGCGAAACAGTTGGAGATTTTATCTGGATACTGGAGGTGTACCGACATGGTTATGTCGGATGGTTGGGTTAAGTTGAGTTGGTCGTGAAAGCTTAACTTGCTCTTTCAGCGGAGTTCCTGTGTCGGAGAAACCGACACAGGGGCAAATGTCGGAATCAGTTGGAGAGGTTATTAGTGGCTTTACGGTTAAACCGACATGGTTATGTCGGATTCTTGTTATGGTTCTTTCGGTTGATTAAACCTGCTGTGGCCCTTCATCCAAGGCTGCAGGACCGCATCAGCTTCGGGGACTAATGTCGGGGGGCTACCCCTGGGTAGGGTTATGGTGTGGTAAAAGTTATGCCCAAGTGTGGGCCAAGTTACAGTAAAAGCCGACATGCCTGGGCTTCAGAGTGTGGTGTAGGTATAAACCGACATAGGCGTACCGAGATAACCCGGGCCAGAAGGGACCGGGGTACCATGCTGGTGCCAGCCGGCATATGTCGACCGAGATAAGGGACCCGAGATAAGGATCCGAGACAGCATAACCGACATATGTATGTCGGTAACTTGTATGTTTTCTTATGTGCAGGGAAGGTTATTTGAGGAAGGAGAATCCGGTATCTCCATGCCGGGTTATCCTTATGTCGGACGGAAGTCAATGCACCTGTCACATCCCGTCTGGCACGGGAGCGCGGCGTGCGGTACAGCGCATGTCTGAGGTGACTGGGCTTGCCTCTGCTGACCAAGGAGCAGGAGAAGGACACCGCTGACCTCGGGCGTACCTTGGAGCAGAGATATGGGACAGGACATGGGCAAGCCACGTCCTGTCCACTGTGCAGAGACAAACATTACGCGCAGGCGTGCGCGTCTGCAGTGCCGGTACGGAGAAGTGACCGTTGCAAGTGGAGGGGTATTCCGGTAACTCGGTTTAGCCTATATATATGCCCTCACCCCCTCCTGCGTGAGGGAGGATGCCCTGAGATATCTTTCCACCCGTAGCTTCATCTTCTACCTTGTGTTCATCCCCATTGTTGGGATCATACAGCTCGAGGAGCAGCTTTGTACGTGTGATACCGAGATATTCAGAGAGAGATAGGCAGGAGCAGGGGTGTTACCTCCTCACGAGGGACCCGAACCTGGGTAGATCCTGTGTGTTCTTCGTGTGTGCTTCTTAGCGCGCTAGCCCTCTCTCGGATCCTCCAGCGTCCATCGGCCCCACACTTTAGCCATCCTATGACATCTGCCGTGATACCACCACGACAGTGGTAAAAAGAATCCACCAATATTCGATAATAGTTTTTTTGGGGTATTATCATTTAAATTCTACTCCCTCCGTTCCAAAAAGGATGACTTCCATTTATCTACATGCGGATGTATCTAGACATGTTACATGTATAGATACATCAACATGCACACAAATGGAAGTCATCCTTTTTAGAACGGAGGGAGTAGCTTCAAATGATCTCGATGAACCACGACCCTAAGCCTGAGGCCGTCCCCTGACAGAGCAATCACTGTTAGCCAGATGGCCCGTGGGATATATAGTCCCGTTCGTGCACCACGATTAGCAAGATACCAGCTACGTGCACATGTCCCTGTCCCGCTTCAACCGCGTGGCTCGTTCGTGAGGGCCGCGTCTGCAATCAGCACGTCTTGCTCGTGCTCGAATGACCCAAAAGAAAGATTAGGACGAGCTTATGGCCCCCAATCCCCACACCACCCTTCGAGCTTATGACCCAATCAATTGCATTAAGTTTGAGTTGACGCATGTGCATCCGGAATGGTCGTCCGATCCCCTAAGAAAAAAAAAGGAGATCAAGCATATAACTTGAACATAAATACAAAAAGAAAAGGTTAAAATAGGCCTTGAGCAAAACTATCTACTCCCTCCGTTCTAATTTAATTGACTTGCTATGCACCACATGTATAGATACGTGGTGCATAGCAAGTCAATTAAATTAGAACGGAGGGAGTAGATAGTTTTGCTCAAGGCCTATTTTAACCTTTTCTTTTTGTATTTATGTTGGTGAATGTATCTATACATGTGGTGCATAGCAAGTCAACTAAATTAGAACGGAGGGAGTACGATGCAATATAAATACCCGCACCAGTACGTGTGAGTGCACGGAGTAGCGCGGGTCGCCGCAAAGCGTGGCATAGTGGGTGCTCCTTTTCATCGACCCGTGCGACGATAACGTCGCCTCGCACACCCCGCCGGTCGCCACCACGCTGCTCCTTCTTCCTCCTCCCGCACCTGCTCCTCCCGCACGTTGCTCCCGCCACCACGTACCGCCGGCCAGGCCGCCTGCCACCGCCACCCGCGCCAGGCGCCGCTGCCGCGCCGCCTCGGCGCCCCGCCCTCCTCCAACCGCCGCCCACCGCCGGTCCGCCGCCGCCCGACCTTCCCTCTAAACCCCCCACCGCCGGCCAAATCTTCTCCGGCGCCTGCACCCCCACCCCCCAAGATAAGTTACCTTGCTCGCCTCCACCGCCTCCGCCGCGGCCAGCCGCGTCTCCGACGGTTCTGGCTCGCTCCAGTCTCGTCGTCGCCGTCGGCCGCCGCGGCCAGCCGCGTCGCCCGCCCGCCGCCGACTCGTCTCCGGCGCCGGCACCTCCCCTCGCCGCCGTCTCCTTCTGCGCCGGCCGTCGCGCCTCCTCCGTCGACGAACTGGGCCAGGGCCACTCGCGCCTCTCCTCTGCAGCCGGGGTGTGCGAGGCGTTCCTATTATCGACCAGGTCGATGAATAGGAAATGCTGGCATAGTCTACAGTCGAAAAAAGAGAAGGTCCAAGCAAAGATTCGGTGGGAGGCAAACCTGGCCCAGAAGAGCAGCGAAGTCTGCAACCTCCATGGAAAAAGGAAGCCGTGCAAGAAGAGGCTGTCATTGTCGTCAGCCGGACTCTTCGCCTTACCGTGAGGCCCTGTAACTAGGGATGTAAATGGTCACCTATATGGCGCCATGTAATCCCTTTTAACTGGGCTGCTAGTTCATTTTTCCAGGAAACAATTTTTTTTGAACTGTTGACTGAAATAACTGGGCTGTAACCCGGCCTGTCATCGACATCTATCGTATGATCTCTACTACTACCTCCGATCGGTATTGGTTGTCGCAAGTTGTACATAATATTTGTGCTAAACTAGTTATCTGTCCACGACAATCAAAAGTGATCGGAGGGAGTACCGAAGTACTATTAATGCAGTAGGGGTTGGTGAGTATGGGCATTGAGAAGGATTGGCTTATTATGCTTCTTCCGGAGATTGTTGGGCTAACTCTGAATTTTTCCGTTCTTTACTTCATGACTCATTTTTTATATTTTTAATCAGGACATAATGACTAATGTGATTGTTGTGAAAGCCATGGAGAACCAGTAAGTCTACTGCTGTCACTAAGATTATCAAAAGAATTCTTCAGTTTTGTTTTTCACATGTTTGTCACATTGTGCAGAAGCACACTTGAGACTTACAGCTTTCAGTAAGAGGAGATTTTTTTTACATCCAGTTTGAATCTGAAGCTTGCATTCGACGTGAATTTATTCAACTCTTCATAATTTTTGAGAAACTGAAGAATGTATTTTTTTTTACATTGGGTGCAAGGCAAGGAGATTGTTGCTCAGATGTTTAGTATTGAACCATCCAAATTACATAATTATTTATTCCTCTCTTTTTTACTGAAGCATCATGCAATGCTCTGTAATCAAACTTGTACTCTTATTTCCATGCCAACATTGATTTTGTTTCCTGTTTATGGACAACATGTTTTGTATAAGAAGCCACATCCTTACAGATAGAATATTAAACGTTCTTCAGTACCTTTTTTCTTTGGGCTCTGGATTTTTGGGTTGCTACCTTAACTTGTTTTTTTCTTTTCATTCTATATTTTGGCATTTTATTTCCTCCAGGTGGGGATTGAGAGGATCAGTGTGAGGATGTGGATGCTGCAATCCCTAGGCCCTGGTTGTGAGAAGATCTATGTTTAGCTGTGGTTGATGCTTACGTGTGATGAAACCATTCAGATTCAGGTGAAGAAGATTCTCAATGAGGCGTCCGTAACAGACCCATGATTACGTGTGGTAATATCCAGAAGCAGTTCCGTGCCCTTATATGTGAAATTCGAAAACAAGATCAGGTACATGCTCAATAAAACAATCTTAGACTTGAGAAATAAGGAGGCAAATTGCAAACATCAATAGTATAAGTAATCACATACATCTTAAACCTGCAAGCTTTTAAGAAATATATTCTTTCTGTACATTGCATATTCATACTAGCCAATGAACAATTAAACTCAGGTGAGCTTTTACCTTTTCCCGGCTTTCAGGCTATTGACATATTTTGCGTTTCAGGTTAGAAATATCTTTTGTTTACTTTTGGATTAATGTAATCTTAAGGAGCTCAAGCTATGTCAATAAGAGGCTTGATTTATAGCTTTCACAAACTTAACTATATTGTGCACCACAAAGATTCATGTTGGATATAAGCATATAGCAGAATAGTTGCCAAATGATTGCAATTGGGTGGACAAACAAGTGAAGCTATTGAACTTCTGAAGCTTTCCATTGTGGCATTTAATATCTAGGAGAGTAGTTTGTATCCCCTTAAAATGTACGAACGAACATTTTCTTAACTTCTGAAGCTTTCATTGATTGGCAACCTGTCATATTTCTTTTTGTAATCGGACACACGATCTGTGTTGCTTTGCGATGAAGACATATATCATGTGATGAAGACAAGTTAAATTATATCGTTCGTAATATGTATGGATGAATATATATTAGTTGATATACGTGCGTGCACGTGCAAACTTACTAGTCCTTACATATATCATGTGATGAAGACATGAACACCGGGTTATAGGAGCCAATGGCGGAGGCAGGAGCCGTGGATGCCCCGTTTGGTTGGCCTGGTGTAAGTAAGAGTCTGATAGTTCATTCATGTGACCTAAGATTTTGAGAATCATCAGTGTACCCTACTCTTTAAATCCATGATGCAACTTACGGTCTGAGGGATATATAATTGACACTATCGGAAATGGTATAGTTGCCGAATGCTTGGACAGTTTCCGAGTATATTAGGCACTCTATAACAAAGTCCTAAGCCCGAAGTGGCCAAAATTACAATTGGCTTAAGAGGGCACTCGACAAATAGGTTCATATGCCCAGAGACGGAGCCATAAATTTGGCACAATGGGGCCAAATGAACACTATAATACTTGGAGGGGGCCATGTGGGTTAATACCGTTTAAATTTGCGGTCAAATCCACAATATAGGGAGTATTTTAGAAAAAAAATGACTCTGTTGAACGTGTGAACCATCACGAGCTGCTTTTGGTAACTCGTGATACAAGGGCAACATTATTTGTGAACTCTTAGCAATATGTTGTATTGCGGATGGGCTCTCACCCCACTGTTGGCGGCGGTGGCGCTACCGAGCCCACCCAAGTTCAACTCGCGGTGCCGCACCTTCTTCTTAATTAAACACGATGAGGCTCCTCCCTCAGCCGTTCAAAAAAAAATGTGGTACTACTTACTTTAGTCGTTTTTGATGTTTCTTTTTTGTGTATGACATTTTTTGTTGTGTAGGTTGAGTGATGGGTAAGCGAGGTAACTATATCACCCCTATTATATATAACGTCCTTCATTTGCATGGAACCAGTCAAGACACGAACTGTAGTTAACAAAATATTGGGCAGGGGGTAGCTTTGTGCTCTGACTGTAGGCAAGGCCATTGTGGACAAGCAAACAGGTTGCAGAGCATGGCCAAAACCTGCATAAGTCGTCACATGCATGCTCTCCTTGACCATGTTGTCCAAATGCCTAAAATCGTTTTAGACAACCAAACAAGCCCTATATGGTCAAATTATCGAATGTATTTTACCAAATACACTGGACAAAAGTTATGCTTTCTCCGGTTCATATTAGTTGTCACAAATTTAGTACAAAGTTGAGAAGCACTAAACAAAACAAAAACAACAACAACAACACACGCCAACAAACATGAGGTGAGCACTATCGAGTGTGTTCGCACGACGACCATCACTAGGAAGACAGGCGTAGGCAGTGCGTTGAGGAGTGGCTGCTCTAGTACAGACCATAGCAAGGACTAGACCATAGCAAGGATTTCTCTAGGTTACGCACCTCAATTTGTCAACCGCACTCTGAGAAGCTGAAGTCCACCAGAAGGGGAGAAGCTACATGGCTGATTGCACAATGAGGGTGGGTGTGGGGCGTGCGGGCGAGACCTGACCCCGCGCATCGGTGAGGGCTAGATCTGGAGCCAAGGCCCGCAGAAAAGACCCACGACAGCGTAGGCGTAGGGTTTTGGCTGCACACTCAAAACCTGGAGCGGGGAGCCCATCTCTAGCGCGTACACCATGAGGGGCGGACACATACCGAGGGCGCGGTCGCCGGCAAGCGGACATGACGAACACGGTAGGGGATGTCCTGGAGGGTACAACGAGATATTATCCTAGCATACACCGTTTTTCAAACATGATCTTCCTGTTCTAGCAAAGTCAAACAAGCAAGACTAGTCGCAATTGTAGACATGATATTTTGCCTCGTAAGTCTAAATGCACATGTTATGAAAATACATTTTAAATTTATTTTAAAGTGTCAAAAAAAATTCAAACCAAAGTTCTGGGTGTGCATCCGGACATTATATGTCGGCACATAAAGTTTCACCAAAAAATACATTTTTATGCCCTATGTAAAAAAGACAAGAAAATGTCTTGTGAAAATTCATTTTGGAGCACCAAATTTTTTCTTTTTTACATAGGCTGCAGAAAAATGTCTTTTTTCACAAAACATTATGTACGGACATAAAATATTCGTGTGTGCACCCGAATTTTTTGTGAAATATTTTGACATTTTAAAGTGGAATTTCCGAGTAGTGAGTGCATGTGCATCTACACCTATGAGTCCAAACATATTTTACAGTGGCCTCGGTAGAAAGAACTTTACATACTTTGTACCTAACTCACACTTTGTAATGTGTTGGTGAGTTCACCGCTAACTATCGTCACGATTTATCAAAAAAGTTTTCGGGCAATGCGAATGTCGATCTGGTTGCTTCGCCGGGGTGGCGGCCCCGGAGCAGGTGGTGTGTGTTGTGGCGGTTGGTCGACTTGTGTCGTGTGGGCGACGGGTCGCATAGTTTGTGCGGTTGTTTGACCATGTTTTCCTTATAAACAGGGCATTGTATAATTTGTATGATTTTTGTGCCCGGTTTCCCTTATAAACTGGGTCAATTCTATTCTATCTATTCAAAGTGTGGATATCAACCACCTTGAGCTAAAAAAAAAAAAAGCTTTCTTGCTCTCGAAAAAAGAAATTCTAGCACGAGATGGCCGATAGTTTCTCCCTAAAATTTGAGCGAAGCTCCGCCACTGACCGTGATGATTTCACAAGTGTGTATAATATACGGAAACATGAAGAGATTTAAGAAAGGCCACGCAGCGCAGTGGTCATCACAGCACCTGTCCGCTAGATCCACTTTTCTGCAGACAAGTAGTACTCCATCTTTCTCTCTATCGGCAAACGCGGTTTTGATTACAGTTGGAACAAAGAAAAGGGAAGAAACCAAACCCGAAGAAAGAGCCCCGCGACCTAGTGGGCAGGCAGTAGTACAGTGGTGGGCGGAAGATATGCCTCGGGAGAAGCCACCGGCGGAGGTCCCGGAGGTGGTGGAGATGGGGGAGGCGGAGGAGCAGCAGGAGGAGCGGTGGGCGCGGCTGCTGCCGGAGCTCCTCCAGGAGGTGGTGCGCCGCGTCGAGGCGTCCGGCGGCGAGCGCTGGCCGGCTCGCAAGGACGTCGTCTCCTGCGCCTGCGTCTGCCGCCGGTGGCGGGACGCCGCCGTCGCCGTCGTACGCCCGCCCGCGCTGTCCGGCAAGATCACCTTCCCGTCCTCGCTCAAGCAGGTGAGAACGGGACCTGCGCCTGGCCATGTGCTCTCATCCATACCCGTCGATTGGTAGGGGTCGCTGCTTCCGTTCGGTGCGTGTTGTGGTGTAGGGCGGTGGAAATCCCCATTCCAAAGTCGAGATATTTAGGATGCCCCCCTTCGATCCGTAATATCCCCAACAAAGTTCCTCTCTTGGATGAGTTTGGGGCATCAGATTAGGCACTTTCGACTTCTTTGATAAGCCTGAGCTGAAAATTTTCACACCTGCATATTAGTTTCCCATAGATGCTTAGATTGCTTACTCGTAAAATATAACTGCGATAATTCTGTATAATTTATCACTAGTCCTAGCACACATTTGAAGGTAAACTATCTCTGAAGGCCTCCTAGATTCACATGAATCTCACAGGGAACGGTTCGATTCCCGCAGGAAACTGGACAGGTTCGTGCCAATCAAAGATGCCTTTAATGGGGTCTTATACTAGTTTAGGTAAAAGGTGCGCGGGTCTAATAAAGTTCAGTCTTGTCCTCGTTCGTGGTTTAGGGGAGACTAAATTGGGTGTATTTTGGTGGGCGGTTTCATTGAAGCTTGACCTGTTGGCAGGTTTTGCATATCTTTGGTAATCAGGTAGGCTTTGCATATTTTGTCGTGCCCGGTGACAGAAATAGGATTAGCTGGGCTTTGCATGGCAAATCTTCCACAATAAGAAATTCTGCCTTGCGTATGGTGATTAACACGGTTTACTAATGTGTACGTTGAAGCTATTTTCTCATATGTCGTCCGAGGGAGTGATTTTTAGTTACTTAGGACTGAGTGCAGAAGTTTCTTACACCATGTTATCAAACAGCCAGGGCCAAGGGAGTTCCCAATGCAGTGTTTTATCAAACGGAATAAGAAGAACTCTACGTTCTACCTCTATCTCGGCTTGACAACTGGTAAGTCTATCTGATGCATGTACTGCCTTGATTTTCCACACATTTATTTTGTGTTGCATATATACGTATAGATATCAAATTAAATTTCATATTAAGATACCCAATCGGTTTTTGTTCCATCTAAAAAACAAGGCACATGACATTCTTTTCCTTTGATTGCTAAGCTACCTCCTTTTACGTGGAATCTATTATTTCTGTGTACGACACTTGATAATCAGCAGTATTCTTTCTGCATAAATTGCTTTTATATCTCGCTCTGTAAGTCTTTAAACCTTTAACTGGAATTTTATAATTAGATTCTCCTAGTTGATCCACCTCTTCATGTATTATGAGCAGCAATTTTCTCAACCAAATCCTATGTGCACAAGGATAAAGTATGCTGTGTTGCTATATTATATTATATGACCAGTTACCACAGGATGCCCCATATAATTTACTATACCATTCATAATGTCATTTGACCATTCTCACTATCAAATATGTGTGATGATTAGTAGTTTAAGACATATTGTTTGTGTCTGACAGCTACTGTAGATAAAGGGAAGTTTCTTATGGCCGCGAGAAGATTTAGACGCGGCCCCCATACTGAGTACATTATATCCCTTGACGCCGACGACCTGTCACAAGGGAGCAATGCATATTTGGGGAAATTGAGGTGAAGTTCTATACGGTTGCAGAGTTCGCTTTAACTTTCCATGTTAACTTTTAGTCTTTTATTGATTCTGCTAAGTGCTCAAATTGCTTGGAGTCATATATTGGTGCCTATAGCGGGCACAATAGGGATTATGATTTATGATGCACGCCTAGGTCCATATGAGAAAACAACCATTGGACAATATAGGACATTGGAGTTTCAAACTTCCAGTTAGTACCATTTCTTCACTTTGTGCTACTAATATGATTCAGTGGTCACAAGAATGTAGCATTACAATATTGTAAAGCAAGCCCTTTGACCTGCTGAAGTATCTCCATTATGTCTCATGACTCTAAACTCTTAGGGTTTTTGTCTTCGCTCTTTTGGTAATGTGCAAGCTATTCTCCTTTTTGTAGTTGCTTCACGTTTGCTGGGTTTTGCCGCTCCTTTTTTTGTTTCGGGATCATGTGGATCTCTGTTTTAATTCCAAATTTCCAACTCCCTACGGTAACATTATGGACAAAGTCTGTTTTACTCTTAAGTATAGCATTTGTCCATAACTGTGTGAAGTTTTTTGGCCAACGTCGAATTCCGAAGCACTTAACTCCGGAAGGCAGTTTTGAATGCGTTAGTCTATATGCGAAGATGTCATCGGTTTCTAGGGTATATCTGGTTTGATTCCATAACCTACCCTACTTTTTTTTAAATCATGACCAACATTTTGGCCCTTGTTTGGAACTTTGGATGGTTGCCATTTTCTGCATTCCCATGCCCCTTTGCCCATTCCACTCAGTGCATCCGTCTTGAGAACATTGGCCAAATCAGGGCAAGCAAAACCCTAGCTAGCGAATTTTTTGGTGGGGATGGGCTTGGGCATAAACCAAACACAACCTGAAGCCAGTTTGTCCTACGTGACAGCTATCTCTTCTTCTCTCACCTGCCCCGGTGCCCCCTCCATTTGACAACCAAATCCAGTCACTCCCTTGTTCACTTCCTTGCGTGGTCGATGCAGAGGAAGAGAACTTTCCCAAAATTTATTTCGCTCTTGCCCCCTTTCGCGTGCCACCGCCTGCTATCTCTTACCCTAGCCCCATGTGTCTACTTCCTCTTGTTGCCAGCACAATAAGGAGCAAGTCTTCCAGCTTGTGCCTCATGCGCCTATAATTAGTAATCAGATGCACGTAGAAGAGTCACCCTTCTGATCGATGAGCAGCTCAATCGGCTATCTCGAAATAAGTTTGGTTTCTGGCGTTTTAGGCTTTGGCCAAACACTAGTGATGATTAATTATTTCCCCGGTCAAGACAAACTCTGTCCAGAAAGTGAAGCGAAAAAATGTAGTACTAACAAAAGTGTATCCAGAGTTCCAGACAAATGTGATACTTTGAAGAAGTATGCATCTTCAGTATGATCCTCCCCTGTTGGTATTTATTTTCAAATATAATCCTTCATATTGTTCTAACTGATTGCTGAACTTGAGGCGATTAATTTACCAACCTCTTGGAATTTGAATTCCCCATTTTATGTCACTTCACTTCCCTAGGTTATGCAGACAATTTCGATTGCTAGTTATGTGTATGTTTGATGCTTATTTGGTGTTTTGCCCAGTGATATGACTGCTTCTTCTGTACCCTATTTAGATCTGATTTTTGGGGAACAAACTTCAAAGTATATGATAGCAAGCCACCATATGATGGCGCTAAAGCATCAAGTAGTCGATCTAGTCGGCGTTTTGGAAGCAGAAGAATAAGTCCCCAAGTATCTTCGGGGAACTATGAGGTTGGACAGCTTTCGTACAAATACAACCTGCTCAAATCCAGAGGCCCCAGGAGAATGTACTGTGCACTGGAGTGCGCTTCAACTCAAGAGACCTGGGGAAACTCCCTCAAGACAAAGCCCCGAAAGCCCACGGGGACCACGGTTTTACGAAACAAAGCTCCCCGCTGGCATGAGCACTTGCAGTGCTGGTGCTTGAACTTTCATGGGCGGGTAACAGTTGCGTCGGTCAAGAATTTCCAGCTGGCTGCTGCTGCTGACCCCAACGAGCCTACTAGCTCCAAGGATGAGGAGACGGTTCTGCTGCAATTTGGTAAGGTCGATGATGATATCTTCACAATGGATTATCGGCAGCCACTCTCAGCATTTCAAGCATTTGCCATCAGCCTCAGCAGCTTTGGCACCAAGCTAGCTTGTGAATAGCAATATGGTGATGCTCGATGTATTGCCAACTGCGAGTCTTGTTGTGTCTCTTCTTTTATGTTTTTTTTTTTAGTTTGGATGTGAATGTACTATCTGTATCATGGCCTTGTACGAGAAATGTATTGTTCGTTGAATGGATTTCGTTCCAAGATGGAAATTATGCTGTAAAGAGTTCTGCCCAAACTGAAAACGGGAATCGAGACGCTGTAAGATCTTGCCGACTTGGTGAAGTCTTCTAAGTCTGTATGTCGCTGGATGTCAAGTAGAACGTGGCTGGGAAAGACGAAGCTTAAATCTGATATGAAATCTTTAAGTAAGGTGCTGGAGTAGTTTTGCGGATGATCTGATCTGGTCCCTTTGAAATGGGGAATTTTGGCCCGTCTCCATCAATACAAACTTTGTAATGGAAGATTCCAGAACAAGGCAGCCATGTGATCATTTCAGTGAGCTCCATTGTACAAGTCAATGGTCCAGCATGCACGCTTGAGACGGCAGCTATTTTCCACGGGAAATGAAAGTGACAAGATGAACCCGTCGCTTCTACGCATACTTTTCCAAACGTGCAATGTTTTTTAGAAAATGTAACTTCTCCAAACGAGCGAGCCTGACGTCAAACCTGTCGCACCAGGCAAGCAAAGATCACCGTACACAGCCGAACTATGGCAGAAGCGAGTTTCAGTATAAAAAAAAACACCGAGTCATCCGCTAGAACCCGAAGACGTCCCTAGCTACTACTGGTAGTTGTCTGCGGTGCTGGCTCTCCCGACCTCCGCCTCCAGCGTCTCCATCTGCTGCTCCAGCATCCTCAGCTTCCGGTTCATGCGGTCCAGCCTCTCCCTCGCCGCCTCGTCGAACGGCGACAGATCGGTAGCCTCCTCCTGCCCGGCGCCGTGGGCGACGACGGCGGTGTTGGCGCCGGCGAGGCCCGCGTCCTCCGCCTGGAGCCTAGACGTCGTCGATGAACCTCCTCTCTGCTTCCTCCCGAGCATGACTGACTGTAGCTGCGTGCTTTTCCTGTACGTACCCTTGATCGCACAGCCGCAGACGGTAGTGTGAGTTGGGACTTGGGATGGAGCCTGGAGGAGACGTGCCCGACTGCCCGGCTGCGGCTAGTGGAGGCCGGCTTAATTTATTCAGGAGCGCGGCGGGGGAGACTTGGGAGAGGGGCTGGACGTGCTGCCGGAGTGCCTTGGCGTGGAGGTCTAACATATCGAGCTGGGTTCCTGGTCAATAGAACTGTGCAGTGCTGGGTCAAGAGTCTCACCCGGCGACTTGGACGGTCCCGACCCGAGCCTGCGTCCACGACCGTCCTCCCGTGCAACTGTCGTCTGTCGGCGTAGCTGACGGCCGGAAAGATCAAAGATTCCCGGCCGGCCGGTACACCGTGGAAGGAAATTAAAGGCCAAGTCGCCGGACGTTCCGTGAATAATCGTGCATGCACGGTCGTCCATGGATGTGTAGCTGCTGCATATTTGCGTAACCGAATCGATCATTTATTACGTGGATCACTCATCATGCATTACAAGCCAACATAAAGTGAATTATGTCTATTTTACATAGAAAGTTTAACAAAAGGCCTAAGGTGCCAGAAGTAACCCCGACGCCACATTCCACAGCCCCAAGCTGCTCTCTGGGAACCCCATGCTACTCGTCTATGTTGATGTCGGTGTAGAAACCACCCTTCGGTGGGGGCAACCTCCTCCGCAATACATACATAAACAAAACAAGGTTCAGTAAACTAGTAACTACATGTTGAGATTGAAAGAATGCGGCGCATGAACCCGTGGAACCATGGAGAGGGAGGAAGGTCGTGCAACTTGAAAATTTGGTTACCTCCCGCCGAAACCCTCTCCATCCCTCCCCCCTCGAGATCTCTTTTACTGGAAGCTTCTTCCAGTAAAATAATGTTCGTTCATGAATACAATTTTGATGACTTATACAGAAAAAATAAAATGAAAAACAAGATAAAAAAGACATAAAATAGGAGAAGATAAGCGTCAGATAGGAGCACCCTACGGAGGTGAGGGTATTTAACCCTGTCACCAATGTTAAAAAAAAAACATGTCACTCACACACACATGGGCGTTTTGGGCCTTACATCACTTTAAGCCCAGTAAACATGTTCTATTCTTCTGCATCGTCACACTGCAACTCTCAACTCTAATTATAACAGTCAAGCTGATTCCGTGATTCGTCATGAGGACACCCTCGTGGGCCTCGCCTCTGGTTAATCTGTTCTTCAACCTCCGTCCCTCGTAACATCCGCCCTGCGCGCATCCATTCCGAGCTAGCCGGCGGCCGGACACTAGCGCCTGCACTTCATTGCGAGCTGTCGCGAGGCAACAAGGAGAAGAAGAGGCATGTGTCGTTGATGCCAGCTACCCGACTGGATGGTTCGGTGTTCCTTTTCTTTGCCCTTGCCAATGCCGCCTCTGGTTCCAGCAACTGCTTGACCCGTGCGTCACAATTAAATCGGTGCCACTGCAAAATGCCTTGCTGTACTGCACCGTTTCTGTATTTATTGGCTGGGCCATGTTCAAATGCGCGGTGCTTCCCGCGTGATCTCTCTATCAACGTCAGAGCTGGCAGTTCCCGATCCATACGTACGAATTGGATAGTAGTAGGATGTTTTCCGAATCCGTGAAAATTAAAGAAGGGAGTGTGTGCAACTTGGGGGTCGTGGTGGCTTCCGCCGTTCAGCTCGTTCATTCGTTTTGAGGCACTAAACTGAAACAGAGTGCAGGTACCAATCTGTTGTAACAGAACATTCCGGTTTGTAACAGAACTAGCTTGGCGAATCAGAAGAGCACAGTCCGCTGCAGCGTCCCACCTGGCCACGTTCGTTTCCCTCGCCGGAAAGGAAGGTTTACCCTGCGCACAAGCGAGCAGCGCGGCCGTGTCGTCCCTTTACACCTCTCGGCGATCACACCGACAGTTTCCACCTTCATTATCAAGCCCCGCGCCGCGCGACAGACATCTGCCTCCGTCCCACGTCCACACGTGACGGGCGGTGAGGAGCAAAAGAGGCGAGAGTGGAAAGCCATGATGAGATACAAATTAAGCTCGCTCGGCCTCAGCCTCAGGATCGGAAAGCACGGTCCATGGTCATGCGGCCCCGTGCTCTGGTCTCTGCTCCTTCCATCCATCCGCATCCGCTCGTGTGCGTGTGCGCGGGCCGGCGCCACCGCAAAGTTGACAACTGCGCACGTCCTGCTCGCGGTCCGTGCGCTAGGAGCGACATGATTAATGATTCAATGGCGATCATTTGCCTGGTTGATGAGTTGGCATAAATGCTCTCCGCTCTATGTATTTGGGTCTCAAACCCCATGCCACGAAATCGGGACAAAAAGTGGCTTCAGCGCAACATATATGGACACGTAGGCAAGTGGTCATCACGACCGATGGTATCTTCAGCATGACGATCCTAAAGGTAACCAAGGAGGTAAGTGTTACACGTGGCCTAATTAATATTCTTCATGACCCCCCCTTTTCCTCTCTTCTAAGGAGAAGCAAATATTTCATATTATTGTCAAGTGCACTTCTAGTTTTCTACCAACATACTCTACATGATTGCGTCAAAAACCTATTCTTTTGGACAAAAGAAGAAAAAAAATCGGTTTACATTGAAACCATGCATGTTGCCAATAGTTGGTAGTTTTTCATATTACAAGTACAATAACACTATGATATAGATCTTACGGAAAAAAAATCGCCCAACCCACTCAGGGCGACACCAGGGCGAACCCTAGCTCCGTCAAGGAAGTCCCAACCTAGCGGCTCCCCCATTACCGCCGGTCTTGGCCATGGTGGCCGCATGCCCAACACATAAGGTGCCTCGAGGCTGGAAGGTGATCTGACGACGATGACCAACTAGTTTGGCATTGGTGGCACTCGTCCGTCTCTGGTGGCTGGGACTCCCAAGTTGAGGCGTAGGGCTCCCTCCATGATGGCACGCAACAATGGTCGAGCGAGGTTCATGTTGAGGTCGTGTGTTGTTGATATAGGGTTCCTCAAAATTCCGTCGTCAACGTCATTTTGGTCGTACGACTGCGTGAGTTGAGGTCATGCTGGTGGTGCGGCTATGAGGTGGGCAAGACTACTAGATGACAACTAGTACATGTTGTCGTCAAGTTGTAGCAGTGTGGTGGGAAAGTGGGATGGTCTTGCGCCGCTCATTCAGGATGTGTGCGAGGGAGGTGCAACAACTTGGTCTCTAGGGTGTGGCGGTGTGGTCGTGGCAGTGGAGTACGCTCTCCGACCAAGTTGTTTTGATTTTGCCAGTGAATGTGAATTGGCCATGACACTTGTCGTGCGTATGTGTGTGTGGTCGGTACGTAGACAGTAGGTGTCCGGTCCCTGCCCACGAGATTCAGATGGGTGGAGGGAAGAAATACTTGGGGTGAAAGCCTTGTCCCAACGAGGGTTGTTGCCAACCGCGATGGCACTAGTGCGTTTTCTTCCTTAGAGGTGTTTGTCAAATAAATTTGTCCACTACACCGGAAGGAACCTGCAAAGGTCTGATATGATCAAGGTTGCTGCTACTGGCGTGGCCACACCCCTACCCAAGGGTTTGGTTGGGTAGTGGTGCTTGGAGCTCTAGGAAAAATTATTGTCTTGACCTAACCACGATGTTACCGAGTAACACTGTCACACCAAATTCCGGTGCAGAAGCTTGATGGTTTATCATCTTACAAGTACAATAACAAGACTTCAAACCACCATTGGCAAAAATACTGAGCTTATGCATATCACCCACTCACATAAACCCCATATCATGCTTACTTACGGAGGAGATAATGTCACCATCAAAATTACCATGTTACATCACATCATAGCAAAATTCACCATGATATACTCTATTCTTTATTTCTTCATTAAACATGAATTAGTCTATTTGCATATTGAAAGTGCATGTGCCCTCATGTGTGGTTTTGGTAATTAATGACAATCTCTATGAACTAATGTTTGCATTGAGATATCTTTATAGATCTTGTCCATGGGAAAAGATTGGAGTTTATGTGTTGAACTCTAGAAGATTATATGATGACCAAGGTTCTATCTATGAGTTTATATGAAGAATGATCATATAGAGTTGAGCTTATTGCAAGTGTGGCTTGGAAAATAAGATTGAGTGAACTGAATGTTTATCTCCAAGCCATCATATATATTGAGAGAAGAAGTTGAAGTGCAAGTTCAAGAGAAGCATCTCGAAGAAATCCTATGCTTGAAGCTTGTCACCCATTTGGAGATATTGGTCAAGTGAAGATGTGCCTTATAGAGGCTCTCCCATATTGGTGTATGGGGGAGCGATATGTGAGTCTTCACCAAGTAAAGCGCAATCAAGAAAGGTGGTCCACTTGAAAAGATCAAGATCGTCATCATCTAGCTCAAGTGGAGTGCGCAAGACAAAGGTATGTTCTTGATAAGGTTTCTATTTTACCGGTCTCATGGTGTTAGTGGGAGACCGGGTTATAGGATAGATGCCGTACTATCAAGAGGGGCTCTCAAGTGAGTAACTTGATCGCATCTTTGTGGAGAACTCAAACCTTTGCATATTTGGCATATCATCTTTCTTGGTTCTTATTTGGATTCTATCCATGTGAGAATTTAGAGCTTGTGTTCATCTCCATATCAAGCTCTAGTTCATCGAAAACGGATTTCACATGAATATCTTGTTGCGTTTTTTATATTGGAGGATTTACCGGCTGTTCCTTTTTAGAGAGGCTTACCTTTCTACATTTGGTTTTATCCTCCCTTTTTGAACTATGATGTTTCTCTGCATGATCTTGAAGAGCTCTTCGTTGCGATTCCAACGAGCCCAAGATCATCAAAATCGGAGTCCGGATGAAAAAGTTATTGCAGTTTTCGTTTTGCTGTTTCTGTCAGTTTTCAGGAAACCGGATATTCCGGTTTGTTTTGGACCGGAATATCCGGTTATGCGCAGGAAAATTCGGGCACTGGAGTTGGGCGGAAATTCCGGTCCAAACTTGGACTGGAATATCCGGCCCACCCAGTTTCCTGCAACGACTACTCTTTGGAGGGGCTATAAATACTCCTCCCCTTCTTCCACCTTGGATAGCTTTTGCCAATCACGTTTTTCTCTCTCTTCCCACCATTGTTGACCTTGGAAAGCTTGCCTCTTTCTCAATTCCTCCAATGATTCTTGCATATCTTTGAGGGAAAAGAGAGAGGAGATCTAGATCTACATTTCCACCAATCCATCTCTCCTCTAAGTGAGGAGAACCTAGTAGATCTTGATTTTGGAGTTCTTGGTGTTTCTCCTCCTTTGTTCTTCCTCTCTTCTCCCCCCATAAGCATTAGTTGCTTTTGGTGGGATTTGGGAGTGAAGGACTTGAGCACTTCTTGTGTTCTTGCCATTGCATTTTGTTGCATCGGTTTGCTCTCTCCACGAGGATTCGTGGAAGTGAAAGTTCGTGAGCTTGTTACACTTGGGTCGTTGGACCCTAGACGGTGATTGAAACCTTTTGTGGTCACTTGAGAGCTTCCAATCCTTCTGTGGGTTGTGCCTCATGATTGTTGTACGGGACTCGATTTCCGCCCAAAAGGGAAATCAATAGTGGAAGGTGAACCGAGCTTTTGGGCAAGTGTCGTGGTGGTGTCACGGCAGATGCCATAGGATGGCTTAAGTTGGGGGCTCACTAGGACGTTGGGGGATCCGGGGAGGGTGTGCGCGCTCAAGAAGCACGCATGAAGAACAACCAAAAACTCACAAGAACAAGCAAGAACAAACCAAACCAAGAACAACCAAAGCACACCAAGATGTACCCTGCTTCGGGGCCCTCTTGAGGAGGTAACACCCCTACTGCAGCACTAGCCTACTCTCTTATATCTCAAAGGGAACAAGTACAAGGTGCTCCTCGAGCTGTATGAAGCAACAATGGTGAGAGCTCTAAGAGGAAGATGGAACAGGGGGGAAATGAGGCCTCTCCTTCGTCGTCCCTCGCACTGGAGGATGTAGTGGTCTTCTTATACACTAACCGGTTTACCTTTTTGCCCCTGGCTCCATGAGACAATGGCATTGCCAAGAGGAAAAGGACAAGCCTCTGCCCCCTGTCAATCCAACGGCCGGACTGTCAGGCCTGTCTTGCCCCTTCGGGCAATGGCAGCTGTAGCCCACCGGGTCTAGGTCACATCCTCTTTCCCGAATTGGCCGAGTCAGCTCCTAGGTTGCTGCGCTCCCAGGAATCCCGTGGCTTGACCTGGCTGTCAAGTCCTAGCAGGCCTATCTTGCCTCTTCAGGCAATGGCAGGCGTAGCCCACCGGGTCTAGGCCATAGCCCCTTTCCCGAATTGGCCGAGTCAGCTCCTAGGTTGCTGCGCTCCCGGGAATCCCGTGTCTTCTGAGCCTCGGGCAGGAGGCCTGCAGGACCCGTGAACTTTACTGACATTACTCGGCCCCTGTGCATTATCCGACATTACTGGTAAGCCGGGTTCTTCCAGGCAACCCGGCTAGCTGAGCCGGATCTCTTCCAGGCAACCCGGCTAGTTGAGCCGGATCTCTTCCTAGGCAACCCGGTTAGTCGAGCCGGGTCTCTTCCTCTGATCCGGCTAGACTTTGCCTGATGCCTCTTGGTCTCTTCCTGTCTTTAAACATGATCCGGTCCGAGTGATCCGGTTTGTGAGACCCGGATTGACTTTCCATTCCACCTCTTTGCCCTACCCGGGGGCAACTCCCCGACAGTAGTCCCCGAAGCTGGTGCGGTCCTACAGCCTCGGATGAAGGGCCGTAGCAGGTTAAAAACCAACGCCTTTAACCGAATTCCATATCACCCAATCTTGTCTCAGGATTTCCTGGGACACTTGGCAGGGAATCTCTGCACAAAGCCTCATAATCCGGGTCTCTGATTTGACATGTCACTGACAACATATTATCCGGATCCATCAGGTACTTGAGTGTTTTTGACTAAATGACCCCGCCTCCTCGGTTTCTGTGCTGACCGGCACACTTGATCCGCAGCACCGCTTCCAATTCTATGATCCACCGTGTGCTTGAAATACACGGCCACAGCTACGACCGCAAAGTTTTGGTTCACACCTGATCCAGCCACACCCCGGAAATCGTGCGGTAGTGCGCCCGTTACCATCTAGGGGCTATAAATAGGGGTGCGGGGTTCCTCTTCTTCTTCCCCGCACCTCCCACTTCGAGAACTCCAACCGCGCCGTCGACGCCGCCGCGATCTCGCCCTTGCGACCTTGCCGCGCGGAGACCTCGACAACATCGGAGAAACATCGCCGGAGCCGCGCACCGCGCCGCACGCCGCGTTTCTCCACCGGCTTCTTCTTCGCCGCACCACAACCGTGAGTTCCTCTTCTTCCGGCCATGGCGACCTCGAGCGAGTTCTTCTTTCGCCGTGAACTTGCACTGGCTCTCCCTAGATTCACTAGCAAATGAGTCCATTGCCTCGCCTTAGTGCATTGCCTAGATCTCCTTTCTAGGTTTTGCGCTAGATTGCCCCAGATCGGCTTGCCACTTCATGAACAGTTCCATCTTATTTTTACTCGGGATTTCATCTCTTTTTTACTGCTGCGGTAGATCTTTCGTAACCCTAGATCCTTACAAAAAGGTGTTTTTAGTTACTAGCCGAATCACTTCTCCGCAGTAATCGGGCAACTCTATCCGGGATATCCTTTACCGAATCCCTTAACAGCTGATTCGGTTATACCCTTATCCGACTTGTTCTAGACTTGATATTCCACATCTTCTAACTCGGCTATGTCCGATTTCTTGCAGGACTGATTCGGATATGCCGAAGCTTCCCCCCGGCAGCTGGGAGGGCTCTGATGTCACCAACGATGACTTGGAATGGCTGCGGAGCACCCGGCGTATAACATCTAACGTTATATGCCGAAAACCGGGGAAGGAACTCCAACCGGTCATCCAACCGGGTGAACGCGTTGTATTTCTGGCGCACTTCGAGCGCGGATTCGGACTTCCAGCGAGTGACTTCTTCCGGAGATTCCTAGATTTCTTCGGCCTGCAGCCTCACCACCTTCCGGCTAACTCCTTTGTCTCCTTGTCGGCTTTTACCTCCTTTATGGAGGGATATCTCGGTCTCTGGCCGACTATCGAAACCTGGGCGAAGTACTTCCACCTCCGGAAACATACTATCCCGGGTAGTGACCCGAAGGTGATGACCGCCTGTGGTGCGTCCAGCATTACCCCGAGGACGGGCTCCATCTTTCCCCGGATTACTGGCCTGGACACTTGCAAGAAATGGCAAAGGTCCTTCTTCTACGTGAAGAGCGTTGAAGGCCATGATGCTCTCAACTTGCCCGAGTTCAGGATCGAGCCCCCCACCGCGAACTGAACTTCAGATATGATCCGGCTGACGCTCTCGCGGAGCTTCAAATCGTACACCAAACTTAGAGGATTTCTGAGAAGGGCCTGCTCTCGGACGATCTCCTCCGAGCCTTCGTCTCTCGCCGTGTCAGTCCTTTACAACAACGTCAGCACAAGATTTGCCATATGAGCGGTCTGCTAGATCCTACCCGGATCAGCAAACATGACCTCACCAGAGCTTCCGTCAGGAGACGGGTAAACGCTATTGCCTTCACCGAGATGTCGGATAAGTGGAAATGGGGCGTGGAGCCGTTCCACCGAGACGCACTTCCCCTCAGGTTAGTTCATCATCCCCGGATTAACCCATACTCCACCAAAATGCCATTGGACTAATCCGGATCTGCCTTGATTCTACTGCAGCTGTTCGACCGCCAGATCACCGAAGATGGAGATCTTTCCACCAAGGTATGGGCACGGGACCGCAGCCCGCTGCGCGAAGGCGAAGAGGATGCGGATACGGACGATTATTTGCCGATTCCGCGCGCCAAGCCTATCCGCAAGGGTAAGCAACCGTCTATTTACAACCTTTCCGAGGATGAAGATGATGATTGCTGGATCCTGGATCCTATTGATCCCATTCCGATTTCATGGTCACCACCTTGTGTTCCAGCCAAACCGGATGCTCAAGGGACATCTCGGAAACACCCTGACGCGTCCGGATCAGATGCCCCTCCTGCCAAGAGAATGAAGAAAACTGTCTCCAAACCGAATCGGCTGAAGGCCATGCCTACTACCAAGGGGTAATGCCAACTTTATTTGCTTTCTTCTTTTATTACCCGAGTCATCTTTATCCGAGTTAACTGTTTTATTTTACTCTATGCAGTGACGTCCTTGTCACCGAACAAACCCATTCATCCATCCTTTCTCCCATTCCTCCACTGGATACGGCCATGGAGCACCAGTCTCCTAAAAGGCTGCCACTCTCCCGCGCGTGCCACAACTGCCAAAACTCCCCCGCCGGATCTCGTCCCAGAGTCGGTTATTGACCTGGAGAGTGAGGAAATCTCGGGTTCGACCCGAGATTCAACTTGGCCACGTCCTCTGAAGGAGTTGGAGAAGGAGAAAGCCAAGACTTCGGCTAAGACATTGACTAAGCCGGATCCTCTCCCTACCGCCAAGGCTCTGAATCAAGAGCAGCAGAAGAAGAAGAAACTGCAGCAGCAGCAACCTCTCGAGAAGCAGCAGAAACAGAAACAGGAAGCATTAAACCACCCCAGCAAGCGTCACAGAACCAACCTAAGCAGTCAGACCCTGCCAAGACCTCGAGCGCATCACCTCTGCCTAAGCCGACTCCGGTTTCTTTTGGCACAACTCCAACAACCTCGGATAAGCAGATGGTCGCTAGTAAACCGGCTTCCGCCGCTCCATCAGTGACTCGGGTGCATGATCAGCTCTCTGAGGCGATTACTCGTGCCCGACTTAGCGGCCAGGTCTTGCCGAATCTCCGCACTCCGGGCGGCGACAAACTCGGCTCCGCAGAGGAATTTGTTAAGGCTTGGAACGCTGCGGACCTTGCCGAAGGCTCTTCTACAACAGCATCGCCACATCCGGCTGGGCCTAGCCGGATGTTTCAATCTCTACACTCTGTGCAGGCCTCGGTTACTGAAGCTAACCGGGTCTTCGAGGTAACAAAGCCGAATCTCGCTTATTTCACCATGATCACTACACTATCCCCAGTCCCCGAGATTCGGGTCGAATGACTGATACTCCTCGAGTAAGAAAGTCATCCGGCTTGAATCTCTAACATTTGATCATAGACTTTGTGCTAGCCAAACAAAAATCGTGGGACTTCCAGTCCCCGAGTCTCTTTTCAAATTGATTCGGTCAACTTTCTTTTTTATTAATCTCGGGCCTCCAGTCCCCGAGATTCGTTTTGGCTTCACGCTGTTAGTCTCGGGTGCCAGTCCCCGAGACTCTTTTTACGCCATTAACTCCTCTTCTTTCAGGAAACCACAACTGCTCGCAGCCGGATCTTTAAACAGCTAGTCCTGCAGCACCAGGCCCTCCAAGCTTCCTTTGATGCGCAAAGTGAGGAGATGAAAAAGAAAGATCAGGAGCACAAGCGCGCTTTATCGGAGGAGAAGTCAGAAGTGACCCGGCTCCTGCGGGAGCTTGACCGAGTTGGAAAAGTGAAGGACAAGCTCAAAAAGACCGGGATACGCTGCAGAGGGAGAAAGACTCGATCCAGAAGGAGCGAGATACTTTCAAAGCCGGGATTGAGAAGCGGGCTGAATTGGACAAGAAAATCCAAACGCACGTTGCAGCCGCTGAGGCCGAAGCTCAAGCGGCGAAAGATGATCTGGCTGCTCACCAGGCGATCAGCGCGAAATGGCTTGCTGATCTCGCTATCCTCAATGAAGACATGGATCGTAAGCTTGCCGAATCCCTTTTTTCCCTTCTGCTCTTATCCGCCTCATAATTTTTATTCCTTCTCGTCTAACTCAGTGTTAGCTCATCTATATGTAGGAGAGTTTACCAGCATCCGGTTTCAAGCCGCCAAAGCTGTGAGAGATGCCCGAGCTGAGAGGGCTAAGATTGCTGGGGCCCCTCTGCCAGAGACGTGGGATATTGAAGACCACATTACTGCACTGAAAGCTCGGATTGCTCCTTTAAAGGAGTCCCACACTGCTCTGTTCAATGCTAGTCTCAAAGCCCACCAAGTTCTGTTTCCTGAAGTTCGGCAAGCCCAGTCAGCGGACGAGCTAATCAAAGACCTGGATCGGGCAGAGACCCGGCTAAGGCAGTGGAGATCTTCGTCCGCCCGCGCTGGTGCTGACGCAGGTTTGCTATTCATCATGTCTTGGTATGAGCTCATTGATCTTGCCACAGTATGCTCCCTTCGCCAGGGTTCTTCATGGGCTTCAGATCCAGACCGGATCAAGATCCGTGAGGAAGCTGCTAACTTTATGGCCGAATTCGCCAACACCAAGCATCTTGATCTGAAGCTCCGATCTACTCGGATGGGGAAGATTCTGAAGAGGAGGAATCAGATGATGCCTCACTTGACGACTACGCCGAGTCTGAGGCCGACTCTGGTGATTCGGCTGACTTCGCCGAACAACCTGCAGCTTGCGACTCGGCCAAGACCTCCAAGATGCCAGCCAGTGATTCGGCTGACACTGCCGAACAAGCTGTAATCCAAACTTCCAAGACGTCATCCACTGATTCGGCTAAGGCCACAGAGCAAATCACCGCCAAGACGTCAGTTGATCCGGATGTTTCCGAATCTGCCAAGCCCTCAAGCTCTCCGTCCAAAGTCATTCCTGCAAGTGAGGACCCTATCTCAACCGAGGTTCCTCCATCATCCGAGTCCATCCCTGCAACCGAGACGCCTGCAGCCTAGGCTTCGTCCTGATTTATCTTAATGAAAAAACGTTAAATCCCCGGTATGCCGGGAGCAGATGTAATATACAATTTTAAGTTCCTTCGAGACTATTTCTATTTTGCTTAACATGATCCGGACCAGGTTTATGTTGGATCATTTTAAACCGAGTCCCCGAGTGTGTTTTCTTGTTTACTATTTTTACCGGATCTTTGCTCTTGTCTACCTTTTAGGTGTTTGACAGTCGAGTCACAAGATAGGAAACATAGCATACAATACTTGAACATTCGAGTTTTGGTTTAGAATCATCTAACATAAACAAGAAAGAAATAACAGGGGTTAGTAAACGACATGTGCCGAATCGGTTTCGGACCGAGTCCCCGAGTCCATTTTCATGTTTCCCATATTCTCCACCTCTGCTCTTGACTACCATTTTGGTGTTTGTCAGTCGAGTCACGAGATCAACAACACAGCATACATTACTTGAATTTTTGGGACGAAGTTCAAAACAATTCGACACATGAACGGTATGGACAAAACAGTAGTAAAAAACACATGCATAAGAACAAGGCAGTCCCCGAGTCCAGACTCGGATTGCCGAAATTTCATTCATGATAAACTGAGATACATACATTGCACCCTTAAGAGTAAAAGGGTCGAAGCAGAGCTACATTCCAGGGTCGCTTGGTTTCCTCTCCGGGTCTGTCCAGGCCATCCTTCCTTTGTTCCTGTGCATCTACAAGGTAGTACGAGTCATTGTGCATAGCCTTGCTCACAATGAATGGTCCCTCCCATGGAGGTGATAACTTATGTCGACTGTCGTGGTGGGATCACGGCAGATGCCATAGGTATGGCTAAGATGGGGCCGAATGGTCGTTGGGGGAATCCGGGGAGGGTTTATGCACTCAAGAAGTGCACACGCAAGAACACGCAAGAACACGAACAAAGAACCAAGAAAGCAAGAACACAAAACACACCACGATGTACCCTGCTTCGGGGCCCTCTTGCGGAGGTAACACCCCTACTGCAGCACTATCCTAGTCAGTGTATAGCTCAAAGTGACAAGTACAAGCTGCTCCTCGAGCTGTATGATGATACAATGGTGAGAACCGAGGTGGAAGATGATGCTACAAAGAGAGAAAAGGCACTCCGAGCTTGAACCGAGGTCTCTCCGAGGTGTTCCGAGCTTCCTCTCTCTCTTGATCTTGGATTCTGGATCAGTCCGTCCGTCCTCTTCAGCAGGAGGGGTGAAGCCCACTATATAGGCCAGCCGGGTTACCATTGTGCCCCTCGCAGAACACTGTTGCCATGCCTCTGCAACGGTCACCACCGTACCACCGTACCTCGGTCGGGGACAAGACGTGGCTTGCCCATCTCCTGTAGCCTACCGGCAGAGCTAGCATGTCCCCTCTGACCGAGACAGGACGTGGCCTGGCAGAGCTACCTCGTAGCCTTTTCCCAGACCTCGCGTGGTCAGCGGTCGGAGACGTGCAGGCCCGCCGAACCCGGAGCACGCCTCTGCCATGCTCCTTGACAGACGCTCCCGTGTCAGGCGCTCTAGTACCCGGCTGGAAGTGACAGGAGCATTGACTCCGGCCCGACCTACAGCCCACCACCTCGGTTTAGCTCGACACGGATGTGACGGGCTCCGTACCTCGGGTCTTGCGCTTAATATCTTTTACTAGCTCGGATCTTACTTCCCACAGCTACTCCTGCACCCACAACGCAAACCACCGCACTGAGGTAGTTAGGTCGGCAGAACATAGCTCGGACTGTGAACCTCGGCCCTGGCCACTAGTATACCTCGGACCCCTCTGGGCCAAAATAGGTCGGCCTGTATTCTCCAGGTCAAGATGAAGCTCGGACCTTCCCAGGCCCAAACAGGCCGGCCCTTTCCGTACCTCGGCACAACTTGGAACACCACCTTATGCCAAGCCTTGACCCTACCCGGGGATACTCCCCCGACATTAGTCCCCGAAGCTGGTGCGGTCCTACGACCTCGGAAGGAGGGCCGTAGCAGGTTCAAAACAAGCCTTACACCACCTCCTAAACCGACCTCCAACATAGTCATGCCGAGGTACCTCCCATACACCACCATCCAATCCGAGGTAGATATGCGAACTGAACTCTCCGAGCTATCTGACTCAGCACCAACTTGCCTCAAGATTTTCCGAGGTACGTGGCGAAGAATCTCTGCCCGGGCTTCGGAATCCGGACCTCTGCCAAGCAGATTCTGACCACACGCCGCCCTCGTCAGCCGGACCCACCGAACAGCGCACCTGCGCACTCAAGTACTTGACCGCCCACGACCCCTCGATTTTGTGCTGACCAGCGCAGGAAATCCGGGGTGGGCGGTTGCCACTCTGCGGCCCACGATGTGGCCGATCGTGCGGCCGCAGACCGCGCAACCGTGCGCCCACTCGCACACGATCCCGCGCCTCCCGATAACCGCGCGGTAGTGGCGCAGTTAAAGCGGGCAGTTACCGCGCGCGGCTATAAGTAGGGCCCCACGGGTAACTTCGCCATCTTCTTCCTCCTTCACTCGCCCTCTCGCCTCCATCGCCACCAGTGCCGCCGCTTCCGGTTGCGAAGAAACACGTTCCCGCCGCCGCCGACGAGCAGCTCCTTCGTCGCCGCTGCGACCGCGTCACCGGCGCCGCCCTTCAGCACCTCGTTTTCACGGTATGTACTCCCTTTCCTGATACCCTAGGCATTGCCCTAGGTTTCTTCCTCTTTGCGCTGTGGTTCTTCATATGTTCTTGAATAAAACTCTATTTACCTCCTCCGGTAGATCTTACTTGCATACTTTTTTGGGTAGTAGCGAGTTTCATACCTCGGATAGATGCTCGCCTAGCATAGATATGCCTCTATGTATATTAGATAGCCGTCCAACTCCTCCTGAGTTAGCCAGATATAGCCTTAGATTCCAGATTCACTTTTTCTTTGCTAAACTTCTGTGCACTCTTCTGCAGATTGATTCTGCCGAGATGTCTCCTCCTGAGACTTCGGAACAAACCGAGGTTCCAGACCTCGAACTGGAGGTCGGAGAACGAGCCGGCTGGGAAGGTTCGGATGTAACTCCGGACGAAATCCAGTGGCTCAGGGCGACTCGGCGGATTCCCGCCGGGGTAGAATGTCGCCTGCCAGAGGGCGAACTCGAGCCTCAAGTCAAGGAAGGGGAACGGGTGGTCTTCGTCGCGCACTTCCAGCGCGGCTTCGGACTGCCCGTTAGCGATTTCTTCCGGAGCTTCCTCGACAAATTCCGACTCCAGGTTCATCACCTCCCCGCCAACGCCATCACCACTCTCTCCTGCATCGTTTCCTTCTCTGAGGGATACCTCGGCCTCAAAGCCACGGTAGACCTCTTTTCTCGCTACTTCCAACTTAAGCGGCAAGTGATCCCGGATCCGAAAAACAAGGATCTGCCCAAGCTACTAACCGCCTGCGGAGCAGCCATCATAGCTCCTCGCCGAAACTCCATCTTCCCACGTATCGCTACTCCGGACACCGTTCGCAAGTGGCTCCGGACGTGGTTTTACGTGAAGAACTCCGGCGAAGAGGACTTCCTCAATCTGCCGGTGTTTAACCTCAGCCCTCCTACCGAACCGCTCAACTGGGACTACACTCCCCCTCTCACCAGCGAAATCAAGTCCATCCATGGGTATGTTGCGAAATGGCAGGACCCGGAGGACCCTGCGAACGACGGGAAAGTCCTGACGGCTGACGATCTGGCCTGCACATTTGTGAAGCGCAGGGTCTCCCCTCTCCAGGCGAGGACTCACAAGATCTGCCACATGAGCGGTCTTTATGATCCAACCCGCCATACGCATGTTGCACTGGACAACGCCGCGGTAGCTCGGCGAGTCCGAGCTATCACCAAGTCCAAGATCTCTGACGCTTGGACATGGGGAAGGGAACCCCACTACAGGACCAAGCCACCAAAACAGGTACGCTGTTCCGACGTTTTCTTCGGTACTCCTTTACCACCGAGGTCTTGCTACCGACGTTCATCTTGACCATTTTCTTCCTAACTCCTTTTCATATGTCTGCCATATAGCTGTTCTCCCGCCAGACCGCCGAGGATGGAGTCCATCCTGCGGACCACTTCGGCAAGGATCTTCCTGTCGAGGACCCACCATCCAACGAGGACCCTGACAACGAGGATTACATGCCCATTGCCTCGGCCCGCGTCACCACCGCGGGTAAGCCTCAAGCACAAGCTTCAGTTCAAGAGATTTCGGATGACGAGGAGGGATTTCTCGTCATGGAACCAATAAACGCGGTACCTATCTCCTGCCTTCCTCACCTTCCGAACTTTACTCCAGCAACCAGCCGGAAACGCGCTGGTGCCGCAACTTCGGCCGCCGAACCATCCGCCACTGGAGCCTCCGGACCCACTGCGGCTCCGGTCAAGAGACGTCGGCTGAAGAAGTCCGGAAATCCTCCTCATGCCCGAGGGGGCAAGAAGTTTCCTACTTCGGATGGGTAATGCTTTGCTTCTATAGCCAACAAAGTTTGTTGCTTAAACTATCACCTCGGTACTAACACTTGACCATCTTCCTTCGTTGCAGTGACCCATAGAAGTGGATCAGGAGGTATCCTCCATGACTGCACCCGTTGGTGCCTCTGAAGCCACGACCACCCCGACGAACTCTCGCCCCGTATCTCCTCCACCGAGGTCTGGCCCGGCCTTGGAGAAATCTGCCCCCACCCGAGGCCAGAGTTCTCCGCGTCCTCAAACGGATGCGGGGACCAATCGCGCCAGCACTCCGGCTACCGCCTTGCCGGAGCCTCGACTCTCCCCCCGCAGCCAGACTGCCCGCAACCAACAACAGCAACAGCAGAAGCTTCAGCAGAAGCAGCAGCCCAAGCAGCAGCCCCAAAAACCAGTTCGCCAGACTACCTTGCCGTTGGAGAAAGGCAAGGAGAAAGAGAAAGAGACGGTGAAGTCTAAGGTCACCCCCAAACCAACATCTGGGTCTGGCACCCTGACTATCTCTTCTCCTTCAAGGATGCAACCGAGGTCTCCTCCCCCGGTGTCACGCCGAATTCCTCCATTTGCCGCACCCGTTGATGAGACTGCTCCTCCGGCCGACGAATATGCTCGGAGGACATCTCTTATACTGGATAACCGGCCTGCTTCAAGCTCCGAGGCTGCTCAAGCCTTGGAGGCCTCGGTTAGGGGCATCGAGCAGGGCGGACCGTGGGGATATCCTCCTCTGCGCACTGACAGTGACCAGAGCCTCGGCTCCTTGGAACACTACAACGCAGACTGGAATTCTGCAGACGAGGTCTCCTCGGCCTCCCTAGCTGCTCCGGTAGGTGAGCACCCTGCGGGAAACAGCGCCTGCGGCCGAAGCGTCACGACCTACAAGTCGCTGCCCTGCGTGCTGCTCAAAACATCGACGTAAGTCCTATTCTCTTTACTTTCATGCAGTATCTCATCTAATATCCACCATTCCCAGTCCCCGAGATTCGAGGTAAACTATTGACGCTCCGCCGGAGTTAAAATTGTTTGGCTTGAATCTCAACTTTCAATTTTCATCCGACGTATCCAAACCATTTTACCTTACTTTATCATGCACCTCGGGTACGAGTCCCCGAGACTCCTGTCGAGGCATACCCCGGCAACATTTTTCCAATGATTTGACTCCGAGTCCCCGAGACTCTTGTCGAGGTATAGCCTTTCTAACCGAGCTATGTTTTTCTTCCTTGCAGAATACTATGAACGTCCGCACGGACATCTTCCATACCCTCTGTTTGACCACAAGAAACTCCACGACGAGCACAAGGCCGTCCTTGCAGAAAAGAACTCTTTGGACGAAAAGCTCCAACTAGAGAAAGCCGAAGTAGCTCGTCTGGTAAAGGAACTGAAGCGCATCACCGAGCTGCGGACGTCGGAAACAGAGCAGCTGCAGGCGGAAAAGGCCAGTGTTGTTGAAACAGAGAAGAAACTTCGGGAGGATGCCGCCAAGGAACATGAGAATGCGCTCCAGTTAGCCGAGGCCCGCGCCACCTCGGCCACCGAGGCTTATGAAGCCCTTCAAGCTTCGGTTAACCAGCTCCTCCCGACGCTGGAACGTATCAACAAAGAAATGGACGGTAAGCTTCTTGCCCCCCTTATCCTTGCTTTGTCCTCAACAGTACTGGCTCTTTGCCGAACTGTTTCTTTCATTATTAACAGGCTATTCTTCTGCAGAGCACTTCACCTACACCCAAGTTTCGGCTCGCAATATCACTGATCAGCACAGGAAGAGGCGTAGCGAGACGAACCCCGCCTGGACCATTGAGGACCACATCGTGGCCATCAAAGCTCGGATCCATCCCTTGAAAACCATTGGGTCCGAACTCCTTGATGCAGGTGTGTCTGCTTTCCGAGCCTTGTGGCCTCTTGCCGATGCTCCCAATACTACGCCTGAGCTCGCCGCCAAGCTTCGTGAAGCCGAACAAAGACTTCGAGAGTGGCGCTCATCCTCGGCTCGCGCTGGAGCTGATGCCGCTCTCAAATTCATCATGACTTGGTGCGAGAAGCTCGACCTCGAAAAGATGGACACTCTTCGCCGAAATTCGCCCTGGTCCACGGACCCAATTCTCATCCAGCGGCGCGAAAAGATGGCTTCCTTCTTCGCTGGATATGCCAACACCAAGAACTTGAGCGAGGGAGACACCTACTCCGACGCCGAAGATGACGAGCCAGAAGAGGATGAATACGAAACAGAATCCGACGTCGAAGCCGAGCAAGGTGACGATGGTGACACCCGCGAAGCAGAAACCGAGGCTTCTCCACAAGCTGGTGCCGAGGTTACTGCCGACGTTGCCAGCACCTCCCAGGCTACCTCGGCTGCTGCCGACGTAATTCCTGATGCCTCGACCTGAACTCTGTTACTATCATGCTTGGCCAAAAAACTTCATTAAATCCCCGGTATGCCGGGACGCAGATGTAATCAAACTTAAGTAGTTCCTTTTGCTACCTCTGTTACTATCATGCTTATCGTGGTGGGATCACGCAGATGCCTAGGGGTAGGCTTATTCTGGGGCCGAACGGATGCTTGCGGACTCGGGGAGGGATTGCGCGACGGAGTCGCACACGAAGAACATGGCAAACACACGGAGCTACCCAGGTTCAGGGCCCTCGTGTGGAGGTAAAACCCCTACATCCTGCATCTGATCTGTATATATGGTGGAGTACACGGTGTTACATCTTCCTCCTTGAGCTGTTCTTGATCTTAGCTTTTAGCTATCTACTTGTGTGCTTGGAAGGAAAAAGATCTCTAGTACGTGAGTGGAGGAAAGGATCCAGCAGCTAGCTAGCTTGCTTCCTGGCCTCTGCCTTGTGCGTGTGTCGAGTGGAGAAAAATGGATCGATCCCCCTTTGCTAGCTCTTCCTGGTGCTCTTATAGAATGAAGCCCAGGGGACAAGGGACATGAGCTGGCCCACGCAACACTGTACAAACACTGTTCACGACTTGACTACTGGGGTCTTGTCGCACAGTAGCTGCGTCATCATCTGTACTCTAGTCACATCCGTGCTACTGTAGCCACGCTGCCTGTGTACTGCTTTTGTCCACTTGTGCTTGTATCCCGGAGATAGCAGAGGAATCCTGCACCCGTCGAGGAAGTAGCCGGATATGCCGGAGTAGCGCTGTCCCGTGCAGGCCGCCGAGGTATCGATGCAGATGCAGCGTTCTGCTTTGGTTGTCGTTGTCGAGGTGGAGATCCACGCTGGTCATCTACCGAGGCTGGAGTCCAGCCAGCCGAGGTAGCGGTACCTCGGTTCAATCCGATACAGAACGCCGGCCCGATCCGATACTGCCTGGGAGACTCGGCTTGCCCGAAGCAGAGAAGGGTCGCGGCCTGCCGAGGCCATGCCACGTCGGTCTGGCAACTCGACCGAGGCATCGCTACACCAGCCTGGATACTTGGCCCATCCCGAGGTAAAGCACGCACCGGCCTGCACATGCGTGTGCATGTGGCCAGCCATGCATGCACGTGTGATTCAGCTGGCTGCTTGCCTTTCTAGCTAATTCAACATGCACAAAAGTACATAGGTAGTTGATCCAACCGGGGCTTGGCCCAACGAAGCTTGCTGGGTGACTTTTTCTGCTGTTTCTTTACCTGCTACACCCCGGCTCCTTGCTATTATCTACTTTACCACCTCGGTTAAACCAACCACTTCGGGGTACCGGGGTCACATCCCCGACATTAGTCCCCGAGGCTGCGGGGGACTCGCAGAGTCGCGCGCAGTCTTACAAAAATAAATGCCACCACCGAAACCTCCATGCACACGACCTCCTGTGTGTATGGGCGCCATAGTAATTCGGTCGTCTTTGTCATGCTCTCCAAGCCAAATGCGACATCCGGTTGACCGAGCTCACCCGAATCAACAACGAGATGGACAATTTGCACTGGAAATGTGCTGCTTGCATGGTTACCATTATACGCCGGTTCTTGGCCCTCCTGGATTTTACCGAACTTGGATGCTGCTAGCGTCGGTTAGCCCTCCTGGCTTTTACCGAACTTGGATGCTGCTAGCGTCGGTTAGCCCTCCTGGCTTTTACCGAACTTGGATGCCGCCAGCGTCGGTTAGCCCTCCTGGCTTTTACCGAATTGAGATGCTGCTAGCGTCGGTTAGCCCGCCTGGCTTTTACCGAACTGAGATGCCGCCAGCGCCGGTTGGACCGACATAAACCTGCAAGTTAGTATTTCACACGCCTTGGTACCTCGGCCACTCTGGCATAACTCACATATCTCGATACCTCGGCCACTTCTGGGCTTAACTCACATATCTCGATACCTCGGCCACTTCTGGGCATAACTCACATATCTCGATACCTCGGCCACTTCTGGGCATAACTCACATATCTCGATACCTCGGCCACTTCTGGGCATAACTCACATATCTCGATACCTCAGCCACTTCTGGGCATAACTCACATATCTCCAGCCACTGCCGGATTGACATGAGCATATCTCGAATGCCGGTTTAGCCACTCCGGGCGTTTACCGACACAGATATCTCCAGCCGCTGCTGGACTGTCATAAAACCTGCATATTAGTATCTCATAGTTTGCCTTTTAACCAACATAGACACTGATCTGGTATACAGGTAATGCCATGATACATCGGCAATCAGAATAAACGATGATTTGGGATATGGGATGATGTCAGGATATGCTGTCCGACCGAAATGAACGGCGACCTGAAGAATACCGACACTGCCATGATACTCTGGCGAACCGACATAAACGGTGATCTGGGGATATTGCACGGAACCATGATACTTTGGCACACCGACATAAACGGCGATCTTGAGATATTGCATTTATAACTCGGCAAGCCGATACCAAAGATTATCCGTGATATACTTTGAGGCCATACTAAATATAAGATGGATCCGAGATAACCGATATAACCACGACCTTTGATATGAATATTCTCTCGGTGAAACCGATATTACCTTTCAATGTCGGTTCATGCATATATATACAAAGAATATTCGACGGGAACAACAACTCTAGATAAACATAAGTCTGGCAGCAAAACTATGCAAGTAGAAACAGACTCGGTCTCAACCGAGTCCCCGAGTCACTTTTCTTATCTATGAGAAACAGTAAAACAGACCGGCTATTCAGTCCCTGGGTCAAGACATCTTGTCCCAGGGGAAACAACTAATCACAGCAAGGTAGAAACGAGGGGCAGTCCCGAGTACTATTCGAGACTATCTAAAAGTATAAGCAGACATATAAATGATACTTACCATGCCAGGTCGTTGGAGAAGTCTTAATTCGGATTTCCAAGTCTTAACTCGGACTTCAGAACACCTCAGGCTGCAGAACACCTCGGATTACAGAACACCTCGGATCCAGAACAGCTCGGATTCCAGAACACCTCGGATTCCAGAACACCTCGGATTACAGAACACCTCGGATTACAGAACACCTCGTATTACAGAACAGCTCGGATTGCAGAACACCTCGGATTACAGAACACCTCGGATCCAGAACAGCTCGGATTACAGAACAGCTCGGATTCCAGAACACCTCGGATTCCAGAACACCTCGGATTCCAGAACACCTCGGATTTCCTGCATACCTCGGATTTCCTGCATACCTCGGATTACAGAACAGCTCGGATTCCAGAACACCTCGGATTTCCTGCATACCTCGGATTTCCTGCATACCTCTGATTTCCTGCATACCTCGGATTCCAGGATACCTCGGTAACAAACATTCTCAGCAGAACCGACAGTAGCTTTCCACGTTAGTTCAGCATATATATCATGAAGAATATTTAACGGAAACTATCTATAGCAGTTGATAGAAACCGAATTTAAGCAAATACTATGCACAAAGAACTAGACTCGGTCACAACCGAGTTCCCGAGCTATTTTCTTATCTAGGAGAAACCGTAAAACATACTGACTAACCAGTCCCCGGGTCAAGTCATCTTGTCCCGGGTAGAACACTTAGATAAAAAGCGAGGGGCAGTCCCCGAGATATTTTTGAGATTAACTAAACAACAAGCATCTTAATGCAGTATAAATACTCACGTAGCTATGGCCTGATTAAACCGCGCGAGCACTGCTGTCGGTCAGCAGCTGGCCAAGCGTGCATGCACAGGAACGATCCATCAGCATGCATGCTTGCTTAGCTCGAATGATCCGCCTGCATGCATGCTTGCTTAGCTAGCTCCAACGATCCACCTGCATGCTTGCTTGCTTGGCTAGCTTTTGCTGATGTAGAGTGACGAGTGACGGAGGGCGGCCGCCGAAGAAACTCGACGCCGCCGAGGCGAGGACGGCCTGCGGGGGACGAACGACGCGGAGGAGACGCCGGGCGCGGATGCGGATGCGCGGAGCAAGCCGACCCACGGCCCGCCGGTGGTGATCTGGACGGCGGAGACGTGCTCGGGGCGAGTCAACGAAGCGGGGCGCGGCAAGCCGAGTTGAACACGTGGAGAGCAATGTCGATGTCGAGTCCCCGCGCTGATGAAGAAGGTCCCGTCCGAAATTAGTCCAGCAAGCGCCACTGTCGGCCCCACGGTGGGCGCCAACTGTCGTGGTGGGATCACGCAGATGCCTAGGGGTAGGCTTATTCTGGGGCCGAACGGATGCTTGCGGACTCGGGGAGGGATTGCGCGACGGAGTCGCACACGAAGAACATGGCAAACACACGGAGCTACCCAGGTTCAGGGCCCTCGTGTGGAGGTAAAACCCCTACATCCTGCATCTGATCTGTATATATGGTGGAGTACACGGTGTTACATCTTCCTCCTTGAGCTGTTCTTGATCTTAGCTTTTAGCTATCTACTTGTGTGCTTGGAAGGAAAAAGATCTCTAGTACGTGAGTGGAGGAAAGGATCCAGCAGCTAGCTAGCTTGCTTCCTGGCCTCTGCCTTGTGCGTGTGTCGAGTGGAGAAAAATGGATCGATCCCCCCTTTGCTAGCTCTTCCCTGGTGCTCTTATAGAATGAAGCCCAGGGGACAAGGGGACATGAGCTGGCCCACGCAACACTGTACAAACACTGTTCACGACTTGACTACTGGGGTCTTGTCGCACAGTAGCTGCGTCATCATCTGTACTCTAGTCACATCCGTGCTACTGTAGCCACGCTGCCTGTGTACTGCTTTTGTCCACTTGTGCTTGTATCCCGGAGATAGCAGAGGAATCCTGCACCCGTCGAGGAAGTAGCCGGATATGCCGGAGTAGCGCTGTCCCGTGCAGGCCGCCGAGGTATCGATGCAGATGCAGCGTTCTGCTTTGGTTGTCGTTGTCGAGGTGGAGATCCACGCTGGTCATCTACCGAGGCTGGAGTCCAGCCAGCCGAGGTAGCGGTACCTCGGTTCAATCCGATACAGAACGCCGGCCCGATCCGATACTGCCTGGGAGACTCGGCTTGCCCGAAGCAGAGAAGGGTCGCGGCCTGCCGAGGCCATGCCACGTCGGTCTGGCAACTCGACCGAGGCATCGCTACACCAGCCTGGATACTTGGCCCATCCCGAGGTAAAGCACGCACCGGCCTGCACATGCGTGTGCATGTGGCCAGCCATGCATGCACGTGTGATTCAGCTGGCTGCTTGCCTTTCTAGCTAATTCAACATGCACAAAAGTACATAGGTAGTTGATCCAACCGGGGCTTGGCCCAACGAAGCTTGCTGGGTGACTTTTTCTGCTGTTTCTTTACCTGCTACACCCCGGCTCCTTGCTATTATCTACTTTACCACCTCGGTTAAACCAACCACTTCGGGGTACCCGGGGTCACATCCCCGACATCGACCCTTGCTGCGCTGCACCAGTCTTAGTACTAGATCTCCTTCATGAAATACACGAGGGCTGATCTTCCGACTATGATAACGTCGGAGACCCTGCTGATATACTGCTGTCCGAGACAGGGCCAATTCCCTTGCTTCCTCTAGCAGATCCACTGCATCTTCCCGAGCCTCTTTTGCCTCGGTTTCCGTATACATTGTCACCCTTGGTGCATCATATTCTATGTCAGTGGGTAGCACTGCTTCTGCCCCATATACCAGAAAAAATGGCGTATAGCCAGTTGACCTATTCGGCGTGGTCCTTAGACCCCATAGTACTGATGGTATTTCATCTATCCAGCACCCCGGAGTCTTTACCAGGGTTCTATTAACCGGGCTTTTATCCCAGCTAATACCAACGCATTTGATCTTTCCACCTGTCCATTGGACTCTGGGTGTGCCACTGAGGCTATATCTAACCGGATCCCCTTATTCATGCAGAATCGGGCAAACTCTCCCACAGCAAAGTTCGTGCCATTATCCGAGATGATGCTGTGGGGGTAACCGTATCTCAAAATGATTTCTTTCAGGAAAGTTACAGCCGAATGACCATCCACTTTCCGGATCGGTTTTACCTCTATCCACTTGGTGAACTTATCCACCATCACCAGCATATGTGTCATGTTGCCCCTAGCCGGCTTGAATTCTCCCACCATATCCAAACACCACACAGCAAACGGCCAAGTGATAGGAATTGTTTTGAGCGCCGATGCGGGTAGGTGTGTCTGCTTGGCAAACCTTTGGCATCCTTCACATTTCGGACTATGTCCTCTGCATCTGCATGAGCAGTGGGCCAGTAAAACCCATGCCGGAATACTTAGCCACCAGGGCTCTTGTACTGCAATGATGCCCACATTCTCCTTGATGTATCTCCAGGAGCATCTCCTTGCCCTCGGCTGGCTCCACGCAACGTTGTAGCACCTCGGTTGCACTCCTTTTGTATAACTCCTTATTTATGATGGTGTAACCCTTGGACCTCCTCTGCACTCGCCTAGCTTCGGTTTCATCATTTGGCAAACTCCCCTCCGACATGAACTTCATGATTTCTTCAGCCCATTCCGGTACTGGATGTAAAGGGAATAAGTGTTCATCTATTTCCACTGGTTCGGCCGCCATTATCTCTTCTATCAGCCTTTGTCCATTCCCTAAGATTCGGTTAGCACCATCTTCTTCTCTTCCCCTTTTCCTAAGATTAGAGTAGCATTCCGAGTCTCGGTTCGCAGTCCCCGAGTCTCGCCATGCAGTCCCCGGGTCCTCCCAAATGTACCCGACATCAACATTCATAGGAACAGCTTCAGATTCTTGCTTCGGGATAAAAATCGACTCGGAATCAGGTGAAGGTTTGATTGAAGGGATCCTTAGGTGATTCAAGGATATCCCGGGTGGGATTGCATCCCTAGACGACCCGAGTTTTGACAAGATATCAGCAGCTTCGTTCTCCAGCCGAGGTATGTGCTTGTACTCGCAACCTTCAAAAAACCCTGAAATTTTCTGGACATGAAATCGATATAGTGCCATATTGGCATCAGGGCATCCCAATTTCCAGAAGACTGCTGCACCACTAAATCTGAATCACCAAAACATTCTATCCGGCGGATGCCGATGTCCTTAGCCACATTAAGCCCATGGATCAGTGCCTCATATTCGGCCACATTGTTTGATGCTGAAAAATGAATCTGCAATACATATCGCAACTGATCTTGCTTTGGTGATGTGAGTACTATCCCAGCACCCAGTCCGATTTTGGTTTTGGAGCCATCAAAGTGCAACTTCCAGTAATTGTAATCCGGCTTGGGTGGTTCATATTGCATCTCTGCCCAGTCACAAAGGAAATCCGGTAAAGCTTGAGACTTGATAGCATCTCTTCTCTCATAATGCGGGGTGTAAGGAGACACTTCTATTGCCCATTTGGCAACTCGGCCAGTCGCATCTTTGCACCCAATGATCTCCGAGATTGGAGCTTCGCATACAACGGTGATCGGATGCTCCTGGAAGTAATGTTTCAACTTCTTGGCCGCCAGGTATACACCATATGTCATTTTTTGGTAGTGAGGATAATTTTGCTTTGAGGTTGAGATCACCTCGCTTAAATAGTACACCGGTCTTTGCACGGATTTACCCTCCTCTTCTCGCTCTACCACTATACCACACTTACGACTCGGTTAGTGGCCGCAATGTAAAGTAACATTGGTTCATTCGGCAAAGGTGACGCCAGAATTGGTGCAGTGGACAACATCTTTTTTAATTCATTGAAAGCCGAATCTGCTTGCGGGGTCCATGTGAACCCGGTGCTTTTTCTCATCAATTGATATAAGGGCAAGGCTTTTTCTCCTAGCCGACTCACAAATCGACTTAGCGAGGCTAGACACCCGGTAAATTTTTGTACATCTTTTAGACATTTAGGCAATTTCATGTTTTCTATGGCCCGGATCTTAGCCGGATTCACTTCGATACCTCGGCTCGATACAAGGAAACCGAGCAACTTTCCAGCTGGGACCCAAAGGTGCACTTATCCGGATTCAATTTCAACCGATACTTTCTCAAGTTTACAAATGTTTCCTCGAGATCCTCGAGGAGAGTACGTTTTTCTTTAGTTTTGATGACAATATCATCGACATACACTGCACATTTTTGCCCATTTGAGATGTAAGCATTTCTGCATACATCTCTGATAAGTTGCACCGGCATTTCTCAAACCGAAACACATGACACGATAGCAATACGCCCCATACGGGGTAATAAAAGCAGTCTTTATTTGATCTTTGGGGTTCAGTGGTATCTGGTGAAAACCAGAGTACGCATCAATAAAAGACAACAACTCACACCCAGCAGTAGAATCGATCACTTGATCAATCCGAGGTAAAGGAAACGGATCCTTCGGGCACGCCTTGTTCAGGTTGGTGAAGTCGATGCACATACGCCACACCTTGACCACCGCTGGTTCATCCTTCTTCTTCTCTACCAGAACCGGATTGGATATCCAGTCTGGATGCAACACCTCCATAATGAATCCGGCTGCAAGTAGCTTAGCCAGCTCATCAAGCACCACTTTTCTTCGTCATCTGAAAGACGACGAGTCGGTTGCCTCACCGGCTTCACCTCCGGCCGGACAAATAAAGAGTGCTCTGCCAACTCCCTCGGAACACCAGGCAGGTCCTTAGCCGACCATGCGAAGATATCCCGATTCTCACGGAGGAAGTGACAGAGCGCGCTTTCCTATTTCTCGCCCAACCCGGCACCAATGATGGCCATGCGCTCCGGATTCTCCGGGTCAATGGGGATCTTCTTTGTCTCCTTGGGCACCTCAAATGTTGCACCTGCATCCGGATTGGTCATGGCCAGCACACCGAGCTGAGCTGACTTCGCCATTGCCACTACTTCATGCATCTTGCTCTTCTCCGCTGGATCACCAACGACTCGGCTAAGGTGGAACCAACCGTGGCACACTGTATGGCCTTCTTGTAATCTCCCGCAACGGTGATGATACCATTTGGGCCAGGCATCTTCATCTTGAGGTAGGCAACATGAGTGGATATCATGAACTTGGCTAATGCCGGCCTGCCGAGCAGAGCATGGTATGGGCTCTCCAAGTCTACCACCTCGAATTCGAGACTCTCCAGTCTGTGATTGTCCTTGGTACCAAACAGCACATCCACCCAGATCTTTCCCATTGGGGAACAAGACACCCCGGGTACTATACCATGGAAGGTGCAACTGCTCTGCTGCAGCTGATTCGGCGAATAACCCAACTTGACCATTGTGTCCCGATACATGATGTTTATAGCACTGCCATTGTCAACCAAGACTCGAGTGAATTTCACATTAATCTTTGGTCCAACCAAAGTCGGATCCACCACCAGTGCGTAGTTTCCTGGGCTTGGCATAACCCTGGGATTATCAGCCCTACTCCAAGTGATCTCCTGCTCGGACCAGTTCAGGTATTTTGGTACTGCTGGTGTGACTGCATTCACCTCCTTCGCCCTTCGTAGCTGACTTTTCTTGTCAGTTGGCTCGGTCACAAAAACCACATAGCTTTGATGAGCTTCCTTGTAATCATTTCCGGGGTATCCACCTTGCCGACTTGGACCAGCATTGTTGTTGCCTCCCATATTTACCAGGTTAACCGGCTTTGTGGCTGCCGGCCTTGGAGCTCCTTCGTTCACCGGGGTTGCATTGGCTCCGGATAAAGGCGTATTTGGCCTGAAATTCGGTCTAGGAGCACCTCTCTGAGGTGGCCCTCTCTGACCTTCCGCCTGGATGCGATGATGCCAGCTACAATTCCGAGTTGAATGATTGGCCGGCTTGCGTGGGTCTGTTGTGTGATAACGGCAAGGCCCATCTATCATTGCCTCAAAAGTTAAGGTGGACTCGGTCCATCCCACACTTTCTTTGCCAAGCACCTTGATTCGGCCTCCAAGCTGGACCCTCATTTTTTGGTCTCTGGCTATCAGGATGATCCATATTTACTGCAGCAACCTGGTCTGAGCCGTATCTGTAATCCGGATCTCTCCTTTTATAACCGAATCATGTCGGTCACTGGGCCTCAATGGTCCTGTTCGGTTGTTGACCGGTTGCCTCCTGCTAGTTCCCACCGCATCCAACGCTGGCTGCGTCGGATCGCCAAGAGCATATGTATCTGCTATCCGGATCATTTCGCCAGGTCTTTGGCATATCTCTGGAGCTTCTGCCAAGCGGGGTGCCATGTCGGCAACCCTGCGCAAACCAAGAAATGGCCTGCTCCTCCACAACACCTTCACAAGAATTGCGAATGTTGCTCCACCGAGTCAAAAATTCTCGGTCTGTCTCCCGCTCTTCCTGTCTGCACGCAGACAAGAGCTGAGGTCGGTTTGGCCTCTTGTACGTGCTGGAGAAGTTGCTGTAAAAGCCTGCTCCAAATCCATCCAAGAGTTGATACTGCCCTCTGGCAAATTGTTCAGCCAAATCCGGGCTGGCCCTTCCAACATATGCGGGAGATACCGGACCGCCCATCGGCGATTGCCCCCCGCAATGTGCACCGAGGATACATAGTCTATCAGCCAATCCTGCGGCTTGGTGCTGCCGTTATACGGCTTTGTGATTCGGCCAAGCTGAAACAATGGCACATTCGGCTCGTTCATGATCCGAGGCCCAAAGCAAGGAGGACCTGGTGGGCCTTGCTCTTCCAGCCTCTCGGACTGATAAATCCTATCCAACCTGAGACGCTGATCATCCGGAGCCAATGTCCGAGGTCCCAGCCTGGACGCAAGTGCATTATCATACGTTTGGTATCCGGCTCGCGCCATAGCCGAATTACCATCATCATAGTGGTAGCCCGCCTGGCCCCCACCTTGTTGCTGCGCTTGCACCATCATTGCTGCTCCTGCCGGGGTTGATTCTGCCCAGGAGGACGAGGTGGTTGACCTCGGCCAGCCGAATTGCCCCTTCCGGCTCCCGGATTGCCTTGACCGCCATTGTTTCTGCTCTGGCCACCTCTTCCTTGTGCCGCTAGCTGCTTGCCGGCATACTCGCATCATAGGCCTGCAGCTGTTTGCTCTTGCCCGAATTCACGCTTGAGCCCGGTCAACTCCGACATGTGGGATGACGCTTGCCCCTTGGATCTCTGGCTAACAGCCTTAGCCGACAACCACTCGAGAACCACCAGCGTCCGGATTAGCTTTCCGAAAAGCCTCATTCTGCCGGTTACACACATCAACCAGCTCATTGACTCTTTCTGCCTGCTTGCGCCAAGCATCCCCGGTTAAAGTGGTCAACTCGGCTCGCGCTGCCGCTGCAGCCCTAAGATTCTTGGCCGGGGAGCTATACACCGGCTTGCCTGTACCCGATCTATGACTAGTAGCCTTACTCGAGCTCGATCTTGCGGCTCTAGCTAACTCGTCATTGAGGTCCTTACCCCTGTTGCGCAAGTCAACTCTTTGCGTGGGTGAGGCGCTACTGGAGTGAAACCATCGGTGATACCATTGGCAGCATTGTATCTCTCATGTCTCTATCAAATGCTTGCCTAGACTCTACCACCAACCGGGCTTCTCTTTGCAACCTCAGGCGCTCTGCCTCTAACTGAGCTATAGTAAGCTCTACATTTGCCCGGGCGCCACTGGCCGAGCCAACTTTTCGAGGACATCCTCTAAGGGAGCCTCCATACTTGACATGCCAAGTGGGCCAACCGGATCTGGTTTCTCCTTTGGGAATTTCGCCGTCCGAGTCGGCTTGTCAACCGGATCGGTTGGTGTGATCAGCTCCTCGGGTATGCTGTTGCCGGCATCTCCTTTGCCAGCTCCAGCACTTGCTCCGGTCATCATCACCTCCACGCTACTCCCGGGGCGAGCGCTACGCCGTCCGAGAGCTGCGCGGTGAGAAGGAGGGTCCTCGGCCACGAGCACCTGCGCCGGGTACTCGCGGACAAGCTCGGTGGTGACGTAGGTGAGGAAGCTGCCGAACTGGATGAAGTGTCCATCCACAGGGAGTGGTCCTCCCGCGAAGCAGCCGGCGTTGTCGCTGATGAAGGTGAACCCGCCGTAGTTGCAGACGAGCCCTGACCGCACTCGCACGCCGGAGCTGGTGACGGAACCCGTCCGGATGGAAACCCCAACCAACGCCACTGCTTGCCCCACGGTGGGCGCCAACTGTCGTGGTGGTGTCACGGCAGATGCCATAGGATGGCTTAAGTTGGGGGCTCGCTAGGACGTTGGGGGATCCGGGGAGGGTGTGCGCGCTCAAGAAGCACGCATGAAGAACAACCAAGAACTCACAAGAACAAGCAAGAACAAACCAAACCAAGAACAACCAAAGCACACCAAGATGTACCCTGCTTCGGGGCCCTCTTGAGGAGGTAACACCCCTACTGCAGCACTAGCCTACTCTCTTATATCTCAAAGGGAACAAGTACAAGGTGCTCCTCGAGCTGTATGAAGCAACAATGGTGAGAGCTCTAAGAGGAAGATGGAACAGGGGGAAATGAGGCCTCTCCTTCGTCGTCCCTCGCACTGGAGGATGTAGTGGTCTACTTATACACTAACCGGTTTACCTTTTTGCCCCTGGCCCATGAGACAATGGCATTGCCAAGAGGAAAAGGACAAGCCTCTGCCCCTGTCAATCCAACGGCCGGACTGTCAGGCCTATCTTGCCCCTTCGGGCAATGGCAGCTGTAGCCCACCGGGTCTAGGTCACATCCTCTTTCCCGAATTGGCCGAGTCAGCTCCTAGGTTGCTGCGCTCCCAGGAATCCCGTGGCTTGACCTGGCTGTCAAGTCCTAGCAGGCCTATCTTGCCTCTTCAGGCAATGGCAGGCGTAGCCCACCGGGTCTAGGCCATAGCCCCTTTCCCGAATTGGCCGAGTCAGCTCCTAGGTTGCTGCGCTCCCAGGAATCCCGTGTCTTCTGAGCCTCGGGCAGGAGGCCTGCAGGACCCGTGAACTTTACTGACATTACTCGGCCCCTGTGCATTATCCGACATTACTGGTAAGCCAGGTTCTTCCAGGCAACCCGGCTAGCTGAGCCGGATCTCTTCCAGGCAACCGGCTAGTTGAGCCGGATCTCTTCCTAGGCAACCCGGTTAGCCGAGCCGGGTCTCTTCCTCTGATCCGGCTAGACTTTGCCTGATGCCTCTTGGTCTCTTCCTGTCTTTAAACATGATCCGGTCCGAGTGATCCGGTTTGTGAGACCCGGATTGACTTTCCATTCCACCTCTTTGCCCTACCCGGGGGCAACTCCCCGACAGCAAGGTTCATCGGAGAATAGGGTGAGGCCATTTGTGGCGTTTGAGTTTGAAACTCACACCCCTCCAACGAGACGTACTCCCCTAAAAAGGAGGAATTTGGGAATACATCCTCGTCTCCGCGTGCCTCGGTTATTTCTATACCCGAGCTCTTTACTTATGCACTTTACATTGTGATAGCCTTCGTGCTTGAAGTATTATATCTTGCTATCACTTTGTTGCTAGTCTTGCTTAGCATAAGTTGTTGGTGCACATAGGTGAGCCTAGTATTTTTAGGTTGTTGGCTTGTTAATTTAAACACCTAGTTTTATTCCGCAATTATCAAGCCTAAACCAGAAAAGTTTTAAATCGCCTATTTACCCCCCCCCCCTCTAGGCGACATCCTTGTCCTTTCACATATTCCATTCAACTTCTACCAAATGATTTTGCAGTGAAGAGGACGATTTTAATTTTAATTTTAACAACAACCAAAATATAAACTATGGTGACATAGGGTCATATCCGGTTGCGTACAAAGGTTTGTGTCACACTAAATACTGCTAACATGCAACACTAAGGCAACAACACGAAGATAACAACAAGCCAAAACTCGTGTAGACAAGGAACACAACATCAATAACCATAATGTAGCTTTACACGTCAAAGACTCGTGTATGGTTATAGCATCCGAAACAACGTAAGCATGACATCAATGTGTGTTTATTTCAACATACCGGTTCATTTTTCAATTTGACTGACAAAATGCATACATGGGTTCTTGTGCATAATGACTAATGTGACTACATACACGTCTAATATGCGTCGTACGAGATATTGGCTAACAACATATTTGTGCAACAATTTTGTTTACATCAAATGAAGGTTCATCAATCACCATCTTCAGGAGGCATACTGAATTAACTATATGTTTATACTAAAAGTTTATACGCTGAACTCTTTTGTAGGATGCTACGGTCTTATCAGATACACTTTTTATAACTTATTTTTAATCGTTAACCACATAATTAATGGAGTTAATAAATCAGACTTAGGTGTTTGTTTGTTATACATTTGTAATGTATATTGATGAAGATTACATTTGAATTGCGCTATATTAACAAATGGATTTTGTAATATTATTGTCTTCATAATGTTTTTTTTTACAATTGCATATACTATATATATTATTATACATATTTGTGGAAGAGATCCTTAATCGTATGGTCCAAAAAATATCTTAATGGTTGTTTTCATATATGAGTAGTTAAGCATATAAATCGAATATATACATGAACAATCTATTTGCATGATTTTGCAGTCACAATATTTTTATTTTAATATTAGCAACAACCAAAATAGAAACTATGGTGACATCACATGTACGAGGTTGCGTACAAAGGTTTGTGTCGCACTAAATACTGCTAACATGCAACACTAAGACAACTACATGAATGATGACGTGAAACACACGTTCGTTGGGAGACCCCAAGAGGAAGGTATGATGTAGTCAGCAGCAAGTTTTCCCTCAGAAAGAAACCAAGGTTATCGAACCAGTAGGAGCAGCAACTCTTCAGAAGGTTGTCAACGGCGCCAGAAAAATAGTGTTGTTGATGGGAGTCTGGACTGTTGACGTGGAATCTGCACACAACACAATCAAACTATTTTGCCCCAACGAAACAGTGAGGTTGTCAATCTCACTGGCTTGCTGAAAACAAAGGATTAAACGTATGGTGTGGAAAATGAGTATTAAATTGCAGAGAATAAAAAAGGAACATTTTGCAGTTTGTGGTTGTTTAATCAGTGTAAAAGAATGGACCGGGGTCCACAGTTCACTAGTGGTGTCTCTCCATAAAGATAACTAACATGTTGGGTGAACAAATTACAGCTGGGCAATTGACGAATAGTGAGCGCATGACAATGCATATACATGACATGTTGACTACTATGATATTTAATTGGGCATTACGACATAATACATAGATCGTTATCCAACAGCATCTATGACTAATAATCCACCGCCGGGTTGTCATCCGAGTTCCCCATTGGTATTAAGTTGCAAGCAACGGATAATGCATTAAGTAAAGTGCGTAATGTAAACAAACACATATGTCCGTGGACATAGCATCGTTAGGTTATCCCTAGTGGCAACAGCACATCCACAACCTTAGAACTTTCTGTCACTGTCCCAGGTTAAACGGAGACATGAACCCACTATCTAGCATAAATACTCTCTATTGGAGTTACAACCATCTACTTGGCCAAAGCATCTACGAGTAACGGAAAGCATGCAAGATCTTAAATAACATATAAGATAGATTGATAATCAACTTGACATAATATTCAATATTCATCGGATCCCAGCAAACACAACATGTAGCATTACAATAATATGATCTTGATCATGTAGGGCAGCTCACAAGATCTAAACATGATGGCACAAAGTGGAAAGACAACCATCTAGCTACTGCTATGGACCGTAGTCCAAGGATGAACTACTCACGCATCACTCCGGAGGCAGGCATGGCGATGTAGAAGCCTCCGGTGACGATTCCCCTCTCCGGCAGGGTGCCGGGAAGAGGTTCTAAACCCTCCCGAGCTAGGGTTGACGACGGCGGCGTCTCTGGAACTTTTCGTGGATATTTGCTCAGGTACTTAGGGTTTTCGCGTCGGGGGAATAAGTAGGCGAAAGGGCGGCGGCTGGAGAGGCCCGTGGGGCCCACACCACCCCAGGGCGCGGCAGAGGGGGCCCCGCGCCCTGGCCACGTGTGGGGCCCACGTGGCTCCTCTCCGTCGCCTCTTTGGTCCGTCAGATGAATTCTGGTAAAATAGGGACTCCCGTGTAGTTTCGTCAAATTCCGAGAATATTTCCAGACTAGCTTTTCCGAAAATAGGGACTATGATATTTAATTGGGCATTACGACATAATACATAGATCGTTATCCAACAGCATCTATGACTAATAATCCACCGCCGGGTTGTCATCCGAGTTCCCCATTGGTATTAAGTTGCAAGCAACGGATAATTGCATTAAGTAAAGTGCGTAATGTAAACAAACACATATGTCCGTGGACATAGCATCGTTAGGTTATCCCTAGTGGCAACAGCACATCCACAACCTTAGAACTTTCTGTCACTGTCCCAGGTTAAACGGAGACATGAACCCACTATCTAGCATAAATACTCTCTATTGGAGTTACAAGCATCTACTTGGCCAAAGCATCTACGAGTAACGGAAAGCATGCAAGATCTTAAATAACATATAAGATAGATTGATAATCAACTTGACATAATATTCAATATTCATCGGATCCCAGCAAACACAACATGTAGCATTACAATAATATGATCTTGATCATGTAGGGCAGCTCACAAGATCTAAACATGATGGCACAAAGTGGAAGACAACCATCTAGCTACTGCTATGGACCCGTAGTCCAAGGATGAACTACTCACGCATCACTCCGGAGGCAGGCATGGCGATGTAGAAGCCTCCGGTGACGATTCCCCTCTCCGGCAGGGTGCCGGGAAGAGGTTCTAAACCCTCCCGAGCTAGGGTTGACGACGGCGGCGTCTCTGGAACTTTTCGTGGATATTTGCTCAGGTACTTAGGGTTTTCGCGTCGGGGGAATAAGTAGGCGAAAGGGCGGCGGCTGGAGAGGCCCGTGGGGCCCACACCACCCCAGGGCGCGGCAGAGGGGGCCCGCGCCCTGGCCACGTGTGGGGCCCACGTGGCTCCTCTCCGTCGCCTCTTTGGTCCGTCAGATGTTCTGGTAAAATAGGGACTCCCGTGTAGTTTCGTCCAATTCCGAGAATATTTCCAGACTAGCTTTTCTGGAATACAAAAACAGCAGAAAACAGGAACTGGCACTTCGGCATCTTGTTAATAGGTTAGTCCCAAAAAATGTATAAAAGTGATATAAAGTAGATGCAAAACATGTAGCAATTGGTATAAAACAAGCATGGAACATCAAAAATTATAGATACGTTTGAGACGTATCAGCATCCCCAAGCTTAGTTCCTACTCGTCCTCGAGTAGGTAAACGATAAAAAAAATAATTTTTGAGGTGACATGCTACTATCATAATCTTGATCATATAATATTGCAAGGCACATGTAAATGAATGAAGTGATCCAAGTCAATGGTCTATAATTTGCTATCAAATAGATAATGAGTAAACAATGAATCACACAAGCTAAACGTTTTCATGAATAGTACTTTCGAGACAAGCATCAAACAGTTTTGCATAAGTGTTAACTCATAAAGCAATAGTTTCTAATAAAAGGTATTTAATCAACACAAAGGAAGAATTTAGTTTCAGCATTTGCTTCAACTTTCAACATATTTATCTCATGGATATTGTCAACACAAAGTAGTATAACAAGTCCAATACATGCATATAACGCATGTTGTAACAAAATTGACACTAGTGTTTGCTTGTGGAAGACAGAAAGAATAGGAAAACTGACTCAACATAAAAGTAAAAGAAAGGCCCTTCGCAGAGGGAAGCAGGGATTAAATCATGTGCTAGAGCTTTTAGGTTTTTGAAAGCATATAGAGATTGCATAAAATATTTGATACTCCTCCCAACCTTGCTAACACAAGCCATGGCTAACCGAATCCTCGGGTGCCTTCCATCAATCACATACCATGGAGGAGTATCTATTTTTGAGAGGTGTTTGTTAATTGTCAACGAATGGTAGCGGGTGAGAACAGTATTCTACCTGTCGAACGGACTTTTAAGAGCGGCTCCCATGAAGGACGTTATTTCTACCAGCAAGGCAGATCATCCCTCTTTCTCTTTGGTTTACACACATTCAGGTATTTCACTGTTTGTCATTGCTTACTGATGAATCAGGGCAAAAGTGTGAAGAGAATTAATTGGTTAAAGTTGTAATTAATTGGGACTGGGCACCCCGTTGCCAGCTCTTTTTGCAAGTTATTGGATAAGCGGATGTATATGCCACTAGTCCAGGTGTAAAAGTCCACTCGACAAATAGAATAAAGAATAACCACACTAATTCCTCATGAGCTAGTAAACATTGACACAAAAAGGGAATAATAACATTTTGAATAATTTAAAGGTAGCACATGAAAAATTTACTTGGAGTGGCAAGGAAATACCACATATAGGTAGTTATGGTGGACACAAATGGCATGGATTTTGGCTCAAGGATTTGGATGCACGAGAAGCATTCCCTCTCAGTACAGAGTTTAGGCTAGCAAGGTTATGTAAGCAAACAAGAATATCAACCCGTACACCAAGTTTTATATGACAAACATATTGCAAACGTTATAAGACTTCATACCGTCTTCCTTGTTAACCAAACCCTGTTATTAGAAAATATCTAGACCTTAGAGGTACCACTGATGCAAACCAAATTTTCAACAAGCTTTACGGTAGTTCTTCACTAATAGGCTTAACTCATGTGATGCACAATTTAATCATGATCTACTTGTTAACTCAAAACAATTGACAAGCATCAAGTTATCCATTTTAGTGATCTACAAGATTAAGCAAGTTTTTCCTTATACCAATTACCACATGCAACATTTTCTGAACCAACCAAACACCAATCAATTTATTTCATCAACTCTCCAAACAAATATAAGTGAAGCAAGAGAGTACTTTCTACAAAAGAAAGCTAATAGCTCTGACAAGAGATACATGAAAACAAGAGCTAAAAGCTGAACAGCGCTAGATATGAATACTCAACAAATATAAGTGAAGAATAGGAGTATTCTCATGAAAAAGCGGAGCGTGTCTCTCTCCCAATCAAGAATGCTAGGGTCCAGTCAAGCTTTATTGAAAATAAAAGTGCAATACTGAAAATAAAAAGCACACAGACGCTCCAAGAAAAGCACATATGATGTGAAAGAATTAAAATATAGTTTCACTAGAGATGACCTGATAATTTTGACGATGAAGAAGGGGATGCCTTGGGCATCCCCAAGCTTAGACGCTTGAGTCTTCTTGAAATATGCTGGGGAGATCCATGGGAGCCTCCCCAAGCTTAAGCTCTTCACTCTTCTTGATCCTATTATATCATCCTTCTCTCTTGACCCTTGAAAACTTCCGTCACACCAAACTCAAAGTAGATCTCATTAGAGGGTTAGTGCATAAAAAAATTCACATGTTCTGTAAAGACGCAATATGATTTGTTACTTTAAACATTAGCTACAGCCACTGATGTTATGTGAAGCTCTTCCACCCAAAAAAGAATTTCACTCAACACTAGTAAAAGAGAGAATGCGAAAAATAAAAAGGCATAATCTGTCTAAAACAGAACAGTCCGCAAAGACGAATTTTTTCGAGGCACTTACGACGCTCAGATCGAGAAACTCTGAACTAATGAAAGTTTCAGACATTCATAAAGATTACGCACAAAAATTTCAGATTTTTTTAACAATCTGGTGATTTTAGGAATTTCGTACAGTGAACAGCAAAAATCTGTTTCTGCGCAGCAATCAAAATTAAGCATCATCTTATCATTAGAGGCTACTCTTGGCACAACAATGCGAGAAAATAAAGATACAAAGGAGTTGCTACAGAAGTAAACAAACTCCTTGACTCAATAAAAGAAAAATTGCAGAAAAATAAAATGGGTTGCCTCCCATAAGCGCTTTTCTTTAACGCCTTTTAGCTAGGCACAAAGCATGCATCAAGTATTACCAAGTGAAGAAAGGTCTAATTCATCAAAAGCTTCATCAAGAACAGGGTTTGTCACATTAGGACTTTTCAGTTTACGTAATTCTTGGGAAGAAAATTTAAATAGACCATTATGTGACTTACCCTCAAGCTCATTGAACACGTTATCCGTTTTTAACGCACCCGTGGGTTTTGGTTTAGAAATTTTTGGAACATACATAAATTTTTGCTTTCTCCCCACAAAAGCCTTTTCCTTTAGTTTTAATAGAGGTAAAAGTAGAACTTATTGCATCCATAGCCTCCTCTAATTCACCAATCCTAAGATTTTGATTATCTTGAATAGTACTAGTTTCTAAAACAGCAATTCTTTCATTAATGGTTCCCAGTGATTCATCAACTTTGCTAGTACTATCAAGGAGATTTGGCAAATTTTTCTCTATAGACTCCAATTTCTTTATAACATCTTCCAAGGTGATCTCATTTTTAATGTTACTAACAGGTGGTGTTCCTACTAGGCTCTCAATAATATAACTAGCTTCCAACGCAGGGGTACCAAGAAAGTTACCTCCCGTCAAAGTGTCCAAGACATATCTATACCAGCTAGTTATGCCAACATAAAAATTTCTAAGCAGGATCATAGTGGAATATTTTTTAGCACACCTACGATGAGCATCGCTGATTCTATACCAAGCATCTTTCAAACTTTCTCCACTTTGTTGCTTAAAAGATCGAACCTCAACTTCAGGAACCAAAACATGATGAGCCGAACCAGACATGATAACTAACAGAAAACAAAACTGAAAATAAACTGAATGCAAGTAACTAATTTTTTTGTGTTTTTGATAATTGAAAGCAAACAAGATAAAATAAAATAAACTAAGCAAGACAAAAACAAAGTAAAGAGATTGGAAGCGTGAAACTCCCCTTGCAGAAGACTGCTGTCTCCCCGGCAACGGCGCCAGAAAAATAGCTTGATGACGTGAAACACACGTTCGTTGGGAGACCCCAAGAGGAAGGTATGATGTAGTCAGCAGCAAGTTTTCCCTCAGAAAGAAACCAAGGTTATCGAACCAGTAGGAGCAGCAACTCTTCAGAAGGTTGTCAACGGCGCCAGAAAAATAGTGTGTTGAGGGAGTCTGGACTGTTGACGTGGAATCTGCACACAACACAATCAAACTACTTTGCCCCAACGAAACAGTGAGGTTGTCAATCTCACTGGCTTGCTGAAAACAAAGGATTAAACGTATGGTGTGGAAAATGAGTATTAAATTGCAGAGAATGAAAAAGGAACAGTTTGCAGTTTGTGGTTGTTTAATCAGTGTAAAAGAATGGACCGGGGTCCACAGTTCACTAGTGGTGTCTCTCCATAAAAGATAACTAACATGTTGGGTGAACAAATTACAGCTGGGCAATTGACGAATAGTGAGCGCATGACAATGCATATACATGACATGTTGACTACTATGATATTTAATTGGGCATTACGACATAATACATAGATCGTTATCCAACAGCATCTATGACTAATAATCCACCGCCGGGTTGTCATCCGAGTCCCCATTGGTATTAAGTTGCAAGCAACGGATAATTGCATTAAGTAAAGTGCGTAATGTAAACAAACACATATGTCCGTGGACATAGCATCGTTAGGTTATCCCTAGTGGCAACAGCACATCCACAACCTTAGAACTTTCTGTCACTGTCCCAGGTTAAACGGAGACATGAACCCACTATCTAGCATAAATACTCTCTCTTGGAGTTACAAGCATCTACTTGGCCAAAGCATCTACGAGTAACGGAAAGCATGCAAGATCTTAAATAACATATAAGATAGATTGATAATCAACTTGACATAATATTCAATATTCATCGGATCCCAGCAAACACAACATGTAGCATTACAATAATATGATCTTGATCATGTAGGGCAGCTCACAAGATCTAAACATGATGGCACAAAGTGGAGAGACAACCATCTAGCTACTGCTATGGACCCGTAGTCCAAGGATGAACTACTCACGCATCACTCCGGAGGCAGGCATGGCGATGTAGAAGCCTCCGGTGACGATTCCCCTCTCCGGCAGGGTGCCGGGAAGAGGTTCTGAACCCTCCCGAGCTAGGGTTGACGACGGCGGCGTCTCTGGAACTTTTCGTGGATATTTGCTCAGGTACTTAGGGTTTTCGCGTCGGGGGGAATAAGTAGGCGAAAGGGCGGCGGCTGGAGAGGCCCGTGGGGCCCACACCACCCAGGGCGCGGCAGAGGGGGGCCCGCGCCCTGGCGTGTGGGGCCCACGTGGCTCCTCTCCGTCGCCTCTTTGGTCCGTCAGATGTTCTGGTAAAATAGGGACTCCCGTGTAGTTTCGTCCAATTCCGAGAATATTTCCAGACTAGCTTTTCTGGAATACAAAAACAGCAGAAAACAGGAACTGGCACTTCGGCATCTTGTTAATAGGTTAGTCCCAAAAAATGTATAAAAGTGATATAAAGTAGATGCAAAACATGTAGCAATTGGTATAAAACAAGCATGGAACATCAAAAATTATAGATACGTTTGAGACGTATCAATGAACACCACCACAAACTGAACTGTGTAACCAGGGAATACAACATCAATAACAATAAAGCAGCTTTACACGTCAAAGACTCGTGTATGGTTAGTAGCATCCGAAGCAACATAAACATGATAACAATATGTATTTATTTTCAGGCTACCGGTTCATTTTTTAGTTTGTCTGACAAATGTGTAGATGGGTTCTTACAAAAGTGCCCACTAATCAATGTGACTACATACACGTCTATTTGGTGGGATACGAGATAAATCACATATCACTATACTGGACATCGTGTCTTGCCCTTAGAAAACACATATATAATTTTTTCCCAAAAGGAGAAAACCGCATGTGCATGTTCCAATGTAATGTACTCGAAAAGTTATAATAAAAAAGATGTACATAAAATTGTTGCACAAATACTTGTTATTTACCCTTTCCTTGGCCAAACAACAATACAAGGTCATGTTCATTAAGGAGCTTAGTGGATTTGTGTCTAGCATTAAGTTTATATTTGTTGGTAGATCTGCCAATGAGGCAGCTCATCTATGTGCTAAGAAGGCTAGTAGTGTTAGGGGAAGGTGTTTGTGGATAAATTATAAGCCACCCTTCTTAGAGCAAGTCCTACTGAAGGATTGTAATCCCACTATTTAATCAATGAAGCTCCTATTGATCGCAAAAAAAAGGTCATGTTCACCGTTCACCATATTCAACTATATCGGTGGAAGGTGGGAAAGGAACTTTCTTGATAAATGTGGGAGCAATTTCAAACAAATTTGCAAGCTAGAATAGATCTTGACACAATCAAAACTAGGTGAACCAAAAGCGAACATATGATCATCTAGGGTCCACATAAAAAGGCCAGGGCACACGACCGATTGCAAGCATGCAACAATAAGATAAACCACGTGTATGAGTATGTCATTCCGGTATGAGCTAAACTAAGAAGTCAATTAATTCATATATATACATATTCCCCACAAAAACTAAAAATCCATATACGGTACATCTTTAGGATATCCATTGCGGGTAAATGATCAAAATTTCCGATCCGAACAATCTAAACTGCAAAATACAGTAAATGAGCAACATTAATTATTCTTTAAACGTAAATCTTGCAGTAAATGCACTATACTTGCAATAAAAACCACACACAAGCAACAAACAGTTCCTACAAAAAACCCCACCACCGGTGGTTCCCTCCTGGCTGCTCTGCCATTCCCCGCACAAGGCCAGTGCGTACCGACGACGCCTGCTGCTTCCCCTACATACAGCTGGAGCCGCTGTACTTTTTAATCTTCTCACCCGCCTGCTCCTTCCGCTCTCGCCGCGCCGTCTCCTCCTCCCGCACAAGGCCTCAGTTACTTCTTCCTCCTCCTCCGCAAGGTTCGCCCTGCTCGATCGCTCGCTGCCTACCTACCGCCTCTCCATCTCACACTGTCTCCCCATCTCGCTCGCTCGCGTCATCAAACCGCCCGCGCGATCGAGGCTGAATCCGAGGTCGCTGGACCGACGCCCGGCGCCTCCTTCCTCCCGCCCAAGCGAAGTAGGCTATACTACCTCGGACTCTCCGCCGCCGCGGGATTGTTGTGGAGCGGGGAGGAGATCCACCTGGACTTTATTTCTCCTGCAGGTAAGCCGGCCGTCACTCTGCTCGAATTCGGTTCGCTCTGATCTATTCTAGCCCGTCTGTTGTTGTCTGTGCTGTGGCTCCGTGCTGCGAGAAATCGAATCGAATCAGAATATATCTGGCGTGCCCTGTCCAATTTAGCGTAAATGCCTCCGTACGGAATACTCACTCACTGCAGCCGCGGATTCGTTCGCTGGTGCTCCACTAGCGTACGCCCTGCGTCCGTATGATTCGGTTCCTGTTGCTCAGCGCGCACGAGATCTCGACGGCGCTCTTGTCCTGTGACCCCGCGGAATTGGACTCCAGGTGCGTGCAAACGCCCCCTGATTCTTCCCATTTCGGTCATAAATAGCCGACGGAGCCGAGGCTTGGCCTACATAGTTCCACGCCATTGCATGGCCCGATGGCCGTGTATGGAATTTAGGACCATACTATGGTTACTGTATGATCACGTGTTGAGTGACCCGCTTTACTTTTTCCTGTTTACCGCCGAGTTGCTGAATTCAGCCAAGAGCCTGGATCTAGACCGTGGAGTGTGTGCCGCCGTGCACTCTGTACCGAGAGAGGACCCTGTCGGTGACACGGATAGGACAATTGGCCACATATTTGGGCGGACACCATTAACAGTATGCACTGCTCATAAGGTTTAGTTGGGATAAAATGTGAGTAACTGGAGTTGTAGATCATGTATGGTTGTGTATGCAACATACAGGTTAACCTGGAATTCGTGTGAGACATGCAAACTTTCATGTGATGGCACTGCCGGTTGGGTTCTTTTATGGAAGCTGATTTCCAACAAGATGGACTTAAGCTGACGAGACGTGATTCACACTAGTCCTTCATTGTACATCACCACTGGGCCTTACTAGTCACAAAGGTTGCCCTTTCTCATGGGCAACGCCAAAGCTTCACGCGGTTCACATGTCCTCACTGTTTTCAGTTGGATGTTACTATCAAGTGGTTTTTGAATTTTGTGGAAAAAAAACACGTTGTCGATTGTTTCGGAAAGTATTATTGGATTTTTGTTTTGCGAAAAAGTGTTATTGTTCTTATGCGTAGTCTGTTAATATATTGTGCATTACTTTGTTAGAAAGACCAATGCCTGCTGTGCCTTGAGCTTTAGTACTGGACAAAGTGTATAGTTGGGTTTCGACTTTCGATTAAGCATACCCTGAGATGCTGATAAATCAAAGTATTTGGTTTTTGTTGCAGAGCTGCCAATCAGTTTTTTTTTTGCGAAACATAGTACAACGCAGACGCTCATATACACGCGCATACACTCACCCCTATGAACACACACACACACACACACTACCCCTATGAGCACCTCCGAGAGACTGAACTGCCAATCAGTTTGGTGGTACTGCAGATTGGGTGAAAGAATACTCATGACTACTAAACCTCCTTAGGAGACTTATCTGAGTGGTTTCTGATTTTCTTGAGATCTGTATTAAGGGGCATTTTTTTGCAGACATCAACCAGATCGTTCAGTGGTTATACTGAATACAAAGTTTTCCTGTATGGCTTATGTTAGCATGCAAAAGATGGCACCCATAGGTTTGGAATGAGCGACCACGCCATCTGAGAAATGGATGATACGCCAACTAGTTCTGGGCAGTCTGAAGCTACTTCATGTGAACCGAGCTGGTGGCCGCCAGACTTTTTGGAAAAGATAGAATCTGTTGCCTTATCTAGAAAACAAGAAGTTTTGGCTGATAAAGAATCTCGACTAAATTTGGCAAATTCAAGGTCCTCATCCTGGAAGGCTTCTCAATTACTGTGGTCAACAGGAACTTATTCGGGATTTATTCCTAATGGTTTCTATTCAATCATCCCGGTGAGGATTTCCCTCCTCTTTTTTGTCATTTGGATGTGGTCCTGTAAACTAGGTAGACTAGATTATTTCTGTACATCATGTGGCTTTTGAATTAGATGTTCCCAATTTCATATTCATATCAAGTACCCACTTTCATGTCAAGCACCCACTTTCTGAAGAAGATGCTGATTCTCCATTTGAATTAGTAACTGTTGAAGTGGACTTGATTCGAAATGTTTTATTGTCCTTAGCCTCTTTTAGGTTCTGGGACTTCCAACGTTGTCATTGTGGTAACACTAAATCTGAAAATGGAACAATATATTCAAATGGCGAGATTGTTTGAGACAATCACATTTCATATGATATGATGCGTGACCGTTTTGTGGCATGTGAAACATTTCAACCTTCCAAAATTCTTTGTTCAGTGAGGAATCAAGTTGTTTTCTTGAGAAATGCGGAACTGAGTTCCTAGGTCTAAAGATTATGGATCATTGGAAATGTGCCAGAATTTGAGTTTCGATTTCATAATTTCATTTACTTATCTCTTTAATCAGAACAGTAAGTTACAGATGATTTAGGGGAAGTTTTGTTTTTGTTTCGGTTCTTTATGGTTATGTTTTCCACCTTGATGCACTCATACAGGATAAAAAGCTGAAGGAGATTTTTCCAACAATACCATCACTAAATGACCTTCAAAGTCTTGAAGCAGATGGGATAAATCCTGACATGATTGTTGTAGACGCTGAGAAGGATAAGAAAATTTTCATGTTGAAGCAGCTTAGCGGTGCACTTGTGAAAGGATTGAACAATCCAGCTTTAGTGATAAAGAAAATAGCAGGTTTGGTAAGTTATACAACTGTCTATTTTTCCCATGTGCAATTCCCCATTGAGAGCTTATTGGTCACTGTTATTATATGATTTTACAGTACTTTGATGCTTACGTGTAAAACAAATTTTGGTTACGACTTCTGGAGAGAAAAATATCTGGAACTGATATTTTCGTTAGTTCAACGTTAATTACATCAAGGTTGTCCTTACTGAATTGGTGTTTGAGCCAGAAAGTATTAGCTCATTGCTTGATGCATGTCTAACACTTGGCGAGTTATTTTCAAACAGGTTTTTGACTGCTTCAAGGGCCAAAATCCTGATGCAAGTCCAGGAAGAGCTTCAGCCGAAGATACCCATTTCTTTGGAAATAGAGGACCACAACTTCTGGGGCAGATAAAGCATGGATCATGCCGACCCCGAGCTATCCTATTTAAAGTTCTTGCAGACGCTGTTGGCCTTGAGAGTAAACTTGTTGTGGTATGTTGACATCCCTTTTCATGTTATATGGAGTATACGGTAAAACTAAGCTCCAATGCTTAAAATCATGTCTTGCGTAGGGTCTACCTGATGAGGGTGCAGTTGGATTTGTGGATTCCTACAAGCATATGTCTGTGGTAGTTCCGCTGAATTCTATGGAGCTGCTAGTTGATCTTATGAGATTTCCAGGCCAATTGATTCCTTTTTCAGCTAAGGCTATCTTCATATCTCATATCTCTGCTGCGGGTGAGAGTGATTCAGCTGAAAATGACTCATGTGATTCTCCCCTTGAGCCTAATAGCCCTCTATATGGGTTATCTGATAAAGTTGAAGTTGAAGGGTATGCTTATGCGTTAAATTTTTCCGATGCAGGACTTTGTTATTTTTCAGTATCTCATTGAGTATCATGATATAGAGTTACTGTGCTGATTCTTACTAATGTTTAGTTAGCTAAATAGAAGTAATAAACACACTTTAATGGATGAATTTCTATCTTGAACCCTCAAATAGATAGCAGGACTTTATGGGTTTAATGGCATTTTTTCCCAATATACTGATGTTTGACAGCCGTCATAGCTTTTGTTGTTGGGTAGGCTACAATTGAATTTCAAACACAATCATGCAATAACATTGGTAATTAGCATATTTCTTGTTCGAACCAACTATTTTTTAAGTCTTACTAAAAATCCAACTAATTTGTAAGACAGATGGTGATGTACCCCTTGCTGGTTTACGTTGGTTGGTTGGAGTACTATGATTTCATGTTGGCTACAGAAGTGAATCTTCAACTTTGCAGCAATATAGGCTGAGATAGGATATTGTCATGAAGAATAATATATAATATTTTAGGATATTACACCGGAAGTTCATAAATGACAACATTAATCAAATACAGAAATTGTAAGAGGAAAATCGGTCATGAATATTTTAACTGTATGTTGTTGTGGTAAAAAGCACCATACCAAAAGCAGACTGGCCTTGTAGAAATATAGTTCAATGTAGAGAAGTTTAACATGCTCTGGTATACATCTATGAAAAAAAACACCCGTCACTTGTATTTGTTCATTTCTTCTTCTTTTGTTGCTTGCATCCTTCTGTAATATCTTTCTAACTTTCTGGAGTTTATATGTTGAGCAAGATAAAAACATTCCATCTCTATCTCAGTGCAGAATTGAAGCTTCATCAAATCTATCTGGGCGTTCATTGCGTAATACAATGTTGAGATCAAGAACATTTTCAGAGGGGAAATTAAGGTATCACCTAATTGTATAAATATACTAACTCCTAATTGATTGGTAGATTTATTTGTTGAGTTTTGCTTCAGACACCCCTTAGGAAAATTGTATTTGAGCCTCGGTCACTTACAGAGAACAGTTTTATTCTTTTCACTGATTACTACAAAGTACAAACTATTAGTACGTACGAATCAGTGTACATATGAATGCAGGGAATATTTCACTGCCTGCATGCAGAACTTTAAAGCAAGTTAATGTTCCAAACCCAACTTGTTGCATCATACTCTAGGGTAATCTTTGCATAGATCTTATAGTCGTGATGGCATCTTTGCTTGGGCTAGCCCGTGATGGCGTGCTACATCGAGAGAGGGTCTCGTGGAAGAGGCACGAGACGAGGTGCCAGACATGTGTAGGTGGAGGACAGGAAGATCCTTGCATGTTGTGGAACATGTCTCGCAGTAGGAAGTAGATCAGTGGCGGGGATGTGTTGGAAGTCAGAGTCGAACGTAGGAGGACAAGGCAGAGGGGCGGGATCAGGTGGTGACTGATGAGGCAGGGAAGGATTATATGGTGAGGGGGATAGTGTTCTAATCCCCACCACTGATCTGCATTTTAACTCATAAACTATTCAGAAAGGGGGTGTACAGAAGCAGATCTCTTGTTCGTTTTGTCAGAATTTTTATTTAATGACCTAATACTTGTGTTAATATTGACTGCCTTGTTCGTTGCATTTGCTGAGATTTTTTTTGGTTTTCTAAACCAGCACATCATGTAGTGAGCCAAATATAGCAAATGCCTTTTGGAGGCGAAGCCAGAGGAGAGGAGTTGCTGAAGAACCTCGTGGTGCTAGTTCAAGGTTACCACTCAACTCTAGGCATTAACTCCTTTAGGAAAATTCTATAACGTATCATATTGTTGTTCGTTGTTCTTTACCTTATTGTTGAGAGCTACCATGGTATTTTACCGCTGTTTTTTTATCGATTCTTAGGTGCTACATGTTGTTTATAGGTTTGGGAGATTCCATTTGGAGAACGACACACCCTTTTTGTTTAATTTGCAAGGGATATTACCCTTTCCTGAAATTTTTAACTAGTACTACCATTGTTATTTGCATGTTTATAATATGAAAAAACCTGTAACTGGTACTGTATTACTGAAAGTTGTAACTAGTATTACCATGTATAACTGAAACTTGTAACTAGGATTACCATGTTAGTTGCATGTCTATAGTTTGTATGCTTTCCAGTATTACCAAATGTTTACTTAGTAGTGAGTATTCTCTGACACGATAGGAACTACGAGCATCTTTCTGTTGTTTCATTGTGTATGCCTCCAGTTTCTCGAGGTATCTATGTTCTCACATGATAGTCGTATCAATTTTCCCTTGGTGTAGTCCTGAGCATCCATTAATGAGGGCAAAAGGAAGATCTATACTTGGTGGTGAGAGGCAATCACTTCAAGACTACACAGATGTTGTTACATCAAGGTTTGCCAGCTGTTTCTTTTGTGGGTGCATTGTTACATTTTTCAATTGTTTGCTGTCGCAAATATTCTCCATTGTGTATTGATACCACTTATATGTGTAATGTGTTAGTTCTGATTTGCACCAATAGGTTCACAGTTATTGATTTCTGGCAAGTATTGACTGTGGACTAGAATTCCTAGTTGGTTCTTGGGAAGCCAATTAATATGCATTCTCTAGCCTTGTAAGGGCCAAGAATAAATCATCTTCTGTCAGTTTAACTTTTGACCGCAAAAATTCTTTTTATATATGTGAAAATAGTTCGGATAGCAACTCTATTTTTCACTCTTGCAGGTCAGATGATCCGGGTGGCACCACTACACCTAACCCTCGAAGAATAAGGCGAAGAAGCATTAGCATCACACCTGAGATTGGAGATGACATTGTGAGGTAATTTTTGTTTTGAACTATATGATGGGATTCAAGCTGGCATAATTTTCGTAGAAGTTGTGTAGGTGTACCTTTTGCCTTCACTTACAGTATATCAATTCATGAGTCACTGCACAGTTTGCTCATGGTTGTGTTTAGATACTAGATCTCCTAGAGCACGTGTCTGTATTCTGATAGAATGAAACGCTAAAACATCAGGTATTTATTGTTTATCTTAAATCTTTGACAGGGCAGTTCGGGCTATGAATGAAACACTAAAGCAGAATCGCCTCCAAAGGGATCATATTAATGATGGTTCATGTTCATATATTAGGGAGGATAAAAGCAATGCAAATGACAGCCCAACCGATGTACATGTTTGTTTCATTGTTTGACTTTCTCTATGTTGGCTTTTTTATCTCTTCTGCATGTAATTGTCATTTGAATTTAATCAGCTTGTTCTCTCATTTGACTTTCAGGATGATAAATCTGGGAGAACTGTTGCTGCAAACAATGGCTTGAGAAACCGATCTGGTTCTACTCAGAAAGCTATGTCATTGCCTACTTCTCCACATGACTATGGGGGTGAAATCTCTGAAACAAGCGATAATTGTGATTTTATAAGCAAAGAGAAGATGGTATTCGCATGGAACAGGGTTTTGCAAAGCTCTCCTTTTAATAAGCCTTTGTTGCCTTTTCAAGAGTGGAAAATAGATTTCTCTGAGCTCACTATTGGCACACGGGTTGGAATAGGCAAGCCATCTCGAACTTACCCAGACAAATTTACATTTGCAGATTTGTCGATACATATTTTTGATGTGCACACCTCCCCATTCGTGTGTTATGATTGTGTTCCTTGCATTAACATGTTTTTCTTCTTTTACTATACTATGATCTCTTGCCAATATGTCTTCAAAATCATATGATCAATGGAAAGTGAAAGTTTGGTATGACTAGTTATCTGTATAAGCTATGATTAATGGTTTTGATAACCAAATAAATCGAATTCAATGTATCCTAAGTCCTACAAACTACATCTTTTGATATTTATATGCCTTCCTTTGTATTTTTTGGCATCGTCGAAGCTATTCATAAACATTCATGATTGCTTTGCCAAAAATTTATATCAATTAAGTATTCAAGGGTAATTTCGAAACTATAAAGCTGAACAGCAGTTTACGTTCTGAGAATTTTACTACGTCATCAACTTTTCATGCCATCTTTTTCGAGGATATTAAATGGAGCTTATTCATCACTGATACTTAAAAAACAATAAGAGTGCACATGCTAACCAGCATGCTGTTAAACATGAACACTTGCTATCACCATTTTATAGTCATCATAATTCAATCTTCTGTTTTCATATTGCTTGAAATGGTCTTTTCTTTTACGTTTTTGTGCTTTGGCATTTTTTTGGCACGCCAAAAGCTTACCAAACATGCTCTCTTTTTGTCGAAACACTTCATCAGGATTCTTTGGAGAGGTTTTCCGTGGTATATGGAATGGCACTGATGTCGCTATTAAAGTATTTCTAGAGCAGGATCTGACAACTGAAAACATGGAAGATTTTTGCAATGAGATATACATCCTGAGGTACCTGAACTACTCTTGATTGAGTAATGTGGATAAATTTCTGGTTTTCATAGTCTGCATGATTGCTTTAATAATTTTACTATTTCCTTTCAGCCGGCTGCGACATCCAAATGGTAAGAGTTAATTGTGACCAGTTCAACGTATAGTCTGAGACTAGTATCTCAGCATCTGCACCCTAGATACCGACTACCCTATGTTAGAACATGCCTTTTAAACCAACTTTTGTATTTTGTTCTGTAGTAATATTGTTTCTTGGGGCATGCATGGTGCCTCCACACCTCTCAATGGTTACTGAATATATGGAAATGGGATCACTGTACTACCTCATCCATATGAGTGGTCAGAAAAAGAGGCTCAGTTGGCGCAGGAGGCTGAAAATTATTCGTGATATATGCAGGTTAGCTCTTTCTCTGTATGTGATAAATGGTTATGCATATCTATCAGTGTTATTTAATGTCCTGGCACTAATACGAAAATATCTCCTTAGATTGATGTAATTCTCTTGTGATGTGGAGTTCAAATTCTCAATCTCGTCTGCGCTCCCACCTTTTATCATTAATAATTTATCTAAAATGATTTTTTTTGTTAAAGGGGATTGATGTGCATACACCGTATGAAGATAGTTCACAGGGACCTGAAAAGTGCCAACTGTCTGGTGAACAAGCACTGGACTGTCAAGATATGTGACTTTGGCCTTTCTCGAGCGATGACAGATAGTCCTATGACTGATAATTCCTCTGCTGGCACACCAGAATGGATGGCCCCTGAGCTCATGAGGAACGAACCCTTCTCAGAAAAATGTGACATTTTCAGCCTTGGTGTGATAATGTGGGAGCTGTGCACACTGAGCCGCCCATGGGATGGGATCTCCCCAGTTCAAGTAAGCATTCATCCACTTTTCATCAAAACGTCCACAACATTAATGAATTATATCCAGAAAGATTCTCTTAACTGAAGCATTCGACGCATCCGTATTGATTGTTAATTTTGCGTGGTGCATTCCAATTTCCTGATGGTTCTTATAGATGTTAATAGGCAAAGCAGTTATTTTGGCTCGGAGTTGTTGACTGACCTTGATGAGTTGGCCTTTGATAGGTGGTGTACACGGTTTCTAATGAAGGGTCACGGCTTGAAATTCCTGAAGGACCTCTTGGCAAGTTAATTGCAGGTAATGATGCTTTCTAGCGTGATGTTTTACCGTATTGTTTCCGTTAGAACCAGTCTTGACTCCCCGTTGAGCCAATGTTGGTCAGCTTATTCTGCTTTTTAGTTTCATCTTAGCAACAGTTGTTTTGTTCAACGCAGATTGCTGGGCAGAGCCCCAGGATCGACCGAGCTGCCAGGAGGTCCTCACTCGCTTGCTCGACTGCGAATACGCTGACAGCTGAAATGAACCTGACAGAACTAGTTCGCTCACTGCCACCCTGGGAGTTGAGTTCAGAGAGCCGTTTCTTGTATAAAACTCTAGCTGTTGATCTTGCAGACCAGCAAGGATACATATATGGCACTCTTGTATTTTGGCAGTATATGGCGCCCTTCCTTTCGAAATTGTAAAAAGGAACAGTTTCTCCTTTCATGGAAGAATTGTGCCTCCTATTGTTTGTGTGTGCCCGCGCGTGTGTGTGACCTCCAGTCCAACCAGGCCTGCCAGATGCAAGATTTCAGCATGAGTCGGTATCCCCGATTTCTTTCAACTAACCAAACAGATAATATTTAGGAACTCGTTAACCAACAAGGCCGATACGTTCGCATATCTTCTCTGTTAAAAGTTGTTACGGAGTAAAGAATCTCTTAACAAACTTTGTAAGGTAGGATGTGCGTGTATATATACCCGGCCGTTCGATCCAAAAACTATCTAACTACGGAGACGTCGACTATTTAACCGGTAGACTAGCTAGATCTACCAACCCATCAATCCATCATGTCGAAAAAGGACGGCGTCTCCGTATCCACAATCAGCACCAGGGTGATCACCGGCGGCGGCTGCCACGTCCTGAGGATTAAAGGATACTCGCAGACCCTGTTGCTTGACACCGGCGCGAGGGGCACTTCCTGCATATTCGACGCGGCCGGTCAGTGGTGGCGCATCTCGTACTACCCAACGGCTACTATATGTTTGACAGCGACAGCATCACCCTCGCCATCGACCTCGTCGACAGCCAATGCGAACGGCCGGAGGGGTACGTCAACGCCGTCGTGCGCTTCACTCTGCTACCTCACGGCGGCAAGCTGCCGGCGGAACGGGCGCCGCCGCAGCACAGTGTCAGGTTATCGGGAAGTTCTTCGTGGACAGTGAACAGCGCGTCCGGTTCATCAGGAGGGAGGAGCTCGAGAGGTCGGAGGGCTACCTCGTGGACGACTGCTTCGCCGTCCGGTGCGACATCGACGTCATTCAGACGTCGGCGAGGCAGGACCGGGCGCAGGACGTGGTGGAGACGACAGAGGCGATGGAATTGGTGTGGGGGTCAGGAGGCGAGGAGGAGGACCTGCTGCCCGAGCGCCGCCATGCGTCAGGCTGGGTGGCAGCAGCGTGGCCCTTCGCTGCTTTGGGACGGTTTTTGCACCGTCTATTCAACTTGTTTCCTTGATTATTACAATTAATAAGGGTTGTTTTTTAATGCGAATTAATAAGGCTTGGTTTGTGTGGTTGCTGAAAATTGTGCTACTGCTGAACTTATTCATTTTGTTAATTGAGTGATGTGCTTATGCTATATTGTGCTAAACCAATCATAATTGTACCAAATACCAATCCTAGATCATTGATGGCGTGCGCGCGCCTGTCTATTTTGACGCAATAATGTAATTTAGTGATAGAAAATAATATACATATATTATATTTAGTAACATAGGCAGTGGCATGAAATTCTACAAATCATAGGCATAAAATTACCGTGATGGAAGTATGTACTGTATAAGCTTTTAAGTGTGGAAGGGCCTGGTTGCAGAATGTAACAAGGTGCTACCATAGTGGATTCAGAATCAATCACCATGCTCACTAGTTGGACAGTTTTGAATGAGAGAAACACGAGAGTGTTTCGGAAACAAGTCACTAAGGGAGGAAACCAACATTTACGGTTCATGGCCGTTGTGCGAGTGTATTAAGACATGATTTATTTTCAAGAATACGCCACAGAAAGACGTATCATTTTCATAGATAGAAGGGGCCAAGCGGCCGGTCCACAAGTCCGAAAGCTTTTACAATATCCAGTGTCTCGTACAAGGTCAAACCGCGCTCTCACCACCCGTACAGCCGGGGGGCCTCAAACGAAACCTCTCCACAGAAGAGCCTAGCTCTTCTCCACTGCTCAATCTCCTCTCGGATCTTCCTCATCGTTGCCGCAATATTAAGACATGATAGAATGCTTGAAGTTATGTCAATATTCTTGGAACTGCACTAGAGAAATCAGTTTATACATTGAACAATTCCAAACCCAGAGTCCACGATCAAAGCAAAAAAAAAAACCGTCCCCACGTATATCAGGGATTTTGAATATTGAATTCCACATCTGGACCAAAATCTCGACCGATGTGGCTTAGGGCATGAGCAATGGAAACCACCACTACCTACTGCCCATGTTAAAAAGCGGCTCCATCTAGGTTCAAGCATCATCCTTGATTTTATTTTTTCCAACGGAAGCAGCTGTGTCTTCTCTGACAAAGAAAGGACGGCCGCGGGTACTCCCTCCGTTCCAATTTAATTGAGTTGCTATCCACCAAATGTTACATGTATAGATACATCCACATGTGGTGGATAGCAAGTCAATTAAATTGTAACAGAGGGAGTACATGCATGTTACTAGTTTGCTAGCAGGACCACGCTTTTGCTCTCATGATCCCGCCTCCTACAGAAGAGGTTCTGACAGTCTGCGAGGCTGCACCTTCCCATCCACGCTGGAGTCCGAACCTACGTGGCCTGCGTGGCAGTACTTCTGAGGCAGTGCGCTGGGCATGCCCTTAAGAGTTTGAGACACGCAAGAGTACTATTACAAATCACAAGGAATGGTGCCTTATTTTCGATCTCCGCCCTCCGCGTATGTACGGATAAGAGATTCATAGTAATGAAGAAATAGGCCGTAGCCCCGCTATATAAATATAGCAAAAACCCGATACAACCAACAGTCACGAAATGCTGGGGCGGCAGCAAACATACACCCAAAGCAAGGGGAAGAGAAGAAAAGAAGAGCAACAAAATGGAGACATAGGCGGATCGACTAAGCGACGGTGACCCGCAACCGCTGCGCCCTCTCCGGAGAAGTACCACCACGCTCCTAGCTTCGAATCTACGAGTACCAAGCAGCACCTTCAAGAAGGAAAGCCACGCTACTGCCCGGACCAGCGCTGATGGGGGGATAATAACCCGGTAGGCTCATGAAGAGGGAAGCGTGACCCGCCAGGCAGGAGGCCCGGCCAGGCCAGCTAACCATCAGCATGGGCCGGGTTATGTCGCTGGGCCAGTAGGTTTGGCGGTAACCCGGTTCAGGAAGGAAAGGTTCTAGAAGACCAGAGGCGGTTCAGGACTTGGAGGACACGAAGGCCAGAAGAGCTAGAGTAGGACTCCGAGTCTGGGTAGAACCCGGATTCATCTTGTAAAGCGCCAGGAGACCCGGTCGTCTATATAAACCGGTCCCTGAGCCCTAGTTAGGGAGAACTTTACGATCCAAGCTTAGGCGAGAGAATCATAGAGAGAAACCTACGCTACCAAGCGAACCTTGTAACCTAGATCGAGATCCGGCTCTGTTGTCGTAGCCGGGTTATCGAGATCGAGATCAATAACAAGATAGCAGGAAGTAGGTCTTTATCTCCAATGGAGAGGCCGAACCTGGGTAAACCCTTTGTCCCTGCAATGCTAAACAATCTCCCAGATACCAGAGTCGCCTTGCCCATCAACTCAAGCTACCCCAAAGTAGCATCTGCCGTGTTATCTACCCCACGACAGTTGGCGCCGTCTGTGGGAATCGCGTCCAAAGGTGTCACCATCATGGGAGAAGCAATGCAAGGAGTGGAGAATTTTGTTTTCGGCGAGATCACCCTCAACTCGCAAGGAGAGCCCATCGTTGATGATTCTGGCTGGGGGCCGGAATCAGATCTACTTGAATCAGGTGATGTTATTCCAATTGGCAAGTTTAACGTTTTTGTTGGTATGATTGCAACTAGATCTGCTAGTGATGGAGAATATGAATCTGTGTCAGGAGCCGCCACAATTGTTCAATCTGATGGAGAGGAATCAGTTGGTACGGCTGAAGATGAGCTGCCCCTGGACGCACACGAGGAACGATCGGGAAACCCGGCTCAAATCCCGGGTGATGTGGTGGACCATGCAGATTCGGAATCGATCTTGCCCCTGTTTGAAGGCCGGTTTGGATATGGAGCAGAAGAAGAGGATGAAGAGGAGCAAGAGTCCAGCCCAAGCCCGGTTAGGAGGGTGGCGGTTTACACCGCCCCTTCGACCAACGTGGGAGCATCACCGTCAACGGTCGTGCCACCTGCTTTTACTCCGGGTCAACAGCAGCAACAATTGCCACCAGTACTGGAGCTGGCGGGTCAAAGAGTTGATGGAGACCCGGCTTCGGTGTCAGAGGAAAGTGAAGACACGGCGCGTTACAGGAACAGCTTCGGTTTTCTCAATAACCGGGCTCAGGGCGAAGAAAGAAACAACACGACTGGTGCCCAGGCCTTGTTTAACAATGGCCTGGTCCTAGATCCATCAGCACTCACAAGGTTGGTTACCCCAGCGGCAGCTAGAGCTATAGAATTGGATACAGCACGCCGGGCTTTGGAGCAGATGCGCAGAGACACAATGGCAGAGAAGCAAGATATGGAGGTTAGGCGAAAGCAAATAGAGGATGAGGAAAATCGTCTCAATGAGATGACCAGGGCACACCGGAGGAGGCATCAGAGCCGGCTGGCCCAAGGAGAGAATGTCATAAATCCAGCGGTATTGTTTAGAACCCCAGAAAATCAACCAATCGATATAACTCAGGTGGCTCCAGTTGTTAGAACAAATGCAGAACCAGAAGAGAACAGGAAGAGCTGGAGTTACAGCTGCAGCGTGCCGGGTTTTCTCGCTGGGGGAGCCAGGGGAAATCCGGGTCTGCCGCCCAGGACACCAAGGTTCCACACGCCGGCGGGCCATTTTTCCAATCCAGCAGATAACGTGTATGCCGCAACTTTAGCACTTGACCGTATTCCATTGGGAGACTCGCCAGCAGAGATTGAAGCCGGCGTGCCATTGACATGTTGCGTACCGCGTTGTTCAGCAAGTTCAGTATTCAAAGGAGAAAAGTGCACTTCATTCCACAACTTATCGTAGTAAGAGTCGCCACGGTGGGAACCCGCCATTGGCCGGGCTCGCCGCGGCACAGCAGCAAAACCCGCCCCAGCAGAACCAGAACCAGAACAATCAGCAGCACCAACCCGCCCCTGCAATTTCTGTGGCTCAGCAGATAGTCAATAGATCGCGAGCGGAAGAAGTGCAGCCAATGCAAACCCGGCAGTACCTGCGCTGGAGTACCACAAGGAGGACCGGGTCCCGCCCAGCAGCGTCTGCAAGCTCGCCGGGTAACAATAATTTTTTGACAAGTTCTTCTACCTTAGCCGGGCCAAAGTGTCTTTCAGATGCCATTAGAGCGGAGCCTTTCCCTGAGAAGTTCAAGGAGCCAAGCAAGATTTCCAATTACGAGCCGAGCATGGACCCGGCAAGCTGGTTGAGCAGCTATGAGATGGCAATGTGTATACGCAATGCCACAGAGAATGTTTGTGCAAAGTACATGTATTGATGATGAGCGATGGTGCAGCGAAGTTGTGGTTCAAGAATCTGCCAGAGAATCTATCAATTCCTGGGATGAGTTGAAAACAGTTTTTATCAAGCACTTTCAGGGTACGTGCAAGCGTTTTTTTCCATTGAAGATCTTGATCGTTGTGTACAGAAGAAGGCGAGTCAGCACGTCACTGGATGGGCCGGGTCACGGAGATCCTTCACTCCTCATCTGGTATTGAGCCCAAGGACGCAATTTCATCGATGGAAAAAACTTGCAAGTACGCTCCCTTGGTCCAGAAGCTGGGCCGCATGAAGGAGGGACACCGGGTTAAGCCTGTTACTATGGCAGAGTTGATGGATGCGTGCAACAGACACGCAGCCACGGACAAGACCCAGATGATAGTGAGGAAGAAAAAGGGAAAGGTACTGCGAATAATGGAGGAAGGAACAACAATGGCCCGGGAAACAATAACAACAACAATCAGAATCAGCACAAGCGTGGGCATCAGGAGGGAAACTCAGAGCTAGTGGCAAACGCAAATGCCGGGTTTCAGAGGCAAAGGATGGACGGAAATTATCAGGAAAACAGAGGTTATCAGGAAAACAGAGGTTATCAGGGAAACAATGGGAATTACAGTGGTGGAAATAGTTATCAAGGATCACGTCCAATGAGCACTGAAGAGGCCTTCAGGATGCCGTGTCCTCGTCATAGCAAGAACGGCAGACCCGCCAATCATTCATTGGCCCAGTGTGTAGATCTGAACAGGTGGAAAAACAATGAAATTCAGAGAGCTTTGCAAGGAGCAAACAGAGGTGGAGGACCCGGCCCGAGTGCTAACCCGGCTGCGGCCCTTTAACTGGAGCAAATGCGGTACCTACTGGCAACGCAGGACCCGGCCAAAATACAGGTAACCAGGGTGGATTCTCAAACCAGCCAAGGCAACTTGGCCAATATCATATATATACTAGTGGCACGACCAAGAGAGAGAGAAAGATAGTCAAAAGGGCAGTTAACTCAGTGGCTGCAGGGGTACCAAGGTATTTAAGATGGTCAGAGCATACTATTACGTGGAGTAGAGCAGATCACCCGGGTGTGGTGGAACATCCGGGTCTGCTTGCTTTAGTTGTGGCTCCTCAGGTTCATGGCTTTGAGCTAAAGAAGGTTTTGATGGATGGTGGTAGTAGCATTAATATCTTGTATTGGGAGACATTTGTACGCATGGGTCTGAAGGAATCACAGTTACAGAAAACGTCAACAGTGTTTCATGGTATAGTTCCTGGGAAGTCAGCTACACCAGAGGGAAAAATTTCATTAGAGGTTGCTTTTGGCGAGTCTATCCATAACTTTAGGTCAGAGTGGCTCACTTTTGAGGTGGTGAAATTTCCAAGTCCTTATCACGCGTTGTTCGGAAGGCCGGCTTATGCCAAGTTCATGGCAAGGCCGTGTTATGTGTACTTACAGTTGAAGATACCGGGTCCCAAGGGGATCATCACAGTTCATGGTAACAGAGAAATTGCAGCAGAATGTGACGAGGGAGATGCAGCCCTGGCAGAGCAAACTTGTGCTAGAGAGGAGTTGAAAGCTTACAGGTCTAATCTTGACCCGCAGGACAACAAGGCACTCAAAAAACCAACAACAGAAGATGACAGGGCAAAGTTTAAAGCAGCAAAAGATACCAAGATGGTGGATTTTGTGCCTGGGGATTCCTCCAAGCAGTTCGCCATAGGGACCAGCCTAACTGATAAATAGGAAAGCGCGCTCATCGAGTTCATCCGTGAGAATCGGGATGTTTTTGCATGGACACCTAGTGACATGCCAGGCATTCCGACTGAACTCGCTGAGCACCGTTTACATGTTGATCCAAAGGCAAGGCCGGTAAAACAAGGTTTGAGAAAAATGAATGCAGAGAGAAGAAAAGCTATAGGAGAGGAGATAGCCCGGTTATTGGAAGCCGGCTTTATCATGGAGGTTTTTCACCCAGAGTGGTTGGCTAACCCGGTTTTGGTTCTGAAGAAAAATAATGAGTGGAGGATGTGCATCGATTTTACAAGTCTCAAAAGCATTGTCCAAGGACCCGTTTGCACTGCCGCGCATCGATCAAATCGTTGACGCAGTTGCAGGCAGCGAGCTCTTGTGTTTTCTGGACGCATATTCAGGTTATCATCAGATCAAGCTTAATAGGCAGGATTGGGAAAAGACATCGTTCATCACCCCTTTGGTGCTTTTTGTTACAAGACCATGACTTTTGGGTTGAAGAACGCAGGAGCAACTTATCAGAGGTGTATCCAAAACTGTTTTCATGATCAGATTGGACGCAATGTGCATGCTTATGTGGATGATGTGGTGATCAAGTCAGAAAAAGCCGGGTCATTTATTAGTGACCTTACAGAAACATTCAAAAATTTGAGGAAGTACAAGATGAAGCTCAATCCTACAAAGTGCGTGTTTGGAGTTCCAGCGGGAAAGTTGCTTGGTTTCATTGTGTCAGAGCGCGGAATTGAGGCAAACCCGGAAAAAATCAGAGCCATCCAAAGTTTGAAAAAACCAGAGGAATTGGCAGATGTTCAGAAGTTGACAGGCTGTGTGGCTGCGCTAAGCCGGTTTATATCCCGGCTCGGAGAAAAGCAATCCCTTTGTATAAGTTACTGAAGAAAACAGACAACTTTGTGTGGAATCAGGAAGCAGATGAGGCATTTGAAGCTCTGAAGAAACAGTTATCAGAAGCGCCAGTTCTGGCGGCCCCGGGTCCCAAGGAACCCATGTTGTTATACGTCGCTGCCGGGCCTCAGGCTGTGAGTGCTGTGGTGGTGGTCGAGCGTAAGGAGGAAGGCAAGGAAAACCCGGTTCAGAGGCCGGTCTATTATGTTAGTGAGGTGTTATCAGAAGCAAAGCAGCGCTATCCGCACTGGCAGAAACTAGTGTTTGGTGTTTTCATGGCAAGTAGAAAGTTGAAACCATATTTTCAGGAGCATCCAATCACAGTGGTCAGTTCAATACCCTTAGCAGATATCATCAGAAATTCAGAAGCTACAGGAAGAATTGCCAAGTGGGCAATAGAGATGGGGCCGTACCACATTGACTATGTGCCTCGCACAGCTATCAAGTCTCAAGCATTGGCTGATTTTCTTAATGATTGGACACAGTTGAGTGCACCACCCCTTACCCCGAGTCTCAAGCCTTGGGTCATGCACTTTGACGGGTCTAAACAAGCACAAGGTTCAGGAGCTGGAGTTGTGTTAACTTCTCCCAAGGGTGATAAGTTGAGCTATGTTTTGCAGATTCACTTTGATTGTTCTAACAATGTGGCAGAATATGAGGCCTTGTTGCATGGTTTGCGTATGGCAAAGGAGATGAACATCAAGCATATCAATTGCTATGGGGATTCAGATCTTGTGGCACAGCAAGTTTCAGGAACATGGGATAGAAAGATGCACAATGGCGGCTTACAGAAGAGAGGTGGACAGGGTAGCCGGGTTTTTCTCAGGCTATCAGGTGGATCATATTGATCGCAGGAAAAATGATGCTGCAGATGCTTTATCAAGACTCGGCTCACGCAGAGAGCCGGTTCCACCTAATGTTTTCTTGGACGAGCTATGGACTCCATCAGTCAAGCTCAGGACGTGGAAGAACTTGCGGGTCAGGAAGACCCGGATTCGCAGTTAGTAGCAGCAACTCATGAAATTCCAGAGTGGACAGAACCTTACTTGGCGTATCTTTTGCGTGGAGAGCTGCCAGAGCAGGAAGTTATATCCCGGCAAATTGTGCGCCGGGCTAAGGCTTACGTGGTTATTGATGGCGAGTTATATAAGAGAAGTGTTTCCGGAGTGTTTCAGAGATGTGTGTCTGGAAAGGAAGGCCGGCAAATTCTGAAAGAGATTCATGAGGGAGATTGTGGTCATCATGCTTCAACAAGGTCTTTAGTAGCAAAAGCTTTCAGACACGGTTTCTTTTGGCTCACAGCCCAGGCAGATGCAGAGCGCCTGGTAAGCAGGTGTGATGGTTGCCAGAGATACGCAAGGCAAATTCATGTGCCGGCTCAGGAGTTGCGAACAATACCTTTGACTTGGCCTTTTGCAGTTTGGGGGCTTGATATGGTGGGTCCTTTTAGCATGTCTCCTTGCAAGAAAACCCACCTCTTGGTTGCCATTGACAAGTTTACAAAGTGGGTTGAGGTGATGCCTGTTACAAATTGTGAAGCAGCTACAGCAGTCAAGTTTTTGAAGCAGATCATACACAGGTTTGGGTATCCTCATAGTATCATCACAGACAATGGCACTAACATGTCCCTTGGAGAGATGGCAAAGTTTTGTGGAAACAGGTATACGTTTGGATGTTGCTTCAGTTGCTCATCCGCAGGCCAATGGACAAGTAGAACGAGCAAATCAGGAGTTGCTTCGAGGTTTGAAACCACGTCTCCGGGTCCCGTGCATCAGAGCCGCCGGAGCGTGGGTTGAGGAGTTGCCATCAGTAGTTTGGGGAATCAACACAACACCAAACAGATCCACCAAGATGACCCCTTTCTTTATGGTGTATGGGGCAGAGGCAGTTTTGCCAAGTGATATAATTCATGACTCGCCTCGCGTGGCGGCTTACGTTGAAACAGAAAACGAGCAGACCCGGCAGGATTCTGTGGACCTGCTAGAGGAGAACAGAGAACAAGCATTGGAGAGATCAGCAATATATCAGCAAGATTTGAGGCGGTATCACAGTCGCCGGGTTAAAACTCGCACTTTCCAGGAGGGAGATTTAGTGCTGCGATGGACGCAATCCAAGGAAGGGATGCACAAGTTATCTCCTCCTTGGGAAGGGCCCTTCATCATAAGCAAGAAATTGAACAATGGTTCATATTATTTGGTGGATGCTAGAGAAAAGTCCGAGTCTGTAAATGACACAGCGCACTCTACCTTTTCATTAGAAGAGCGTGAGAGGCCATGGAACATTGCCCAGCTGCGCCCATATATACTTAGCATGAGAAAGAGATATGAGATGTAACACACGATGTAACAGGCAGCAGGTTTCAGACGCGCTCTTTTCCTTACCAGGGTACCTAAGGGGGCTGGAAGGTTTTTAATGAGGCGGCTTGCTGACCTAACCTTTTCTATCAATAAAGTAAAGGTTGAACAGAAATTTGTCTTGTTTCAGTTCAGTTTATATTGGCAAGCCGTTATTTTCTTTGTTTACATGTATGCCGTAGCAGTTTTTTGTTCAGCTTGGTCTTGGGGGCTGGTCATTGAGGTGGCAAAGTTTTTCCCCAAGACCCGGCTCATACGATTATCCGGGTCTCGAAATTTTTGTGACCCGGTAAGAGCAGTTTTTAGCTTTAGTATTTTGGATTCAGTAGCATGCATGTTTAGTTTAAATATCAGTTGTTTATGTTTTCTGTCATAGAACAAGTGTTATAGTTGTTTTTTATCTTTGAGGACGCCCAGAGAGCGTCCCACCAGTATGTGGATCAATGGGGTAATGTTGCATAGTTAAGCCATTACTTTATAAACATTGATCCAGGTCTTGGGGGCTCTTACTTGAATAGTTTGCAGCTGCAATCCCAAGACCCGGCTTTTATGCCACTAGTTTATTCTTGGTTATCTTGCTGTTGAGCTGATGTGACTCGCAATTATATGGCCTGATTGCTCACCTGGAAATTCAATCAACCATGAGGCCCATTGGGACTTGGTTCGACCCTGTTTTTCTCAGCGAAGTTGCGACAGGGTATCCATGCGAAAGCCGGCTCACAGTTAAAGAAATCAAAAGGGTCATCAAAACCATAGACAGACAAGTATTTGGACACAAAAGCTTTCACATGGTTCAATAAAGGTTTAACAGTGCGTACGCACATCATCACAGGCATAGTATCAAAAGAGCTAAGTTATTACATAATTGCCCAAGGGCCGAATAAAGATTGTTTTTTCGCAGCGACGCAGCGTCTGCATAAGTTTTTCAAGCACCGGCCTCAGGTGCCGGGTTGTGGAAGTTGTGGCTGGGTCATCCTTGGCGCTCGCCGGGTTATCTTCTGTTGCTTCTGCTTCCGTAGCCCGGGTCTTGGGGGCTTCATCTCCGCGCCAGGTAACAAGGTGAAGAGGTTGGAAATAACCTTCATCTTCATCTTCCACTGCAGCTCGCGAGGGTGGAGGCACGGTTGGAGTAGATGAGCTTGGGGCAGTAGATGCAATGGGAGCAGATTTATCCGCAGCGATGGAGTCCTTGTAGCTTTGCAGAAGATCAATACGTTGTGGTTCATCGTCAATGACCTCTTCATTGGCTTTATTGTAGCCATACTGCAGCGTGTTGAGCGTCAAGCTGTTGGCAATTTTGTGGCTACGTACCGGGTCTGCTTCGCAACCCGGCTGAAGGATTTTTTATCAAACTTGCTGCCATCAGCATTGTACTGGGGAAAGCCTGAAGCAAGTGGAGCCGGGTCTAGGTTGGGGTGGTAGGCCTTTGCCAAAGCAAGACCGCGCATCACCCCGGCTCTGCAAGCGGATCTCTTCAACAAGTGGATCCAGCCGGCATAGTTGATAAGTGTCCAAGCACTTCAGTATATGTGCTTGGCGGGTTCTCCCAGTTCCTGGCTGCTTTGATTACTTCACAGCTTCCAAAGTATAGTTGGCGCACCAGTGTGTACATACATTTGATCTTCTCAGTAGCAGTCTTGCGCATGTTGCCATCGCGTGGACCTGAGTGGAAACGTACAGCAAGAAGTGAGGATTCACAAACCGGGTTTGAAGTGTGCTAGTTTTACCGGTTAGAGAGTTTTAAACTTACCAACTAGTGAGGAGACCATGTAGGAGATCATTTGCTTGAGCCGGGTCAGCTCACTGGTGGTGTCATTCAGCTGCTTCTGCAGTGTGTTCAGTTGCTCCTGGAAGTTTTCCTCGTGCTCCTGCTTATCCCTCTCCAGGTCAGAATTTTCTTGTGTCAGAGCAGTGACTTTTTCTTCTAAGGCCTGAAGTTGGGTTGCATGATCAGCCCGGGTTTCAGTTTCGGCCTTCAAGATTCCTTGGAGCCGGGCAATTTCTTCACTGCTTTTGCTCACGTGTTCCTGTTCACAACAACAGAGAGTAGTATGTGATTAAGCCCCAAGTTGTTGAAGGAAAGTTAACCCGGAACTTGGGGGTATACATTTTAAGTTTCTCAGGGTGTAAGGTGTAGTTCCAGGTCGCCGCAGGCGTGCAACCCGGCACTTGGGGGCTACATGCGCAAAAAGTCTGAAATTTTCTAAGTGTTAGTCCCAGGTAGCTGTGGACAGCTAACCCGGCACTTGGGGGCTACAGTGTCAAATTTTGTTCTGAAAGATGAGCAGTTTTAAGTGATGAAGTTTTAAGTCCCAGCTTGTTGTAAACAGACAACCCGGGCCTTGGGGGCTACAGGGCTGAAATTTTTATCTACGGCATTTGTTTTTCAAGCACCAAGTTCATCAATAGGTGATAATCTTGGAGCTTGGGGGCTAGGCAGAGTATAGTTATGCAAGAGGTAGCAAGAAAAAATGAGTACCTGGTATCGTTTCTGGATCAGGGAAACAAGTTCAGTCTCCAGATTCTTGTGGTGAGCAAGGCGAGTGAAATATTCTTCGCAAAGAGACGGTGTGGACATGGAGTCCAGAGCCGCCAAGTCCAAAGAAGGAACTGGGTCTTTGCCTTTGGCAGAGGGGTCCAGTTTAATTTCAGGCACAGTGACCTTGGCAATGACTTTGGAGACGCCAGGTGCCGGGCCTTGTTTAGACCCGGTAATCAGCACTTCCTGGTCATCCTCTTTGGTGCCAGACCCTAACCCGGGTGACTGTGCAGTGGGGGATGGCTGTGGAGCAGCTGGAGGAGGGCTTCGTGGAGATGCAACCACGTTCTCAGCAGCAGATTCTTCCTTTTGAGCCGGCTCCTCGACGTGTACCTCCGTTGGAGAAGGTTCTGCGTAGCATGGGGAGGAGATGCGGCTGGAGGAGAGTCCGAGTCTTCCTCCATGATGGCCTTGGCACTGAAATGAAAAGAAAAGTGGTTAGTCAAAAAAGACAGCAAAAGTACTGAATAATGGAATAATGGGAGAGTATTTCTAACCCGGCATTGATCTGGAAGTCCTCGGGTGTGCTAACACCATCCGAGGAGGAATCTGATAAACGAGATGGTTTAGCAACCCGGATCTTGCCAGCTAAAGGGTACTTTTTGCTGGGCGTCTTCTGGATGGATTTGGCCCAGCTTGATAAAGAGCGTTGAGGGATACCTGGGCTCAGGGAAACGTGGCTTGCAGAAGATCGGGTTCGGCGCCTCTTGTTCGCCTCAGCCTCCTTCTCAGCTTCTGTTTCCTGTGTTTTGCTTGGGTTTGAGATGAGTTCATCATATAAATTGAGAAACGAGAGTATGGCACCTTAGCAATGGCGGCCCGGGTCCTCTTTTGAGTAGGAGGTCCAGCAGTTTGGGGACCCGGCAGTACGTCAGAAGCCGGGTCAGTAGGGCCTGGAATAAGATTTGCCGGGTTATCAGTAGAAGAGTCCCCTTGAGATATTTCGTTGTTAATTAGGTCGAGGAAGAGCCGGCCTAGGGAGTCAGGCTCACCTTCTTCTTCTTCTTCTTCGCTGGATTCAGTGTCTTCTCCATCAGGAGAGGATGTGGGAGTAAAATCCACGCTCCACCACTTGGAGTCCTGGGAAAAAGAAGTTAAACCAGTAAGATGTTATGGATGAAATTACCGGGTTACGGTTAGCAGAAATGAGTGAGGATTGGTTTCTACCGTGGAGGGTTTGTTCTTAGCACTAAATGGGGCAAGCCCGTCAGTGCAATGGCAGCTTTGTTTTCGCCAAGGAGTTTCTTGGCATTCTTCACAACTTGGTCATCAGTTAGCGTCATCTCAGAGTAACGCATGCTATCAGTGGTTTCACCAGTGTATTGGCAAAGCAGCCGGGTCCTGATGCTGAGTGGTTGAATGAACCAACCAATCCAGCACTTGACAAGGTCTGTTCCTTTGAGGCCATGGGCGAGTAAGCTCTGGCCCGGCGAAGTGTGGGCTCGAGCTTGACTCGGTCAGCATCATCAGCATAACTGTTCATCTTAGCCTCATACGTCAGGCCCGAGTTCCGGAAAGCCGGGTAACGAGCGTCGTCTGACTCGGGTGAGGTGTCTTTGCAATAGAAGTAAGTGTTTTGCCACCCCTTAGGATGACTGGCTAAAGCGAGAGCCGGGAAATCGCATTCCCTGCGGCGCTGGATCGCAACTCCACCGTACGGGATCACTTGGTCCTTGCGAGACGGATTGCAATAGAAAAACTCGAGGAAAAGATCAAGGCTAGGAGCCATTTGCAAGTAGTCCTCACAGAAGACAACAAAGTTACTGATGTTCAATATAGAGTTGGGGCCTATGTCCTGGGGCCTAAGGCCGTAATATTTGAGAACCCGGCGGAAAAATAGGGAACCCGGGGGGCGGAGACCACGCTGAACATGATCAAGGAAAACGACGACCTCACCGTCTTTGGGGTTGGGGCGGATCTCTTCCCCAGCACGCCAGTGGATCTCGTCTTTGGGGGGAAGCTCGCCGCAGTTCACATATTCTTGCAGCATCAGGTTTGTCACTGTGGACTGGTCCAGTTGACCTGAGCAGCAGCGGGGGGGCGGAGCCAGATGCACCAGCGTGGGAGCTGGGAGGTTTCTTCGCGATCTTCTTCGCGGCACGGGGACCCCAGCCTTCACCTTCTCCTTCACCATGATTGCGGAGCTTCGAGGTTTTCTGGTGCAACAATGGCGATGAGGAACCCTAGCTGTAGATGCGGATGTGCGGAGAGGAAAATACGAAGTAAATTTGGGCACGATTTAGAGTGGAATCGAATGCGAAGCACGGATGCGTGAGAATCGTACCTGCGGATCTTTACGCGGAGATTTGGAGGCTCGATCTGAGAGGGGATCTGCGGTTGCTACAGTGTGGGCGCGAGGAAGATGACGAAGATGAACGGAATGGGGAAAATGTTGCGCGTCTCTGGTCTTCTATTTATAACCGTGGTGAAAACCCTAGGGGTATTGAGGTAAAAAGTGAGTGGATAAGATAAGTATCCTCTCCTGGGAGTTAATGACGAGCAGAAGAGGCAAAAGGAATATTCCTTGGCCACATTTATGGCTGGTAACAGGCCCGCAACAGAGTTGTGATTTTCGCTAAGTGTCGAAAGTGAAACCCGGTGGCATATGAACCCGGTGTATTTGAACCGGGTTACGTCCTAGGTCGCCAAGAAGGGCTGGCCAAGCTCAGGAGAAAAGTGATGAAACCTGGCTTTTAATTTGTTGTATATTATTTTTGTTTCAGGTGGTTAACCCGACAGACCAAGATAACAGTTCAGCTCAAAAGAAGCAATATTCAAGAATAGAAGCAGAACATGTCAACCTGGCAACCAGGTTAACCTGGGGGCTACTGATGGGGGGATAATAACCCGGTAGGCTCATGAAGAGGGAAGCGTGACCCGCCAGGCAGGAGGCCCGGCTAGGCCAGCTAACCATCAGCATGGGCCGGGTTATGTCGCTGGGCCAGTAGGTTTGGCGGTAACCCGGTTCAGGAAGGAAAGGTTCTAGAAGACCAGAGGCGGTTCAGGACTTGGAGGACACGAAGGCCAGAAGAGCTAGAGTAGGACCCCGAGTCTGGGTAGAACCCGGATTCATCTTGTAAAGCGCCAGGAGACCCGGTCGTCTATATAAACCGGTCCCTGCGCCCTAGTTAAGGAGAACTTTACAGTCCAAGCTTAGGCGAGAGAATCATAGAGAGAAACCTACGCTACCAAGCGAACCTTGTAACCTAGATCGAGATCCGGCTCTGTTGTCGTAGCCGGGTTATCGAGATCGAGATCAATAACAAGATAGCAGGAAGTAGGTCTTTATCTCCAATGGAGAGGCCGAACCTGGGTAAACCCTTTGTCCCTGCAATGCTAAACAATCTCCCAGATACCAGAGTCGCCTTGCCCATCAAATTAAGCTACCCCAAAGTAGCATCTGCCGTGTTATCTACCCCACGACAGTTGGCGCCGTCTGTGGGAATCGCGTCCAAAGGTGTCACAATCATGGGAGAAGCAATGCAAGGAGTGGAGAATTTTGTTTTCGGCGAGATCACCCTCAACTCGCAAGGAAAGCCCATCGTTGATGATTCTGGCTGGGGGCCGGAATCAGATCTACTTGAATCAGGTGATGTTATTCCAATTGGCAAGTTTAACGTTTTTGTTGCTATGATTGCAACTAGATCTGCTAGTGATGGAGAATATTAATCTGTGTCAGGAGCCGCCACAATTTTTCAATCTGATGGAGAGGAATCAGTTGGTACAGCTGAAGATGAGCTGCCCCTTGACGCACACGAGGAACGATCGGGAAACCCAGCTCAAATCCCGGGTGATGTTGCGGACCATGCAGATTCGGAATCGATCTTGCCCCTGTTTGAAGGCCGGTTTGGATATGGGGCAGAAGAAGAGGATGAAGAGGAGCAAGAGTCCAGCAAAAGCCCGATTAGGAGGGTGGCGGTTTACACCGCCCCTTCAACCAACGTGGGGCATCACCGTCAATGGTCGTGCCACCTGCTTTTGCTCCGGGTCAACAGCAGCAACAATTGCCACCGGTATTGGAGCTGGCGGTCAAAGAGTTGATGGAGACCCGGCTTCGGTGTCAGAGGAAAGTGAAGACACGGCGCGTTACAGGAACAACTTCGGTTTTCTCAATAACCAGGCTCAGGGCGAAGAAAGAAACAACACGACTGGTCCTAATAGGGTCCGGCCGGGCCCAGTCCGGGCCCGTGAACCTCGCCGCCACGCTGCAACAGGCCGGCCGCTGTTGCCGCTGTCCCCGGCATCCTCCACCTCCCCTTAATCTGCAGAACACACAGCAGGTCAACCGGCCCGCCCTGATCCAGATGGGGCCCGACGGGCCTAGATCTGGGCCGCATGGGCCGGCCGGCGAACTCCGCTACTCGTCGCCGCCCGCAGAACGCGCCGCCCCACTGCAGGCACACCACCGCCGTCCTGCTACCAGCCGGCCGAAGCCGGGCCGCCGCCGCCCGAGATGCACCGCCGCCGGTAGGGAGAGCCCCGCCTCCACCAAGGCTGACGCGGGGAGAGACAAGGCGTCGCCGCCGGCGCCACCCAGGCTGCGCCGGGCAGCCCCTGCCGGCGGCGGCGACGAGGAGGAGGAGAGGGGCCGAGGAAGAAAGGGACGCGAGGGCACGCGCCGCCGCCGCGGGGGGCGGCGGACGCGTGCGGCGAGGAAGAAGGAGGGGCCGGCGGTGGCGGCCGCGCGTGACGAGCTAGGGAGGGAGGAGAGGGAGAGGCCGGCCGCGGGGCGGCGGCGGCGGAAGTGTTGGAAATATGCCCTAGAGGCAATCATATTGATGATGACATTTCCACATATTTATGAATATCTGACAAAAGAATAATTGCCATTCTGTCCCATGAATAAACTATCATGATATTGGTTAATGAATACGTGATTCATTTGTGAAACCCATTATCTCTATGATGTTATTCTAAATAGGTTTATGGTCAACAATCATATGAGGGAGGCATATGAGTTACTGACTAGCACATGTATTGATGGATGATCATGTTTCACGGATCATTGACATGGAGATGTCAATCAATAATGTGGACTCATGTTAGGAACATGGAGTTGGATGATTGCGTGGATCACACGTTCGTTGGGAGACCCCAAGAGGAAGGTATGATGCAGTGTAGCAGCAGTTTCCCTCAGTATGAAACCAAGGTTTAATCGAACCAGTAGGAGCAAGAAATCACTTCTGAAGGTTGTCAGTGGCGCGCTGACGTGGAACCTGCACACAACACAATCAAACTACTTTGCCCCAACGAAACAGTGAGGTTGTCAATCTCACCGGCTTGCTGAAAACAAAGGATTAAACGTATGGTGTGGAAAACAGTAGTAAATTGCAGAGAATGAAAAGGAACAATGTTTGCAGTTGGTTGTATTATCAGTGTAAAAGAATGGACCGGGGTCCACAGTTCACTAGTGGTGTCTCTCCATAAAAGATAACTAACATGCTGGGTGAACAAATTACAGCTGGGCAATTGACAAAATATTGAGCGCATGACAATGCATATATATGACATGATGATTACTATGATATTCATGTGGGCATTACGACAAAATACATAGACCGTTATCCAACAGCGTCTATGACTAATAATCCACCGCCAGGTTGTCATCCGAGTTCCCCGTTGGTATTAAGTTGCAAGCAACGGATAATTGCATTAAGTAATGTGCGTAATGTAAACAAATGCATTAGACCTAACGGCGCACCCTTAAGCTAAGCATCGGTTATTTTATCCCTAGTGGCAACAGCACATCCACAATCTTAGAAGTTATTGTCACTCTCCCAGATTACCGGAGGCATGAACCCACTATCTAGCATAAATACTCACTCTTGGAGTTACAAGCATCTACTTGGCCAAAGCATCTACTAGTAACGGAAAGCATGCAAGATCATAAATAACATATAAGATAGATTGATAATCAACTTGACATAGTATTCAATATTCATCGGATCCCAGCAAACACAACATGTAGCATTACAATAAGATGATCTTGATCATGATAGGCAGCTCACAAGATCTAAACATGATAGCATAAAGTGGAGAGACAACCATCTAGCTACTGCCATGGACCCGTAGTCCAAGGATGAACTACTCACGCATCACTCCGGAGGCAGGCATGGTGATGTAGAGCCCTCCGGTGATGATTCCCCTCTCCGGCAGGGTGCCGGGAAGAGCTTCTGAACCCTCCCGAGCTAGGGTTGACGGCGGCGGCGTCTCTGGAACTTTTCGTGGATAATGGCTCGGGTATTTAGGGTTTTCGCGTCGGGAGAATAAATAGGCGAAAGGGCGGCGGCTGGAGCGTGGGCCCCACACCACCCCACGGCGCGGCAGGGGGCCCGCGCGGCCCCATGGTGTGGCTGCCACGTGGCTCCCCTCCGTCTCTCCTTTGGACTCCGTGTACGTGTTGGAAAAATAGGAGGTTCTGTCCAAGTTTCGTCCAATTCCGAGAATATTTCCAGACTAGCTTTTCTGGAATACAAAAACAGCAGAAAACAGGAACTGGCACTGTGGCATCTTGTTAATAGGTTAGTCCCAGAAAATGCATAAAAATGCTATGAAGTGTATATAAAACATGTAACAATTGGTATAATATCAACATGGAACATCAGAAATTATAGATACGTTTGAGACGTATCAAGCATCCCCAAGCTTAGTTCTACTCGTCCTCGAGTAGGTAAAACGATAAAAACAAAATAATTTCTGAGGTGACATGCTACAATCATAATCTTGATCAAATAGTATTGTAAAGCACATGTTATGAATGAAGTGATCCAGGTCAATGGTCTATAGTTTGCTAGCAAGTAGATAATGAGCAAACAACTGAATCATATAAGCAAAAACTTTTCATGAATAGTACTTTCGAGACAAGCATCAAAGAGTTTTGCATAAGAGTTAACTCATAAAGCAATAGATTCTAAGTAAAAGGTATTTAACCAACACAAAGGAAGATTTAAGCTTCAGCAATTGCTTTCAACTTTCAACATATATATCTCATGGATATTTGTCAACACAAAGCAATATAATAAGTGCAATATACAAGCATATAAAAATTGTTGCACCAAAGTTGACACTAGTGTTTGCTTCTAAGATAGAAAGAAGTAGGAAAACTGACTCAACATAAAAGTAAAAGAAAGGCCCTTCGCAGAGGGAAGCAGGGATTAAATCATGTGCTAGAGCTTTTTAAGTTTTTGAAATCATATAGAGAGTAAAAATAAGTTTTGAGAGGTGTTTGTTAATTGTCAACGAATCAGAAAATGGAAAGTACAATATGACCCCTGCCAACCAGACTTTTAAGAGCGGCTCCCATGAAGGACGTTATTTCTACCAGCAAGGCAGATCATCCCTCTTTCTCTTTTGTTTACACATGCAGATATTTCACTGTTTGTCATTGCTTGACTGATAAATCAGGGCAAAAATGTGAAGAGAATTAAGCGGTTAAAGTTGTAATTAATTGGGACTGGGCACCCCATTTGCCAGCTCTTTTTGCAAAATTAATGGATAAGCGGATGTATATGCCGCTAGTCCGGTGGTAAAGTCTGTTTGACAGTTGACATAAAGACATCCACCCCGTCCTCATGAGCTTGGTAAACATTGACACAAAATAGGAGTAATAAAGTTTGAATAGTTTAAAGGTAGCACATGAAAAATTTACTTGGAATGGCAAGGAAATACCACATATAGGTAGTTATGGTGGACACAGATGGCATGGATTTTGGCTCAAGGTTTTGGATGCACGAGAAGCATTCCCTCTCAGTACAGAGTTTAGGCTAGCAAGGTTATTTGAAGCAAACACAGGATATCAACCGACACAGCAAGACTTATATGAAAACATATTGCAAGCATTATAAGACTCTACACTGTCTTCCTTGTTAACCAAACCCTTTTACTAGAAAATATCTAGACCTTAGAGATACCAATCATGCAAACCAAATTTCAACGAGCTTTACGGTAGTTCTTCATTAATAGGTTTTAACTACATGATACAAAAGCTTAAACATGAACTACTTGATAACTCAAAACAATTGACAAGTATCAAATTATCCAATACAGTGATCTACAAGAATATGTAAGCTTTTTCCATTATACCATCTACCACATGCAACATTTTCTGTTCCAACCAAACACCAATCAATTTATTTCAACATAAACTCTCCAAACAATTATAAGTGAAGCAAGAGAGTACTTTCTTTAAAAGAACTAACAGCTCTGAATAAGAGATGCATGCAAAACAGGAGCTAAAAGCATAGCAATAGCTAGATAAGAATACTCAACAAGTATAAGTGAAGAATAGGAGTATTCATATGAAAAAGCGGAGCGTGTCTCTCTCCCAATCAAGAATGCTGGGGTCCAATCAAGTTGACCATAAGAAAAATAAAATACTGAAAATAAAAGCACACAGACGCTCCAAGTAAAGCACATATGATGTGAAAGAATTAAAATATAGTTTCACTAGAGATGACCTGATAAGTTGCTGATGAAGAAGGGGATGCCTTGGGCATCCCCAAGCTTAGACGCTTGAGTCTTCTTGAAATATGCTGGGGTGATCCATGGGAGCATCCCCAAGCTTAAGCTCTTCACTCTTCTTGATCACATTATATCATCCTTCTCTCTTGACCCTTGAAAACTTCCGCCACACCAAACTCAGTAATTCTCATTAGAGGGTTAGTGCACAATCAAAAACTCACATGTTCTATAAGGACACAAACATGACCGTTACTTTTAACATTAACTACTGCCACTGATGTTATGTGAAGCTCTTCACCCTAAAAAAGAATTCCACTCAACACTAGTAAAAGAGAGAATGCGAAAAATAAAAGACAGAATCTGTCTAAACAGAACAGTCCGCAAAGACGAATTTTTTCGAGGCACTTACGTTGCTCAGATCGAAAAACTTTAAACTAACGAAAGATGCGTACATATCTGAGGATCACGCACAAAAATTTGCAGATTTAAATAATTTTTCTGTGATTTTACAGAATTAAAACGGTGAACAGCAAAATCTGTTCCTGCGCAGAAATCCAAATCTAGCATCATCTTCCTATTAGAGGCAATACTTGGCACAACAATGCGATAAAATAAAGATACAAAGGAATTGTTACAGAAGTAAACAACTCCTTGACTCAAAAAAAAAGAAAAATTGCAGAAATAAAATAATGGGTTGTCTCCCATAAGCGCTTTTCTTTAACGCCTTTCAGCTAGGCGCAGAAAGTAAGAATCAAGTGTTTCCAAGTGATGAAGCATCAACAGAATAATTTGCTCTAACAATAGAATCAAAAGGTAACTTCATCTTCTTTCTAGGGAAGTGTTCCATACCTTTCTTGAGTGGGAATTGATATTTAATATTCCCCTCTCTCATATCAATAATAGCACCAACAGTTCTAAGAAAAGGTCTTCCCAAAACAATAGGACAAGAAGCATTGCATTCAATATCCAAAACAACAAAATCAACGGGGACAAGGTTATTGTTAACCATTATAAAAACATCATCAACTCTCCCCAAAGGTTTCTTTATAGTATTATCAGCAAGGTGAACATCCAAATAACAGTGTTCCAAAGGTGCTAAATCAAGCATATCATAGAGTTTCTTAGGCATAACAGAAATACTAGCACCAAGATCACATAAAGCATTGCAATCAAAATCATTCACCTTCATTTTAATGATGGGCTCCCAACCATCTTCTAACTTCCTAGGGATAGAAGCTTCATGTTTTAATTTCTCTTCCCTAACTTGCATGAGAGCATTAGTAATATGTTTAGTAAAAGCCATGTTTATAGCACTAGCATTAGGACTTCTAGCTAGCTTTTGCAAGAACTTAATTACTTCAGAAATATTGCAACCATCAAAATCAAAGTCATTATTATCAAAAGTAATGGGACCATTGTCTCCCACATCTCGAAAAATTTCAGCACTTTTATCAGGAACAGTTTCAGTGTTTTCAGGCAATTTTAAACGTTTTGCAACAGAAGTAGAGACATTGCCAACACCAATTACTTTACCATTGATAGTAGGAGGTTTGTTAACACTTGAGTTTATAGCATTTTCAGTAGTAGTAATAGTATAAACTCTAGCAATACTATTCTTTTTAGCAATTTCATCCTCTCTTGCCCACCTAGCATGTAAATCAGCTAACATCCTCACATTATTATCAATTTTAACTTGAATGCATTGGCAGTAGCAAAGGTATTGTTATCAATAGTTTCAGGTTTAGCTGCCATTCTATTAATCAAAGAAGCTTGTGCTTCAGACATGGATGAAATGCAAGTTTCAGCATTAGAAATCTTAATCTGCAAACCAGAAATTTCCCTATTTAAGTTCTCAAGTTGATGTCCTATATTCTTCAACATAGCAGATTGTTCATTCATAGTTTTAGTAAACAATTGGTTTTGCTCATATTGCGTTTGCATAAAGTTCTTAGTAGCCTTTTCAACTTCTAACATCCTTTCCTCACTAGGCATTCCAGATCTACCATAAGAATTAGCATAACCATTGCCACTATTAAAGGATAGGGCTTATAATTGTTATTACCAAAATTATTCCTATAAGCATTGTTGTTGAAGTTATTATTTTTAATGAAGTTCACATCAACATGCTCTTCTTGAGCAACCAAAGAAGCTAAAGGAACATTATTTGGATCAACATGCATTTTTCCATTTGTAAGCATAGACATAATAGTATCAATCTTATCACTCAAGGAAGAGATTTCTTCAACAGAATTTACCTTCTTACCTTGTGGAGCTCTTTCGGTGTGCCATTCAGAATAATTTATCATCATATCATCAAGAAGCTTTGTTGCAGCACCCAAAGTGATGGACATAAAGGTACCTCCAGAGGCCGAATCCAATAGGTTTCTTGAAGAAAAATTTAGTCCTGCATAAAAGGTTTGGATGATCATCCAAGCAGTCAGTCCATGGGTGGGACAATTCTTTACCAATGATTTCATTCTCTCCCAAGCTTGAGCAACATGCTCATTATCAAATTGTTTGAAATTCATAATGCTACTTCTCAAAGATATAATCTTAGCAGGAGGATAATATTTTCCTATGAAAGCATTTTTGCATTTAGTCCATGAATCAATACTATTTCTAGTCAAAGATAGCAACCATTCTTTAGCACGTCCTCTCAAAGAGAAAGGAAAAAGTTTCAGTTTAATAATATCACCATCTACATCCTTATACTTTTGCATCTCACAAAGTTCAACAAAATTATTAAGGTGAGCAGCAGCATCATCAGTACTAACACCAGAGAATTGCTCTTTCATAACAAGATTTAAAAGTGCAGGTTTAATTTCATAGAATTCTGCGTTAGAAGCAGGTGGAGCAATAGGTGTACTAATGAAATCATTGTTGTTCGTGCTAGTGAAATCACACAACTTAGTGTTCTCAGGGGTACTCATTTTAGCAAAATTAAAACAAAACAGAAAGATAACAACTTGAAAATAAAAGTAACTAATTTTTTGTGTTTTTGATAAATAAAGCAAACAAGACTAAATAAAAATAAACTAAGCAAGACAATAACAAAGTAAAGAGATTGGAAGCGTGAAACTCCCCTTGCAGAAATCCTCTTGCTCCCCGGCAACGGCGCCAGAAAAAGAGCTTGATTGCGTGGATCACACGTTCGTTGGGAGACCCCAAGAGGAAGGTATGAAGCAGTGTAGCAGCAGTTTCCCTCAGTATGAAACCAAGGTTTAATCGAACCAGTAGGAGCAAGAAATCACTTCTGAAGGTTGTCAGTGGCGCGCTGACGTGGAACCTGCACACAACACAATCAAACTACTTTGCCCCAACGAAACAGTGAGGTTGTCAATCTCACCGGCTTGCTGAAAACAAAGGATTAAACGTATGGTGTGGAAAACAGTAGTAAATTGCAGAGAATGAAAAGGAACAATGTTTGCAGTTGGTTGTATTATCAGTGTAAAAGAATGGACCGGGGTCCACAGTTCACTAGTGGTGTCTCTCCATAAAAGATAACTAACATGCTGGGTGAACAAATTACAGCTGGGCAATTGACAAAATATTGAGCGCATGACAATGCATATATATGACATGATGATTACTATGATATTCATGTGGGCATTACGACAAAATACATAGACCGTTATCCAACAGCGTCTATGACTAATAATCCACCGCCAGGTTGTCATCCGAGTTCCCCGTTGGTATTAAGTTGCAAGCAACGGATAATTGCATTAAGTAATGTGCGTAATGTAAACAAATGCATTAGACCTAACGGCGCACCCTTAAGCTAAGCATCGGTTATTTTATCCCTAGTGGCAACAGCACATCCACAATCTTAGAAGTTATTGTCACTCTCCCAGATTACCGGAGGCATGAACCCACTATCTAGCATAAATACTCACTCTTGGAGTTACAAGCATCTACTTGGCCAAAGCATCTACTAGTAACGGAAAGCATGCAAGATCATAAATAACATATAAGATAGATTGATAATCAACTTGACATAGTATTCAATATTCATCGGATCCCAGCAAACACAACATGTAGCATTACAATAAGATGATCTTGATCATGATAGGCAGCTCACAAGATCTAAACATGATAGCATAAAGTGGAGAGACAACCATCTAGCTACTGCCATGGACCCGTAGTCCAAGGATGAACTACTCACGCATCACTCCGGAGGCAGGCATGGTGATGTAGAGCCCTCCGGTGATGATTCCCCTCTCCGGCAGGGTGCCGGGAAGAGCTTCTGAACCCTCCCGAGCTAGGGTTGACGGCGGCGGCGTCTCTGGAACTTTTCGTGGATAATGGCTCGGGTATTTAGGGTTTTCGCGTCGGGAGGAATAAATAGGCGAAAGGGCGGCGGCTGGAGACGCACGTGGGCCCCACACCACCCCACGGCGCGGCAGGGGGGCCCGCGCGGCCCCATGGTGTGGCTGCCTCGTGGCTCCCCTCCGTCTCTATTTTGGACTCCGTGTACGTGTTGAAAAATAGGAGGTTCTGTCCAAGTTTCGTCCAATTCCGAGAATATTTCCAGACTAGCTTTTCTGGAATATAAAAACAGCCGAAAACAGGAACTGGCACTGTGACATCTTGTTAATAGGTTAGTCCCAGAAAATGCATAAAAATGCTATGAAGTGTATATAAAACATGTAACAATTGGTATAATATCAACATGGAACATCAGAAATTATAGATACGTTTGAAACGTATCACCAGCATGTTAGTTATCTTTTATGGAGAGACACCACTAGTGAACTGTGGACCCAGGTTGCGGGCTGATTATGGAACGGAGGAGGAGTAGTACGACTACACAGCATCGACGCGCGACATCGACAGTCTTCTGCTGCACTGCGCGTTGAGAGGTAATTCGAGCTCAGTGATTAATTACTTGCAGGGTTTCCCGGGATGAACGCGGTAGAAATTTTGATTTGTTGCTAGCGTAGCCTACCCCGTTACCCTTCAGGAAGACCTAGCGGGAGGGTCGCGGGCTGATTGTGAAACGGAGGAAGTACATTAAGTACTGCACATTATTTTAAACAATATATTTTAAATTTTGCTATCTCTGCTAAGCACCAGGAGCACTATAAAGTAAGCACCAGATAACATCTCTTCGCAACATCATCCTAAACCTCCAGCCCCCACGCAAGCGATGGCGATCTCCAAGTTCATCACCCTGTTCTTGGCTTTCGCGGCCGTGGCTGCGACATTGCAGCTGTCCGAAGCGAGAGTACAAGGGTTCGCGACCACAGCCACGAACCAAGAAGAATCAGATGGCGCGTCCAAGGCTGCATCCGGATCAGCCGGAGGCATCCCTGGCCTTCCCTTCCCATTGCCCCAGATTCCTGGCCTTCCACCGTTGTTCGGCCCGCTCCCTGGCACGCCGGGCGCTCCACCATTGCCTATCTTCCCACACTTACCACCCAACGCTGGCTTCCCTGCCGCCCCAGCAACGCCGCCACCGCCGGCCGAGTGCCTGACGCCATTGACGCAGATGATACCGTGCATGGACTACCTCACCAACATCACCGTGGTCACGCCCCGAGCATGTGCTGCGATGGCCTCAAGTCGGTCATTACGAACGCGCCCATCTGCCTCTGCCACGGGATGAACGGCGACATGAGCCAGCTCTTCCCCAGCCACATCGATCCCATCCGGATGCTCATCCTGCCGCTCAGGTGCGGCGCCATGCTGCCACTACGGACGCTTCTCTCGTGCAACAGTAAGTACTTGCACCTCTTACCTAGCTAGCTGTATGATCTTGCATCTGTAATTCTTATGCTTACAAAGAGTTAATAAACTCGGTGATGGATTGGACAGCTCAAACCCTGCCGCCGCTGCTGCCTCCTACCACTCCAACGCCTCCTGCTTCTCCCGTGTCACCCGCGCCTGCTGCTTCTCCCATGTCAACACCGACAGGTAAATCTTTTTTGATACCTCTTTTTAAATTTAATATGTACTCCACACTGAACAACAACTTGAATTCTGCTATCTATGCGCTTGACTAATGTATATTTTTTCCTTCTGATTTTGACATTCTCAGAGGTGTCTCCATAGAAGCAAGAGGATGCATGATCGGTCGATGGGCTCGTGAAGATTAGATCGATGTTTAGTTACATATATAGCCAATTGTCGGTTAATTTTGTTAAGATACTAGTATATAGCACCAGGGATAAGATGTCATCGTTCACGAGCTGTCGTACGTAGAGATCAGGAGTCCTCGTAGTACATAGTGCTACTCTATCTGTTTATCATAACTAGCTGGGTGGCCCGCGCAATTGCGCGGCTAGCAATGCCATTATTTTTGCACATGCTCAAATGCGATTGTTTGAATTTTTATATGAATGTAATCATCTATTGAAACCATTTAAGAGAAATAAGAAGTAAATATAAATTCCAATCATTCAGGACACTTAGTTTGTAAAGCGTTTCTACTACTCTCATGTTTAGAATTAATGGTGGTATTTTGCATATGATCACCGGAGTAACTTAATTAAATTTTTAATCTTCCAAGTTAAAGTATGTAATAGAGGGCTGTAACTTTCAACTTGTATTTTTCCTGAAACTCCCGAAAATCAATTGTGTACCTCATGTAGTAATCTTCCATGTAACATTAACAAAGATTCATTATCCACATCCCTTAATGATAATGCTCCTTCTTGATTAGGAGTGTGTATGGATGAATATATTGGAAAAACTTAATGAGATTTTGTTCCCATGTGTTTCCCCATGACTCCTTCTATCATGTCTTCTATACTTTTGTGCTGTCAGAGTTTATATGATTATATATTGCGTTGTAGGTGCAGGATTTATTATTCGCAACTGACCTTAAATCTTAGCCTATCTATTAACTATTAACCTCGCACATCTTTTGTCCAAACTGTATATTTTCCTGTCAGAAATTTACAAACAATTTAGCGCTCCTATTTAAATTTCTTAATTGTGTAAATTTTCGGTGTTCCTAATGGCTAATCAGAAGATTTATGAAAAGAATAATGTATCTTGCCTCGTATCCAACTTTGCATCATGCACACACCAATCTCAAACTGTGTGATCTACAATTTCTTACCACACGGCTCCAATATCTAAAAGAAAGGCTGTAATGCCGTACATGAACCGAGGCTCTACACTTCAGTAGTAGATGGCAAGCAGAAACAACAGAAATATATGCTCTCTCATCGAAAGGATCGGTTGTAGTTTCCATACGGCAAGTCGGGGCTTTTTTATCGGATGTCTAGTGCTGATGTGCTCATCGTAGCATATACCAAGCAAAAATACGATCATTAGGAAATTTAGTGGCGTCAATAGTGGGGTGATTTAAAATAACATCAATTCAATTTACACTCACCAAATTTGCGGAACAGAACACTCACCCCAATTTATTGCCCAGAACAAAACAACATAGAAATCGGGAGAAACATATAGGATTCGTCTTCATCCCTGCAAAAAAATAAAAGAAATTTTTCATTGCAATTCTTCTCACGAACTATAGTACATGTAGGGTTGAAATTAGTACAGCTTATTACCTCAGAATCAATCCTTTCACCATGCATGCAACAACTGGACTACCAGATCCTGAGCTCGTGCAAGTAACAAATAGGGCTAATGGCTAGCACTGATGCCTCCCAACTCGTGGTCTACAGGTCTCAAAGTTTCAGTCCAATCCGGCTGGTCGATTCGGCTGTCATATGCTTGTGTTGCAGCCACGCAGATCCTGATTGCCACCATGATCTTGGCGGCGGAGTGGGCGTTTGGCCTCCCGGTTTTACCTTCCCTTGAGCTAGCAAGATTGCCCAAAGATAAACCGCACCTCTTCCTGTCATGCGTCACACAGACGTACGTAGATGAGAAACAAAACAATCTGATGCATGGAGAGCTGATTGGTTCTGTACGTGGCGGAGCGACGCGAGCATGCACAGATCTGCCGTCAGTTAATCTGCTGAATGTTTTGTCCCTGGATCACTTTGGCCGATCGAGGGTACATTGTTACTTGCATCTTTCCGGGGATAGGATCATTGAAGATGCTGATGATGATTGGGTGCATGATGACGACGGGATGGAGCCGTGGATCTTGCCTAACAGTGTCTCGCCCATAGCATTGGTGAAGACTTAATTCTTCTGTGACGGCCATCGATCAATCTATAAAGATTTCTGGCTGATCGATGGTATTCGCCGGCCGGCGTCGTCCCGCATCTCTGGTTCGATTCCCAGGTAAGTGATCCTTTTGCCACGGTGATCGATCGTTGTGTAAAAATCTCCGGGCGATCGATGGTATTCGTCCGTCGGTGTCGTCCCGCAAGCCGCAGCTCTAGTTCGATTTCGATTTTCAGGTGGGTGCCTTCGCTCGGCATGCCTTCAATTTGCCGACGGCGTATTTGGTGGTGTCTTTCCGGCCTGCTCAGATACATGTGCTTATATTTACTTCGAAAGGTTCATGTACGTGGTCAAGACAAACACCTATCCGTGAATTTTGTCTCAAGAAAAAACCTATCCGTGTATTATTTTCCTAAATCTGAAGAAAAAACCTATCCGTGTATTATTTTCCTAAATTTAGCTTATGTACCGTATACTTCCTAAACTTAGCCTTTTGCTTTCCCGGTTGTTGAACGTGTTGAGGCTGGACAAATCGGCACTTTTGTTTTCCTTTCTAACCTGTTTGCACACGTATGACTTCCATGGGCAAACGACAGCTGATTGCGATCCTATTCCTAGGAGCGGAGTCCATATTTAACTGTCCAAATCAGTTTTTTTTTTCATAAATCTGCTTGCACACGTTATGACTTCTATCTATAGGCATACGAAGTCCGATTGCCGTTGTATTTACCTACGATCGGTGGGACATTGGATTGCTCAATCTCTACCGTTGAGATATAATAACTTCCTAGCGTTAAATCATCACCGTTAATTGTCTTGTGTTTTAATTATATAATAGATATAAGAGTTAATTGCACTGGTAGTCACACAACTCGTCGGGTACGTGCACTTAAGTCACACATCTGGAGAACGTGATTTTTTGGTCACACAACTAAACTTTTGGTGCACGCTGGTCACTAACCCCACATGTCAGTCCGTTTTCCGTTTTGCGATGCTGACGTGGACATGTAATTTTGCAGAAAACCCCCTGTATTTTCGGACATTTCGCAAAAACCCAAATTCGGGTCAAATTACAGGGGCTTTCTGCGAAATTCCAAAAATACAGGGGGTTTTCTGTAAAATTACGTGTCCACGTCAGCATCGGAAAATGGAAAACGGACTGACATGTGGGGTTAGTGACCTGCGTGCACCAAAAGTTCAGTTGTGTGACCAAAAAATCACGTTTTCCAGATTTGTGACTTAAGTGCACATACCCGACGAGTTGTGTGACCGCCAGTGCAATTAACTCATAATATAAGTACAGTCATGTAAAGGTCCAAGTTGCATCGTCAATGGATTCCCAATACTATACTAAATGCATTCTTAGTGAAGCTTCTTTGAGTGTACTTGCTTTGCGTGATGGCCGACCGAGAATGCTGCTGGGTTGATTCGTATGCGTGGGTGCTGCTTCGATATGTTTATGCTCAGTAGTCGTATACATCAGAGAAATTTCTGAGTTCTAATAAAATCGATGATGGAAAATATATTGAATAAAACAAAAAAAATGACGGAAGGCAGCGAGCACTGCTCTCCTTTCTTCATTAAGAGGAAACCGGAACAAATGCCGGCGAATTACAGAAGTTACAGAGGGGAACAGAACGCTACAACTCGCACAGAGGGCCTTCAACACTCATCATCTTCGATTACCGTTGGATGCTAGTGCGCAAGGTAGGGGTGGGCATAGACCGCAAACCGAAACTGAAAAGACCGAGACCGAAACCGAAATGACCGAGACCGAAAAGACCGTTAGAAATTTGGGTAGCAAATTAGAAAAGACCGAAGTTAGATCAGAAATTCGGTTATCACTTATACATAACCCGAATAGATCGATAGACCGATTTTATTTTATTTTGAGTGAATTACGTACGGAAGCAGCCGAATTTGTGTGCCAGCCCAGCTTATGTGTCATCTAGTATATAGGCCCAACTACTAAACCAACCATACCATCTAGTCTCTAGACTCAACAACTGGGTATCTCAGCCCAGCGTATTGTAGATTCTCCCGTGCATGAGAGACCAGTCGATCGCTTCCCACTTTCCCAGTCCCGGGCACCGATTCCCCTTCTTGCGCCCTATATTTTGGTCTATTTGGTCATGACCGAAGACCGGACCGAATAGACCGAAGAACATAAAACCGAAAAAAAACCGAATTTATTACGGGTATCATTTCTAGATGACCGAAATTGTTAAAGACCGGAAAGACCGAACCAAACTAACCGGAAAGACCGAACGCCCACCCCTAGCGCAAGGAGCTTCACCGCCGTAGACGAAAAGATTCAATCAACCGAGATCAGCTACGATAGTTGTTGCAGTTAAAAATCTCGTAGTTGGACTTTGGGCCGGGTCGGCCGGGTGTTGGAGCAGCCGAAGGGCAAACACATCGCCGAGTTCACCTGACAAAGGGCCATGCGCCGCCGAGGCTTTACACAACAACCAACAGCGTAATCGAAGGGCATCACGCAGCCGAGTATGACACCTGGGAAGCATCCTGGCACTAGCCCGAGCCGTTAGCTGGCTTCAGGTGAGAGATTCCGGCACTTCCGGAGGAGCTCGAGCACCATGACCACAGAGAGAGACACCGCCACCACCAAACTACCATGGCTGCAAACCTCAAACCAGCATGCCACACCCGAAACCGAGACATCAACAACCAGCTAGGGGGTTCAAGATCTCCAAGATGGCCCATCCAAGGAAGCAATGATGCTGAGAATGCCATGGTCCTCCGATCCAAGAGCTGGATCTAGGCTTTCGCCTGGAGATCGAATGGGTTGGTGAGATGTGCATGCATCGTAACGACGCCTCCAACGAGGTAGACGGCGCCCTAAGGCGTCGCCGTCGTCCATACTGGCAAGAACCAGCATAAGGCTTTCGCCCACCGCAGCACCTCACCACCCCTCCCCACCAAACTGATGCCGAGTCCGGACTGGAGGCACCTGCCACGCGCCAACAAGGAAGGCACCGATGCCCCAAGCTCGGAGCCAGCACGCGACAACCAGTCCCCAACTGGGAACACCGTCGCCGGGCTGCTCCACACCACGTCGAAGAAGCGAACGGGCAGGACGCCCAGCACGCGCGTGGCGCCAACCGGAGCTGGGTCAGGGGCATCACCGTCGGCCAGATCTGGACCCTACGGTGCCCGCCCCATCACGCCTCCATCTCGTTGCAGGGGAGCCGGAGAGCTCCCGCTGCCGCACACCATGGGAGAGCTCCACAGCCCAACGCCGCTCTGGCAACCGGAGAGGCGCGCCGCGACAACACCACCACCGCGCCTCCGCGCATCCTTTGGACACGGGCCCCGCCACCGGCGGCGGTGAGCGCCGCCGACGGCGGCATGGGAGGGAGGAAGTGCGGTCGATTACTTTAAAATAATGTAAGAGTGTATTGTACAGATGAGAGATTGTTTTAAAAGAGTGAGACGCACCCCAGGTCACCAAGTTGCACGAAATGTAAGGATTGGTCACTAACTTGAGAAACGTTAAAATCTGGTAACCAAGTTGTAGATTAGCGACACGTCGGTCAACTCCGTCACGACGGACGTTAAGTTGCTGACGTGGCAGTTTTCTTTTTGCAAGATGCACCCTATATTTCTTTTTCTTCGCATCTATTCGTCCCCATAGATAGAATCTAGTCCAGTTATTTTGTCAAACAGCTTAGATGCAAAGCAGCCGGTGGCGAGGCTGAGACGGTGGGAGAAGCAGCATCTGCTGCCGGCACGCTGGGCGTCAGAGCGGCATGTCGGTGGCGGCGGCGAGCAGGTGCGCGCGGTCGGTGCCGTCCGGGGCGCTGCGTGCAGGGCATCAGAGTGGCATGTCGGTGGTGGCGAGGAATCAAAAGCTATATCTACAAGAATCTGGAAGTAGCAGCACAGGCCACGGAACTCGCAATGGAACTCCTCGCCTGGAAGGTCATTGCCACGGAACTCCTCGCCTGGAAGAATCGGGAAATCCCCACCACCCGCGGAGGTCGCCGCCGTCCTGCCTGGCATGGCTCCCTCCGCGCAGCGCCGGCCATGGCTCCCTCGCCTCGTACTTATCCGCGCTCGCCGTTCTGGTCTTCCTTCTCGCCTCGTACTTATCCGAGCTCGCCGTTCTGGTCGTACTTCTCGCCTGCGTCGAGCTCGGCGACACAGCCTCCGCCGTCGGCGTCTACCGCCTCATCCAGTACGCCCCGCTCGGCTCGCGCGCCGCCACACTCAACTACCACACCGCCGCGCTCCCGCTCCCCTTCCTGGAAGTGAGCCACATCCGCGGCCGGTTGAGGTTGATGCCTTCACGGCGTCCTCCCTGCAGACGAGAGCGTGTACTCTCCGCCGCCTTGTCCTCGCTTGGCCTCTAGGTGGCACGCTCGTGGGGTCTCGCTGTGTGGAGATGTCGTCGTACACGCCGGCGGCGCCGCGGCGGAACGCATCGCATGGAGGACACCTTCAGAGGCTCGCCGCCATCGCACCGCTTCTGCTCGGGGCACTGGCCGGGAAGACGTGTGCTCGACGTCCTCGTCGTGCTGGTGCAGTACCTGTACGCGCGCCGTGCAGGGAGGCCGTCGTCAAGGACTCAAGGTCAAGGTCGTTCAACCACGTCGTTGTGCGCGTCAGCGGCGGGGACGACCACCTCGGTCACGCATGGTTCGACATCTCCCAGGTGCCGCGCCACGCAAGGGCGAGCTGGCGCCCGCCGACGAGACCATGACCAAGGCGCCCGCCGTGTTCGTGTTGTTTGCCGTCCACGCCTCGATCTTCTTGTTAGCAGCACACATGGTGGCCTCGTAGGCCAACCTTGTCCGACGGCGCATCGGGACACGCGTGCGCCAGCGCACTGTCCACATCAACCAGTTGCACCGCCGGCTCCTGGGATGTGATTTCCGGCTGGATTTTTTTTCGAAAAAGGATTAAAGGACATAGGGATTAGAAGAAACAAAATTCTAAGGGTTTTTTTTTTGTAAAAAACAGTCAGCAACGTCAGCGACTTAACGTCCATCGTGACGGAGTGACCAACGTGCTGCTTATCTACAACTTGATGACTAGATTTTAGCGTTTTTCAAGTTGGTAACCAATCCTTGGGTTTCACTCTTTTTAAAATAACCTTATCTTTTAGTCCTATGCCAAGTGCGGTCGATTACTTTGAAACGGATGGAGTTTCAATATAATCTAATCCAGCCGCATCCTTGTTTGAATTCCGGAGATGTACATTGTTGTCTGAATCGTGTAGTCATGAATCCTCATCTTCTCACTTTTTTCCTCTATGCTGTAATGACCCAAGGTGTAACTCGAAGCAATGTAGTTTCCATGTACTTGAAATGCAACACCTTAGTTCACAAAGAATTAAGCAAGGAAACAATCAGACAAGCATGCATGAGCGCTGCCTACATCCAAGGGAGGAAAAATAGTAAGTAATTGCCACAGAGCGCAGCTGTGCTATTTTGACAGATCGAGCGCTCACGCTAGCGACAGGGGCACGTACGTACCGCACTGCCGACTGCCGTCCCAAAGGACCAACCAACCCCCCCCCCCCCCCCCCCCAAAAGCACGCCGCCCCAGAGGCCAGAGCTCGGTCGGGTGGAAGGGGTGGCCGCCGGCGTGCTACGAGGCCGTGGTGAGCAGTGGGGCGCCTTCGTGGGCCGGTTCGGCGACGTCTGCTGCAGAGGATAGACCAGGAGCTTGCTGCTCGAGGACGAGGGAATCGACGGCGGCCAACTCTGGGGAATCGACAAAATACGACCTGGGCAGGCAGGTGCTTAGGAAGAGGATGGAGAAGAAGGTGGGCTGTTGCTGGGCCTTCGGTTGGGCTGGAGGGAGGAAATGGGCTGCACGGTAGAGGGAGAAGATAGAAGTGAAGCTTTGGTCTGATTTTGGGTACGAATTTTGTCTAGTGTTGTTTGCAAAGTTGCATACCAATATTGTGAAATAGCTGCCCGAAGTAGCTAAATTTGCTTCTTGTTGTTGTTGCTAAATTGCCTACGGCTACCATCAGTACAAAGTTGATAATCGGTTGTTGTGAACATGAGGAGAGGTGGAGCTTGTAGTCGTAGTCGAGGAAGGCAATGCCCGTTGCATGTGCCCTTGAGCGAAGTCGCGATTTGGGAGCAATTCCATCTTCTAGTGTCGGTTATTTTTATGTTTTATTGCTCGAGTCAGCCGCGTCCCACCCTAGCCGACCAAAGTTGCTTTTAATTGTTGTGTAGTTGCTTCCCACAGTTGTGAAGTTGCATCAACACACCAGAGTTGCTTTCATGTCGTATCAAAGTTGATTTTAATTGTCGTGGAGTTGCTTTTAGCGGTTTGTGAATTTGCCCAACACACACCAAAGTTGCTTTTAATTGTTGTGTAGTCGCTTCCCGCTGAGTTGTGAACGAGCACCAAATTGTTTATTACTGTTGTGAAGTTGCTTCATCGCACACCAAATTTGCTTGGTGTCATACAGAAGTTGATATTAATTGTTGTGGAGTTATTTGCCGCTGTTGGGCAGTTGTCTCATCGCACAACAAAGTTGCTTCGTATTTGTGAAGTTGCTTCATCGCACACCAGAGTTGCTTCGTGTCTTACCAAAGTTGATTTTAATTGTTGTTGAGTTGCTTCCCGCGGATTGTGAAATTGCTCAACAAACACCAAAGTTGATTTTAATTGTTGTGGAGTTGCTTGCCGCTGTTGAGCAGTTGTCTCATCGCACAACAAAGTTGCTTCGTATTTGTGAAGTTGCTTCATCGCACACCAGAGTTGCTTCGTGTCTTACCAAAATTGATTTTAATTATTGTTGAGTTGCTTCCCGCAGTTTGTGAGATTGCTCAACAAACACCAAAATTGATTTTAATTAATGTGGAGTTACTTGCCGCTTGCACCAAATTGTTTATTACTGTTATGAAGTTGTTTCATCGCACACCAAATTTGTTTCGTGTCATACAAAAGTTAAATTTGATTTATGTGAAGCTGCTTGCCGCTGTTGTGCAGTTGCCTCATTGCACATCAAAGTTTCTTTGTAGTGTACCAAAATGTCTTGTTGTGGAGTTGTTTATTGTTGTTTTAAATCTAATCGTTGTTGCGCACAAAGTTGCTTCCGACCTTACAAAAGTTGCTTCGTCACGGACAGAAATTGCTTTTCAGTTGTCGTGGAGTTGCTTACAATACCCGACGAGTTGACGACCTGCCGGTCATCTCGACGAACCGGCAGCGTGCACACTCGAGGTAGGAAGCTGGGGAGCAGCTAGTGCATCAAGGATATGTGTACGTACATGTTGATGCATGGAGCTAGCTGCTAGGGAGGTTGGCATGCTTGGCTGATGGATGTGTTGCCTTCGCAGGCCTACTCGGCAGCAACATGGGTAAAAGGAAAGTGGCGCCGGGCCTTTGCGGGTCCTGGGTGGAGGCGCACGTGTTGTGGGCTGGCGGGCGAATTGAAGCGACGCACCATCCTGGGACCTGGACGCACGCGAGCAGCGCGGGGTTGGTAATTGCGTGAGCGCTCATCTCGTCGATATGGCGCGCGGGCGCCCGCTAGACTTGTCCTTATATTTGGTGTGGCCACAACAATGGGTCATCGACCATGGCATGTTTTGCCATCTTTGGCTTCCCCAACAAAAGCACGACCCCCACCACGACGCGGAGGTAGCCAGCCAGCCACACTCGCGCCTGAGTCGGCCGTACGTCGGGGGACAAGGCCACACACACACAGCGTCGCGGCCTTCCCCGCATGCACGCCGGCGAGGCGGCCGGCGTCCTCGTAAAAAACCAAACCTCCCCGTCGGGCACAAAAACGTCCGTGCGCGCAGCAGTCGAGCAAGCTCATAGCTACGTGCGCGACTCGATCTCGACTTGACCCGCACCCTACGACGCTGTCATGGTGCGGCGATTCTTCAGACGCGGTCACAGCCTCGACAGGTTCCTGCCGGGGAGCCGGGTCATGGCGTCCAGCCCATCCTTCCCTAATTCCTCGCCGTCGACGTCGTCGTCCTCGAAGTGCAGTAGCAGCGGCAGGGGAAGCATGGACGAGGAGGAGGAAGAAGTCGTCGCCACGCCGCTGAAACGGATGCCGTCGAGGAGCCACGGGTCCAGGGCCGCGCCGCCGAAGAACGTCGGAATGCCTTCAGGTTTGATATGATAGTTTCCATGTGTTTGGCCGCCAGATGATTATTCCATGGATCTGATCGTCGTGGATCGGGAGCGATGCAGATATGGATTTGATGAAAGAGAGGTTCACGAAGCTGCTGCTCGGGGAGGACATGTCCGGCACGGGGAAAGGTGTCTCCTCCGCTCTGGCGCTCTCCAACTCCATCACTAATCTTGCAGGTAACCATAGCATCGATCTCCTGTTTCGCTCCTTGACGTCAGTTTGTTGCTCTCTTAATTGTTCATGGTGAAATTGGGTAATTTTGATTTGCAGCTTCCGTATTTGGGGAGCAACGCCGCCTCGAGCCCATGTCCGCTGACCGAAGAGCGCGATGGGAGAAGGAGATCGACTGGATACTGTCGGTTACCGATTACATCGTCGAGTTCGTTCCTCTGCAACAGGAGTCCGAAGACGGTACCAGCATGGAGGTCAGCTATAAGACCGTTCTCACACCACTAACTTCAGTAGATTTACAGCTCTAGTGCAATCCACTTACCACAAACAGTGCAATCGTTGCCAAACAGGTGATGGGCACCCAGCTGCGCAAGGACATTCTCATGAATATCCCCGCCTTGCGAAAGCTCGACGCCATGCTCCTCGTAAGCTCGCTACGCAAATTCTTATTTACTCGGTGTTCCTTTTCCAACAATTCGCTGAATCAAAATGATTGTTTTTCTGTACGTGGAGCAGGGGTATCTTGACAACTTCGAAGACGAACAAGAGTTCTGGTACGTGTCCAAAGATGCTGACGAGAGCGAGAAGGGCGACTCACCGAGAGATGGTGAGAAATGGTGGATCCCAACGGTCAGAGTCCCCGCTGAAGGCCTGTCTGACCAGTCGAGAAAGTGGCTTCAGCACCAGAAAGACCTTGTCGGGCAAGTGCTCAAGGCAGCCATGGCCATCAATGCTGATGTTCTTACAGAGATGGAGATCCCGGAAGAGTACATTGAGTCTCTACCAAAGGTGATTCATATCAACATCCCTGCAAAATAATTTCACCTGAAATAAAGCATGATTATAGATCACGAGCCGCAAAATATATCTTTTGTTTCCTCTCTGTTATTATCTTTTGTTTTCCTTGAAGCATGTTGAATGATAGATTAATGCTAAATACAGATATTTTGTGAAATGTACTAATGTAGCAGAATACACTTCTATCTCAGACAGAACTTCCAAGGCTAATCGAACAGAGTGAATGTTTCTCCTGCAGAATGGGAGGTCCAGTCTGGGAGACTCCATATACAGAACCATAACCGATGATCATTTCAATCCCAACGAACTCCTGGATTCCGTAGACTTGTCAACAGAACACAAGATCGTGGACCTCAAGGACAGAATCGAGGCCTCTGTTGTCATCTGGCAGAGGAAACTCTGCAACAAGCTATCGTGGGGCCCTGGCGTCAGCTTGGAGAAACGCGAGCAATTCGAAGAGCGTGCGGAAACTGTCCTGCTCATCCTCAAGCACAAGTTCCCTGGAATTGCTCAGTCATCGCTCGACATAAAAGCAAGATCCAATACAATAAGGTACAGAGAGGGAACGCAAAACGTTCCAGTTACTTTTTCGGATTTGCTACAGTACAGTGCTTCTTTACTTATGTCCTCGGTGCAATGTGCTAATATTTCTTTCAGGATGTGGGGTTTGCCATCTTGGAGAGCTACTCCAGGGCTCTTGAGAGCTTAGCGTTTGCGGTCCTATCACGAATTGAGGATGTCCTCCACGCCGACAATTTTGCTCGGGATCGGCAGCGCTCGAAATCAAGGAGGCGGTCTAGTCTAGCAGGCATTCCTGAGTCATTTGCCATTTACAACGCTGAGGCTTGTTCAGCCAGGGCCGGCGATTCTTTGCATTGGGAGGACCTCGAGGACAGAAGTTTGGATGCCGGCGGCCGGTGCGAAGCTGAGGAAGGTTCCCCGTATTGGCATGAGAAAGTGTATGGATGTAGAGAAGATCGAGAGCGTGTGTTGAGGTGGGTCAAGAAGCTTTTCTCAGAGGTAGCTGTACCCGTGAGATAGGCAGTTTGTGTTGCGTGCAGGGATGTGCTGCGTCAGGGAGCCATCTGACTAAGAGAGACGCCTGTAAAATAGCTCAGAGTAAAGTGAGATCGGGAGGAAGTGATGTAAATCACGTTCAACTTCATCTCAGCTGAGCTGCAATGAAATTCAGTAGCATTTTAGCACAGATCTGTCAGATTTAGCATGGTGTTGCTTACAAAACGAAATCTAGATGACTCAAATCACATAAACAGTAACCTTGTGCACAAACACGTCACAGTGAAAAGCCCTTGGTACTGCTTGTATAAATTTCATGAGGTAATGCCACCCCTACCGTTTCCCTTCCACAAACTCATAATCTTGTACTCACCTGGGTGAGCAGACGAGATACACCAACTTATGAGAAGTTGGATCGTTTCTTGGCCACGGAGGATTGGAAGAGCAAATTTCCTCTAGTCATGGTTCAGGCTCTAAATAGAACAGGGTCAGACCATACGCCACTTTTGCTCGATACAGGGGATCAGGCTTTTGCCGGAAACTGCAGTAGATTTTTGTTTGAATTATCTTGGTTTCGGCAAGATGGATTCTTTGATATGATTGCCCGGGAATGGAATGCGATCCAAACCGGGAGCACCCCTGTCGAACGATGGCAAAACAAGATAAGAAATTTGCGTCAATTTCTTAGGGGATGGGCAAAAAATTTGAGTGGTGAATATAAAATGTTGAGAGATAAATTAATCTTATTGATTAATGAACTAGACATTAAAGCCGAGACCACTCCGTTGACAGCAGCCGAGCGGGCTGCCAAGAGAGAGGCCGATGATAGTCTAGCAAAATTAAGACGTGACGAGGAGTCTAAGTGGGCACAGAGAGCAAAGGTAAAATATATTCAGGAAAGTGGGAGTAATACGAGATACTTTCACATCATCGCAAATGGAAAACATAGGAAAAAGAAAATACTGCTGCTAGAACAAGATGAAGGCACAATAGTAGGGCATGAAAATTAAAGACATATATCTCTGAATACTACAAAAAATTGTTCGGGGCGCCGGTCCAAAACAATTTTCACCTTGATGAAACGGTAACACAGGATATGCCCCAAATATCACAAGAGGAAAATTCAATCCTGACTCAACAGTTTTCAGAGAAAGAAGTGTTTGAGGCGATTAAACAAATGGAACATAATAAAGCCCCAGAACCGGATGGTTTCCCTGCGGAGTTTTATCAAAAATGTTGGCATATTATCAAAGTTGATCTAATGGCAATGTTTACCCAATTGCGTACGGGAAATTTGCCTCTGTTCAAACTTAACTTTGGTATAATCTTTGCTACCTAAGAAGCGGATGCTAGCCGAATTGAGCAATATCGGCCCATTTGTTTATTGAATGTGAGCTTCAAAATATTCACAAAAGTTGGTACGAATAGAGTAACCTCTATTGCGAGTAGGGTAATTCATCCAACTCAAACAGCGTTTATCCCCGGACGTAATATACTCGAGGGGGTCGTTGTCTTACATGAAACGATCCACGAAATACGTAGGAAAAAAATGGATGGGGTCCTCTTTAAGATTGATTTTGAGAAGGCGTACGACAAGGTTAATTGGTCTTTTTTACAACAAACTTTAAGAATGAAAGGGTTCGCACCGCAATGGTGTGATTGGGTGGCGCGGTTTGTCCATGGAGGGAGCGTTGGGATTCGTGTTAATGACGATATCGGTCATTACTTCCAAACTCTAAAAGGATTGCGACAAGGGGATCCGTTGTCCCCTTTACTTTTTAACCTAGTGGTAGATATGTTGGCTATCCTAATTTCACGTGCAAAGGAGGATGGACAAGTAGGGGGACTGGTACCGCATCTTGTGGAAGGTGGGGTTTCAATCCTCCAATATGCGGATGATACGATCTTATTTCTTGAGCACGACATTGCGAAGGCCGTGAACATGAAACTGATTTTGGCCTTTTTTGAGCAATTATCAGGTTTAAAAATCAACTTTCATAAGAGTGAATTGTTTTGTTTTGGAAAAGCTAAAGATAATCAAGAGGAGTATCGACGCATTTTCGGTTGCGAACTAGGATCACTCCCTTTTAGATATTTGGGAATTCCGATTCATCACCGTAGACTTCTGAACAAAGAGTGGAAAATTGTAGAAGATCGGTTTGAGAGGAAATTGGCGGCATGGGTAGCCAAGATGTTGTCTTACAGGGACCGTCTTGTCTTAATTAATTCAGTACTAACAAGCTTACCAATGTTTCTACTCTCATTTTTTGAAATCCCTAAAGGGGTTTGGAAAAGATTAGACTATTACCGGTCAAGGTTTTTTTGGCAAAGTGATCAACTTAAGAGAAAATATTGGCTTACGAAGTGGAATATAGTATGCAGGCCGAAAGATCAAGGAGGCTTGGGAATTGCGGTTTTAGAATCTAAAAATAAATGCCTATTGAGTAAGTGGCTTTATAAACTCTTAAATGAAGAGGGAGTTTGGAAAGAAATATTAGTCAATAAGTATTTGGGGGATAAATCGTTATCTCAAGTACAAGCTAAACCTTTTGACTCACCTTTTTGGAAAGGGATTATGAAAGTCAAAGATGATTTTTTTCAGCGTGGTAAATTTCTGATTGGAAACGGGGATCAGGCTCAGTTTTGGGAAGACGCCTGGATAGGGCAGGTGCCACTTAAAACTGAGTATCCAGCGTTGTATGCCATTGCCTCGAATAAACACAGCACGGTGGCTGATGTTATTGGGGTAGCTCCTATTAATCTACCCTTTCGACGGACTTTACTAGGACAACGAAGATCAGAATGGTTTCATTTAGTAGAGAGGTTGATGCGAATAACCCTCACTGATGAACCCGACAAGTTTAGATGGTCCCTTACTAATAATGGAATTTTCACGGTAAAATGGTAAAATCCTATTACGAAGATCTTCTAAACGGACATACTAGGTACCTGCGTAAATACCTATGGAAATTGAAGATACCATTGAAAATTAAAATATTTTTATGGTTTCTTCATAGAAAGGAATTGTTAACAAAGGATAATTTGACTAAAAGGCGCTGGATAGGATGCAAAAAATGCATATTCTGTGATGCGGATGAATCTGCTGAGCATCTATTTATCAAATGTACGTTCGCTAGAGACATTTGGCGTTTAGTTCACTTTACTTTTAACGTTTACCCGCCTACTAGTATTGCGAACTTATTTGGTAGCTGGCTAAATGGGATAGATAAAGTGACGAAGGCTCGCATTCGAATTGGTGTAGCGGCCATTTTGTGGGCACTATGGAACTGTAGAAATGATATTGTGTTTAACAAAACAAACTCTACTCATTATTTGCAGGTTATACACAAGACGTGCTACTGGATTCATTCTTGGTCTTTCCTACTGCCGGTGGACCAACGTGGCCTTATGGATGCCGGATGCACCCGTATGTTGACAGTCGTGCGGGCTATCTTCAGTCGGGCTGGGTGGCTTCATACTAGAAGAATCGATGTTTAGTACATCTTTGTTTGAGTGGCTGATCTTTGTAGCCACCTTATGTGATCCGTGAATTGTAAAACTTGATACTTTGGAGTCTAAATAATTGCGGAAGGCTGTGTGCATCATGCAGAGGCCGGGATTCGCACCCCCTTATTTAAAAAAAAAAAACAAGCACCACAAAATTAATGGATAGTTTTTAAGAGGGGTAGAATTCTTTTTGACACGTCAGCATCGAATAATATGTGAACCCAACAGTGATGATCAACTCAAATAATAGTCACATAAAGTACACGAGGAAGCGCAAAATCGATAATTTATTCGTAAGGGCAGTTTGGCAAGACAAGCTCAAACTAGATCGATATGACACCAGGTCCACATGACCACTGCGGTTCCAATGCGCTGAAGCTCCTACAGTGCCTTCAGGATCTCCTCAGCTCCAGAGATTGTGAACTGGCCACCCTCCTCAATGTTTGCGACGGTGACCTTGAGGTCATCAGCAAGGAGAGCGAACCGCCTCGAACGGAGACCCAGTCCTTTCTCCGAAAGGTCAAGCTCAAGACCAAGTGCTTTTGTGTATGTTCCCGATCCATCAGCAAGGAACTTGACATACTTGTTGTCTGGGAATGACTTTGCCCAGGCCTTCATGACAAAGGGGTCATTAACTGCAAAATAATAGCACAGTGAATTAATCAAATGCAATTCTGGGCCTAGCTGCTTTAGGTCAAGATCATATGCAAAAAAGAGAGAATAGTGAATACATTTGTATAGGAGGGCAGAAGGTACCGCACAAAAAGAATAGATTGTGCAGTGTCTCTTAACTGGACAGGTCCCAAGCACTACTCTAGCGACATTAAACAATGATATACACTTTTACAGGATTGTGCCGTAAACTGATAATACTACTACCTCCGATCCATATTAGTGGGCACAACTTTGTCTAGATACACATGTATCTAGTCTAAATATTTAACTAGATACATATGAATTTAGACAAAGCTATGCCCACTAATATGGATCGGAGGGAGTATATACTATGCTGTATTAAATATCATTCTACAACATGCCAAAATTTAAAACAGCATTCGCTATTAGAGAACATGAAACGATGATACCAGGGAGCTATGGAAGATTACAGGTAATATCTGCTTTCAGAACACAACTATGGAAGACAAAAGAAATGTCAAAAGCATACCGCTGACAAGCAGGATCTCATCAACACCCTTGGCTTTGAGCTCCTCAGACTGAGTAACGAAGCCTGGCACGTGCTGCATGCTGCATCCATAGAAGAGAGCCAACACAATGTGACTGTGAGTGCCTTTTCATTTCACAATAGAAAGAGAAAAGTCTACACAATAGGATAACAAGAGCAACAGAAGCCCGTCTGTTGAAGAAATAAGACTGAGCACAAACTATTCTTACGGAAAGAGCAGATCGAGATCTAATACAAAACAAGCATATGACGCCAAGTTGCCCTCATGGTGGTGAAGGAATACTCCGATATCTCAACACTACCATACAAATATACAGTCCGAACGGTGCAACAAAATAATCTACGGAAGTACTAGACCAAGGTCAACTAAGAATCTACGGACTACTAAAGTTAGCTAGTTCAGCGCAGTCACTCACAACAAGATCAATCTTATTGACGCTAAACAAAATCTTCCAACTATTCCATGACAAAGTAAATCAAGTCCAGATGTAGAGGGTATCCTCGCACCTAAACAAATCTAAAGCCCCTATCCGCAGCTTTGAAGGCTCCAAGTTCGCAGCATATGGAAAATAAAAACCAAATCTTGGATCCTTCTAATAACAATCAGCCTTGCAATCCATCAGCTAGCTACAAGCAGTCAAAAGCTCACTTCGTTTTTCTCGATCTGTCGAACAGTAGAGACTTTAAAGCAAACAAAAGGGGAATTGGGAAAGGAGATCGACCTGCAGGTGGGGGTGAAAGCCCCAGGGACGCCGAAGAGGATGACCTTCTTGCCGGCGGCCAGGGAGTGGATGGAGACCTGCTGCATCTCGTCTTTCTCGTCGAACCACGCGAGCGTGCCGTCGGGGAGGGTGCTGCCCACGCCGATCGGAGCCATGGCTGCTCTTGCTTGCTCTGGGGGTTGGTAGGGGAGAAGGGAGGGTGGAGGGATGGCAGTCAAAGAGAGGATTGGAGAGGAAGAAAACGATGGGATGGGGAGGGCGAATAAATAGGCGAAACTGTGGCCTCGTGTTGCCTTGCCGACTTGCCGGTTGGTGGCTTTGGTTGTGCCGCCGTGTGTGAACGCCAAATGTCAGGGAAGATGCTCGACCCTGATCGACAGATTTGGATTCCTGATCTACCCTGATTTCAGGGAAGATTCAACCAAATAGAGCAGCTTCGGTTTCAAAATTTTGGGTAAAATAATTTTATAATTTTGCATTGTTGACTCATGTCACGACTGCTGCCGTGCATGACGACGCGGGTTAACTGTCGCCTATCCTGGTGTTGTCGCGAAGGTGGGCCTTGGGCCAGACTTGGGTCGACGTTGGGCTTGCCAGCCAAGCCCAACGATCATGTCGTGTGCGTGTGTGCTGAGGTTATACCGAGCTGTATCCCCAGGAAACATTTATCGAATGAATGAAAAGAACTGAGTTCGTCTCTCCTCCCTTGCCGTGCACGGCGGCTTCTCTCTCGATTCTCCTTTGCTGTTCTTAGTCTAGATCGAACTCACGCTGCGAATCTCTCGCTATCAACGGGTAATTACAGTGGTATCAGAGGTCAGAACGATCGCGGGCGCGTAGATCTGCAGCTGTAAAATCCCCGCTCTGGTTCGTGAGCTCGGCTTGAATCTATTCCGGTCGATTTCTCGCTGAGATCCGATCAGTCCAGTAGTGGGTTTGTTGGATCGATCGCTGCCACGACGGCGCCGCCGAAGCCGTCCCCGCGGACCGAGTTCGTCCTCGCAGCCATGGGAGAAGCCACGACGCGTACTGACGAGACGCTGACGACGATCCGTACCAGTCTCGAGCAGGTCCAGTCCCAGATTGGATCTCTGGACTCGCGGTCGGTCTCCTCGACACGTCCTACGCGCAGGTGGCGAGCAACCTCGACAATCACTCCCGTCACGCGGATCCTGGACGCCATCAAGCGCAAGCAGGAGACGATGAACAAGCAGATGTCGGCGTTGGTGGAGGCGATGGCGCGGCTGGACAAGGCTAAGGCGCCACTCACGATCGACATCGGATCGACAGGCTCGGAGGTGGATCGGGGTCCGCGCGATGGGATTCTTCTATCCCCGACGGCTGGCGGGCGCGGAGCGCCATCACCGAGTGCGTTCGCGGCGGGCACTTCGTCGACACCTCGTCCTCCAGATCCAGGCACGGCGGCGGCGGGGTTTGGCGTAGAGGGTGCACGTCCTCGAGGGCGAACATCGGACAAGCACCCTAGGGGCGGCAGGATGGTGACGCCGAAGATGAACTTCTCCAAGTTCAACGGCGAGTTTTCGCGGCTGTGGCGTGACAATTGCATCGATTATTTCCAAGCATGCAAAATTTCTCCGGCGATGTGGCTCACCACTGCTCGCATGAATCTGGAAGGTAATGCTGCCCACTGGTTCCAAGCATATAAACTGCGCAATGAAGTAGTGACTTGGCAACAATTCATCACTGCGGTCGAAGCTAAATTTGGGGTAGATGACCACCGGCATTTTATGTCTGAATTGCTGAACCTGAAACAGAAGGGCACAGTAGATGAATATTGCAATGCATTTCAAGAGCTTATGTTTAAGTTGTGCAGTCATAATCCATACTACGATGAGACTTTGTTTGTGGGGCATTTCCTGAAAGGGCTCAAGCATGAAATTCGTCTGGTGGTTGCTGCTCAACTTCCTGAAACTGTGGACAGAGCAGTGTTGTTAGCACATGTGCAGGAGGATTTAGCAGCACAAAAGAAACCCTGGGGAACGAAATCTGCTCTTGGCCTGTTTGGAGCCAACAAAACTGATGCAGTGAAAGGTGTGCAGAAACCTATACAGGGTGACATGTGGAAAGAAAGACAACTGAAAGAGTACAGACGTGCCAACCGTTGTGTTTCAGATGTGGAGACAAATTCGATCCCACTCATGTATGTGCAATTAAACCCCAAGCAACTGTGCATGCTTTATCTGTTGAGGATCATGCACAAGAGTTAACTTCAGAAGTGTGAAATCTGTTGGAATTGCAAGACATTCTTGAAGCTCAACAACTATCCTTGTCAATCAATGCATTATCAGGAGCTGGAGATGGAAATACAGTGCAAATCCGTGCCTTAGTGCAGAATCAGGTGATGCTTCTGTTGATTGATACAGGAAGCAGTCATAGCTTTGTCAGCTCATCATTTGTTGACAGACTCCAATGTCCTCTGACTGATATTCCAGCAGTCTCAGTTCGGGTCGCAAACAATGAACTCATGCAATGTGATAAGATGGTGCAGCAGCTAACCTGGTGGACTCATGGGGAAACTTTCGAGCATGACATGCGCGTGCTTCCTTTGAGTGCATATGATGCCATATTGGGTATTGATTGGCTGGCACAGCAAGGTGAGATGTTCTGTAATTGGAAGAACAAGACGCTGAAGTTCACACACAAAGGGACTGAGATCACTTTGCAAGGTATCAATCCACCTAGTCTAGCGAGTATTTCTGAGGTGGAAATTGATAAGGTATTGAAATGGACGAAAGGAAATGATATATGGGCGGTGGCCATGGTTGACACCGAGCAAAGTTCCAAGACTGCAACAGTACCAGAGGAAATTCAGCAAGTGTTGACAGAATTTGCTGATGTTTTTGCCGATCCAGGGACTCTACCGCCAGTCCGAGCTTATGATCATGCCATTGCGCTTACACTGGTGCTGAACCATTTAATGCCAGACCATATCGTTACTCTCCTCTTCATAAAGATGAAATTGAGCGGCAAGTCGCCAAGATGCTAGCAGAAGGCGTGATTGTTCACTCTATGAGCCTTTTGCATCTCCAGTACTGCTGGTTCTTAAAAAAGATGGCTCCTGGAGGTTTTGCATTGACTACAGACGACTGAACGAGATTACTGTCCGCAATACTTTTCCAATGCCAGTAATTGATGAATTATTGGACGAGCTGGCTGGTGCCTGTTATTTTTCCAAATTGGATCTCAGGGCAGGGTACCACCAGATTCGTATGCACACTGAAGATGAGGAGAAAACAGCTTTTAAAACTCACCAAGGGCATTATCATTTCCGAGTGATGCCTTTTGGGCTTTGCAATGCACCGGCCACATTTCAGTGTGTGATGAATGAAGTGTTGAAGCCTTGTTTGCGGAAGTTTGCCTTGGTTTTTATGGATGACATTCTGGTATACAGTTCATCTCTGGAAGATCATATTAAACACCTCAAGGAAGTACTCCAACTGCTCCGAGACAACCAGTTCTTTGTTAAATCGAGCAAGTGCTCGTTTGCTCAACAAGAATTGGAATATTTAGGTCACATTGTGTCCCAGTTTGGTGTTGCTACTGACCCTACTAAAACAGCTGCAATGATGGCATGGCCTGTGCCAATTGACTTCACATCCTTGAGGGGATTCTTGGGCTTTACCGGATATTACAGAAAGTTTGTGTACTTGTATGGCCTCATTGCCAAACCTCTGACTGATCTGCTCCGGAAAAAAATATTTGAATGGACGGCAGAGGCTCAAAGTGCATTCGAAAAGCTGAAGGCAGCAATGATGTCCACACCAGTGTTACAACTCCCAAACTTCCAGAAACAATTTGTGTTGGAGACAGATGCTTGTGATTCAGGAGTTGGTGCAGTACTCATGCAGGAGGGGAAACCACTGGCTTATCTTAGTAAAGCTTTGAGTCCCCAACATCAAGCATTATCCATTTATGAAAAAGAATTCATTGCACTCATCATGGCAGTTGCACGTTGGAGGCCATACTTGCAGCGTGGGGAATTCATAATTCGCACAGACCATCAGAGCTTAACCTTCCTAGATGATCAATTGTTGCAATCACCTCTGCAAAGGAAAGCTATGGCTCGTCTCATGGGATTGCAATTTAAAATCATTTACAAGAAGGGCAGTGAAAATACTGCAGCTGACTCTCTGTCTAGAGTTGCACAAGGTCTGGTTGTCAATGCTCTGTCTGTGGCACAACCAGTGTGGATGCAGGAAGTTCTTAACACTTATGCTACAGATCCTCTGGCTCAACAGAAATTGCAAACGCTGGCCATAAACAGTCCTGATGAACAAGGGTTTGAGCTCTGTCAAGGTCTCATTCGCCGCAAGGGCCGAATCTGGATTGGAGAGAATTCTGCCCTCCAAACGAAGCTCATTACTTCATTTCACTCTAGCCCAATTGGAGGTCATTCTGGAATTTTTCCAACTTATCTCAAATTGAAGAAGTTGTTCACTTGGACGGGACTTAAAACAGCTGTGGAAAATTTCGTTAAACAGTGTTCAGTGTGTCAGCAAGCGAAGCATGATCTCTCTAGTCCCGCGGGATTACTTCAGCCATTACCTATTCCAAAAGGTACCTGGCAAGAGCTAACCATGGATTTTATTGAAGGTTTGCCAATGTCTCAGGGCTGCAATGTTATTATGGTTGTGGTAGATAGGCTTTCCAAGTATGCACACTTTGTTCCCCGAAACACCCCTTCTCTACAGCAACTGTGGCACATGCTTTCTTAGACTCGGTGGTCAAATTACATAGTCAGCCAGTGTCCATAGTATCTGACAGAGACAAAACTTTTACCAGTCAACTGTGGAAGGAGCTGTTTAAATTTCTTGGTACAAAGCTCCATTTCTCAACCGCTTATCATCCGCAGATGGATGGTCAAACGGAGAGAGTTAACCAGTGCTTGGAGATGTTTCTCCGCTGTGCAGTCCATGATGATCCCAAGAAATGGCGCAAATGGCTGCGTCTGGCAGAGCTCTGGTATAATTCTACACACCATTCAGCGATCGGATGTTCTCCATTCCGAGCTGTCTACGGCACTGATCCAAATTTTGCTGCAATTCCGCTGTTGGAGGAAACTGGGAATTCTGAAGCCTTGAACATGGTGCAAGAAAGACAGCTGCAGCTAGATCGCCTCAAACAACATCTGTTCAATGCACAGAACAGAATGAAAGTCCAGGCTGGAACGTATCGGTGAGGTGGCATACAAACTGGAACTACCATCTCACAGTCTAATACACCCGGTCTTTCATGTGTCACAACTCAAGGGCTACACTCCGGATTTTTCTCCTGTATTCGCGGAGCTGCCGATTACAGCATTGGATACTGAAGATACAGAACCAGAGCAGATTCTCGATCGTCGGTTAGTGAAGAAGGGCAATGCTGCAGTGCCGCAAGTGTTGATCAAGTGGAGAGGGATCCCAGCTTCTTCCGCGACATGGGAGGACTTCTATGTCTGCAAGTCCAGGTTCCCGGAGGCCATTGCTTGGGGTCAAGCAAGTTCTTCAGGAGGGGTGATGTCACGACTGCTGCCGTGCATGACGACGCGGGTTAACTGTCGCCTATCCTGGTGTTGTCGCGAAGGTGGGCCTTGGGCCAGACTTGGGTCGACGTTGGGCTTGCCAGCCAAGCCCAACTATCATGTCGTGTGCGTGTGTGCTGAGGTTATACCGAGCTGTATCCCCAGGAAACATTTATCGAATGAATGAAAAGAACTGAGTTCGTCTCTCCTCCCTTGCCGTGCACGGCTGCTTCTCTCTCGATTCTCCTTTGCTGTTCTTAGTCTAGATCGAACTCACGCTGCGAATCTCTCGCTAGCAACGGGTAATTACAGTTAGTATCTTGTACATTCAGCCCTCCATAAACTGCAGACTGGGTCTGGATACATGAGTTCTACCCCGCAAAAATGGATACTAAATATCCTGCTCATGCAGCAAAGATTATGCTGAGTACCGAGCAATATTCTTTTATGCATAAGCAGCATACTTAGTCAGATGGTCAAAGAAGTGTGTGTGTGTGTGTGACAGAAAAACAAAAAACTTTCGTGATTTTCTTTATATTTAGGAGGAAGGGCCCTCCTGACTGCTTCTTGTGCCTATTAAAAGCTTCCCGATCAAAAGTAATTTTCCTGATTTTTTTGAAAATTTTGGGCATCCAAAAGTATTGATTTTTTGAAGAAAAGTCGAAACATGCAGAAAGCAACATGTGACTCTGGACACTAAGTTAATAGGTTAGTGCAGAAAATGATAAGATTGATATAAAAATATATCAAAAGTATGTAAAATGATATGATAATGGCATGGATCAATTCAAAATTATAGATACGTTTGAAACGTATCACACACCTTACCTTGCTAAAGGAAAGTAAATGGAGTTGTTGCCTTTTCTAGAGAAGATATATAACTAATTCCCCCAAACGATGGATGCTACGGCCAATCTGACAGGGAGGAATAGAGATGGCTTAACGGGGCAACGGCAGGAGAGGAGGCTACTTGAGTTCGTCCCCTTTATCAGAGATGATTCAGTGGCTACCGCCAGTGATACATAGGCGGAGATGACGATGGTACAAAGGCAAGGGCAGCGACGACACGGGCGAGAAAGGTAGCGGTATATGCAGGAATGATGAAGTAGAGCTAATTCTAAGAAAGGTAGACTAAAATCCCTTCTTAAGCCATAGAGGAAGAAAAGCCAGATGGAGGCAACAGGTTTGCGGCAGTGGAAGGGCTTGGTCGTTTACGGTGCACCAAAGATGTGGTGCAAGAGCATGAAGACACGCAGGGGGACCAATTGGACGCAAAACGTCACAACCGTCAAACCAAGTCACGGCTCAGGTTTATCTTGCGGCCCCGTGCTGGGGTGTGAGGTAGAGAAATCGTTAGAGTAAAATGGACATGTTTGGTGTGGCTATCGGCCACTCTGATGAACTATGGAGGCGGCCGAAATCAAGCGTGAAGAGGTATCCACCGTAGCTCCACCGACCAAAATCAAGCGTGAAGACGTGAGATGACCATCCTTCCTTCAACGGTGAATATAAAGGAGGTACATGTTTTTCATCCTAGAGATGTCAGTTCCTCCTGTACCTCCCAAGCACCATACAAAACATGTTAATTGTAGTCTGCGACGTGCCGTCGTGTGAACGAGAAATTTCAAGAAATATGCTCTACTCTGATCAATAGGCTGAATTCCTGGATATTTTTTATTTTGCATCATTGACTAATTATCTTGGAGGTCGATCTTCAATATATTGTAGACTAGATACATAAATTCTTCCCCCGAAATTGGATATTGAATATGTTGCCCGTCCATCAAAAAATATGCGAAATACCGAGCAATCTTCTTTTATGCACTAGGAAATTACTCGTGCATTGGTAGGGACGATAATTTATTCTTCACCAGTGAGCCTCCCTCATGCGCCCGTAGACCAACCGTCAACCTAGCATAATGATTGTGCGTAGCAGTTGCTAGGAAGACAATGACAACAAATCTATGCGCAACGGTAAGAGTAACTACAATGACGTGGTCGACGGCGATCTCGGCAACCTCATCCACTACATCTCATTCGTGGTCATGGCGATCTCATGCACACCGTCAACAGCCATGGAGACCTCATGCGCCCAGTGATGGTGTCTCAAATCAAGACGATATTTTAGTTATCATGCTTTTGTAACTCATAACCTTTAACCCCGATCTGTATCTTTTTTTGGCAGTTATAGGTGATACGGATGGGTTTATGCAATTAAAAAAAGAAATTCTATTTTCTTAAATTATTTCAGTAGTTTATGAGTCTCCTTAAGCTATCATCATACTCTTTTAACGAAAGAGAAAAATATAGCGAGAAACATAATATGTTTGACAAAACGAAGATTCTGTAATTTATGCGAGTGGCACGGGCGGAAACCTAGCCCAACACTCTTTTTTTTATGACTGTAATGGCCCAACACCTTCCCTCTCTGCCGTCGGAGGGTTCCGGGGAGGCGGCTCCTGCTGCTTGCGCAGGTTCATGGCGTCAATGGCGCGGGGCGGAGCGGTTTTGGCCCGGGCAGCGACAGTGTGGTTTCGATGGGCTTGTCCCATATGTGCATGCGGGTAGCTGGTGGAGCACTTTTGGTCCGTTGGTGTTGGTCAATCTTGAGCATTGGGATACCTGTTCTACTACTTTCAAATGCATTTTTCTGGTACTACTCGACGAGCGCTCTGTCTTTGATCTTGACGAGCCCTTTGGGATGCAGACAAGAGTCAAGACAGACCTCACGCGAGCGATGCTGATGGAATCTTTGCGCCGGAGCTATAGTTTATGGAATTTGATTAAGCACTGATTCCTTGGGATGCGGAACCTAGTTGATTAGGCCGTCATGGCGAGGAGGATCACGTGCGTTAGGCCTCGCTTGGATGCCCGGTATTAGGGCCGGAAATGACCGGTAATAATATACGGACCGTGACAGCCCCGTAATTTAACGCTACGTTCCGTCGTTTTAGTCGGAGGGGAAATCGGAACGGGCATTCAAGCGAGCCCTTAGGAGATTTCTATTATCAGATGGCCAAAGAAGTGTAGTGCGTGAGAGAAAAAATTAAAAATTAAAACGTCGACAGCAGGATTCGAAGCTGCGCAGGCAAAGCCCAACAGATTTCGAGTCTGTCTCCTTAACCACTCAGGACATATCGACAACACATCGAAGAATAATTGGAAAGCTTGATCCCATTTGCGGAATGCTCTGGAAAGCTTGATCCGATTCGCACAGGAGGTCTCCGGCCTCCGAACGTACCGTCGTGCCCGCCACGGACATCGATCGATGGTGAACCAGATTTGGAATGAATTCGGGACTCCATTCGCATTGCTTTTGCCATCCGAACTGATTGTTGGATGGGGAACACAGCCGTGCTCGTATACGACTGTGTACCATCAGTTGTTGCCGTGAGAAAGGGATCAACGTCCAACATCAGAATAGGGAATACAGTTTTTACCGATGCCTGTCTAAAGGAGATTTGATGATTTATTGACTGGAAATTGTGAGAAACCCTAAAACCAGGAACCAACTAAAAAAACGACCATCTCAACAAACAAACAAACAAACAAACAAAAACTAAAATACCTGACTATGGTCAACCCAATGCCCTCTGTCGGAGTGGCAATCCCGAACGTTTACTTATGCTCTGGCAAGTGAGAGTTGTGCCCTCGAGGTACGTGAGGCGAGTCCCACGAAAGATGTGACTGTTTATTTCCTTCTAGATATGCCATCAGATGGTAGGTTGTCGTGGCGGGTCACCACCATCTTAGCTAGGAGCACCCTGATCAGGCACACTATGTTCTTTCCTTTCCAACTGGGTAGTTTGCATGCGACCTTGTCGATGGCGGTTGAAGTTCGATTATCTTGAAACAATGGTAATGAATGGGAAGGCCTAAGTACTTGTCGGGGAAAGTAGTGGTCTTGGTCAGAGAAGTGGACAAGATGTCCGCCAAATCCAGGTGTTAGCATCGAGCTAGGAACACACCACATACGTGTTTACGTTAGTAACTAGACCACTCGCATTGCCAGAGCAATTTAGGATATCGTCAGTTGTCATTAGCTCTTCCTTGTTCGGGTTTACGAAAGGACGATGCCATCGACATAAAGGGAGTTTATGTAGTTGTTCGTGCAACGGATGATAGGTCTCCAAAGTCCACACTCAGAAGCCATCTTGAGGATACGTTGAAGTAACTCGATGGCGAGGATGAACAACATGGGGGAGAAGGGTGCCCCGGCCATAAAAATTTGGTGAGCTCAGATTCCCATTTAGCAGAACGTGCCAGAACTAGACATATCTAGTTTCACCACCATTGATCAAAGCCTAGATGTTGCAGGAACTCCTGGAGGTAGGCCAAACGACGGAATCGAAGGCATATAATATGACAAGGTTTAGAAATATACTAGGGGAATAAGCGCGGTCTTCGCCGCGCCCGTGAATTTAAAGAATTTTAATTTTTTGGAAGTATTAAATTTGAAATTTGGTTTGGAAAGCTCGGGTTTGTTTTTTTTCTTCTTATTTTTTTTCAAATATTACCAAATTAGAATTTCTGAAATGTGTTTGTTTTCTCTTGCAAAGGTAGTTCGTTTTACATTTTTAAGAACGTTTTTTGTGTGTGGTTATGTTGACACGTTTATTGTATTTGAATTTTTTTCTGTTTATTAAATGCGTAGATTGGGAAACCGTCTGAAATTTTGAATTATTCAAACGTGGAATTTGAGCATATGTTGTAGGTAGGGTTTTTTTTGTGTGTCCATGCTGGTATATTTGCCATTTCTTTTTTGTGCATGTATTTAAAATTGTTAGGTTACATTATTGTGATTTTTTTTCCCAAAATTGTATGAGTATTGTGGCCAATTTTTTTTTTAAAAGAAGAAAAAAAGAAAAAACTGACAGAGTGGCCCCACTGTGATAAGCGCGGCTCTGCCGCGCCCGTGGGCCAAATTTTTGAAGTATTCAATCGTAAAGTTATTGGAAATTAAAAACTTGCCGCATTTCGAAAACTGGTCAAATTTGGAAGTCATCTACTTTTTGAATAGACTAATGTATTTGAATTCATTTTGACGTTTACGAAATACGCAAAATTGGGAGGCACATGCAAATTTGAAATTTGAATTTTGGTTGTGCATAGATATGTTTATGTGACTGCGTTGACATATTTGTAATTTTTTTCTCTGGACATGCTAAAAATTATTGGTTTGCATTATGTAGAATTATTTCAAAATCATATGGATTGTTTGGATCAATTTTTGAAAAATAAATTAGTATGAACCTGTTGACATATTTGTCTTTTTTCTGTGGCTATATTTAAAATTATTGATTTGCATGATTTAGAACTAATTTCGAAATCGTATTGATAGTTTGGAACATCTTTTTTTGAAAGAGATATGGGCATATTTGAAACTGTTGGCTTGTATTATTTAGTTTTTTTTAAATCATATAGATTTTCAAACATGGATTGTTTGGATCATTTTTTCAAAAATAAATTAGTATGTACATGTTGACATATTTGTGTTTTTTTTGTGTGTATTTAAAATTATTGGTTTGCATAATTTAGAACTAATTTCAAAATCGTATGGATAGTTTGGACCTTTTTTTTAGAAGAAATGTGGGCATATTTAAAATTATTGGTTTGCATTATTTTAAAATTTTCCAAAATCTTACGGATTGGTTGGATTTTTTTTTTTAAAAGCCCAAATTATTCGCCGCACCCATGGGCTAAAATTTTGAATTATTCAATCGTAAAGTTGTTGTAAATTTAAAACTGTCCGCATTTCGAAAACAGGTCAATTTCGGAAGTCTCCCAGATTTTTGAATAAGCTGACGCATTTGAAATCCTTTTGATTTATACGGAAAATACAAATTTGGGCGGCACAAGGAAATATGAAATTTGAATTTTTGTCGTTTACATTTATTTTTATGTGACCAATTTGACATATTTGTTTTTTTTGGACATATTTAAATTGTTGGTTTGCATTATTTGGAATTTTCAGAAGTATACAAATAATTAGGGTTTTTTAAAAAAAAAATAAAAAAAACTGACAGCATGGGCCTACTGTGACGTCATGCTGACGTCACAGCGGCCGGATCTGGCCGGACGCGCCCGCGGCGGCGCCGAGCACGCCGGCGGCACGCCGCTGCGATTTGGCACGCGCGCGTGGTCGTGCCCGAAGCGGCCCGACACGGGGGACACAAAGGTGGCCGCGCCGCCGCCGTTTGGTCGCCGGAATGGCGCCGGCGGGCGTCGGACGCGGCGGCGGATGTGGACGGCGCCAGCGACGATTCCGCGGCGCAGAGGCCACCCCAGGACGCGACGATTGGGGAGGAGGCGGAGGAGTCGACGACGCACGTCGCCGGGAGGCGATTTGGACGGGGACGTCCGTGGCGGCGGCGACCCGCGAGGAGAGAGAGGGAGAGGGGGTTCTCAGTTGATTTTGCACGGAAGTCCCTGCAGTTTTTCTATTTTGCGTTTAGGTCCTTCCACGGGGGGTTTCTGCAAAAACGTGGGTTACCGGCTCGGAACAGAGTGACCGGCTGGGTACCGGGGACGCGTGGCAGCACGGGATTGGAAGAAAATCGCTTTGCTACAGTAACGCGCGCGGGGGAGCGACGTGGGTCAATTTGGGCCGTTCGTCGCGTGGATCGGACGGCCAGAGGAAGTCCGCGACGTGGACGAATGACGGGGCTGCGATTCTTCCCCCTTTTATATATAGTAGAATAGGCCCAATGTGATGTGTTTGTGAAGGTCTTTGATAAGGTTCCGCACGTGCAAGAAGTTGTCGTGGATGCACCGCTTACTTGCGAAGCCACTCTGGCTCTTACATAGCAATTCCGTAAGTCTCAGCGTGAGTCAGTTTGCCATCATCTTTGTGAAGATCAACCTATTGCGGATCAAGCTGATGAGGTGGTAGTCCCCAATCGAAGAGGTGTAAGGCTTTTTCCGGAGCAGAAGTATGTTAGCTTTGCTAGTGAGGTTCGACGCAATCTGATTCCTGAGGACGACATTCTCTTGTTGGCATATCTTTAAGGTCTTATCTATGCGACAAAGGTTGATGTGAATTCTTTCATCTTTTGCCTATGGACACAATGGGGAAGAGATTTCAGGTTACAAAGGGGTTCCATATATACGATATAATACGGGATTAGGTCCATGTTTGAGACAAAATCGTTGTAACCAGATCTTTACACGAAGTACCAGGCACAAAAAAAAAAATTACACGAAGAAGCGCATGCATGTGTACGACGTACCCCCTTGTCCTCTTACAAGAAGAAAGGGTTTATCATTTCACAACAGACTACTAGCACAACAAATCCGTGTGGGACACTCAAACAAAATTAATCTACCAGAGCCGGCACGCTAGAACTAAGGACGAGGATAGGTTTGGCTAATCGTTAGAAATACTAGTTGCCTTGCACGTGCACACACGTCTCAACTAAAATTTTAGATACATCCTTCTTTCTATATTCCAAAGTAGTAGTAATACTAATGTATTACGATGAATTATCGTCGAAATTTCAAAAATTAGTCAGTGAGCAACATCTGGCAAGATTGACCGTGCGTTGCAACGGTTTTAAAATAATTGAATATTTGCTCACCAACATAAAATATTTCCAGCACTCAAACATCTTATATTTCACTTAGATTTTTTCTGTACTATTTAAAATATTTTAGGTTTTACTTCATATCTACTTCCTTTATTGGACTTTACATCAATCCTCTCAAAACATAAATAGAAACTCAGCAATAATTTATAATCTTCATTGTGTGCATCATGGTTATCTTGAAATACGAAATATCATGTATATCATTTTGAAATAAATGAGAGTACATATTTCAGCACACAAATAAATTAAAAGTATCATGGTTATCGGCTGTGAACAAACATGAATAATAAATTGGTAAATGTGGTCTTGCCGCCGGTCGACTATACCACCCCACTTGTTACCGTGCGCAGCAACGGAATAAATTACCTCCTCCCAGGTCGTTAATTCAGCGCAGCAACGGAATGCTCAAGAATCAAGCTGTGTAAAAATCAGTGTGCTTGCTAAAGCTTTGCTCTGTATTTTTTTCTTTGCTAGACCTCTATGGCTCTATATTCAACGAAAGTCAGGTCGTTTTTTTGTTCATGAGCTCGTACCTACTCCCTGCCATTGCTGCTTGTTGCTGCTAGCTCCGCTCGTCAGAATTCAGATAGCTCATCCCTGCTCCCATGGCGCTACTGGCCGCTCTATTAGTCGCCTCCTCCCAAACCTATGTAGCCAATGCAGCCACATGTGCCGTCATCAATGACCATCCAAAGCGGGACACGGAAGAGGCAAATCGGATGAGAAAACATTACATCAAGCGAAGCTGTGATGGTCTGCCGGTTTAAAAAGTATTAATTTGTATACTTTGGCTGGGACCCGGTGACTGATCAGAAGCATCATACGTATATTGCAGGTAGTCGGCGAGCACTTTATGGTCAAATCATCGTCGAATAAAGGGACCTCCGACGCAACGCTTCACCATTTTACTGCGTGGGCTTGATATTGCAAAATTTCCGTGGACTGCCGCCGCGGAGGCGCACAATATGTGCAGTATGGATTGAACGGAAGTAGAGGCAGCTAGTGGAGGAAGTCGTGTTTCGTGCGTGAGCGTGACCTAGAGTAGTGCACATGGTCATGGACACGCCCAGAACCACGATGCATGCAGTGAGGACGGAGTTCAGAATCAAAGCGAGGTCGGTCAGCCTCTCGCTTGCCCTTGTCGATGCCTTGCTGCATGAATTTCATCTGCCCTCCATATCAATCGCTTTCTTTCCTGGCCTGGGAAAAGGGAGTGACCGGAATCCGGCGCCCCCCCACGGCACAGCATGTCGCCGGTAACCCGCGGGTCCTACTGCTGCACCGCCTCTAGCAATCGCAGCTCGCTAAAAAGAAGCCGGCCCGCAAGACCCCAATAGGCGTGGGACGCTGCGCGGTTCTGGTAATTTGATTCTTTCATGTCGGTGGAGTTGAGTTGAATTCAACTTACTGTTCCAAGAGATTATATATAAATGAAAATTTTCACATAACTCATTTTGGGTATCTAATACTCCCTCCGTACCAAAATAAGTGTCTTAAATTTGTCCAAATATAAGTGTATCTAGACATAAAACAAGTCTAAATACATCCATATTTGGACAAATGAAAGACACTTATTTGGGGACGGAGGGAGTATTAAATAATAAAGTATATTAAAAATGATAAAGAGGTATATATACATCATCTATGTGGTATATTGAATGTGGGAGTACGTACGTCCAAAAGTACAGAACCATTTTCATATATATATATATATATATATAGGACAGGTATATTCTAAAACCGGTTGTAGATTAAGAATCTACAACCGGGCGTCCTATATAGGCGCGATGCGCCCGACCGATACGGTCGCTCTAATCCAGTGCCATCTTCCGACCGTGACCACCTCCTAAATCTCCGGGCGGGCGAGCGAGCGGCGGCGGGGACGCCGACGCGAGGGAGCTCGCCCCGCACACGGCTATCCCAGCCTAAGCAGCTTCTTCTCGGCGCGAGGCGGGCGGGCGAGCCCGCGGCCAAGTTTTCCACGCGTCAATCCGGTTCCCAGAGCCGCCGCCGGGCTTCTCCCCTGGCCGTCCCCCATCCCAGACTCCCAGCGGCGCCGCTGCGTCTCCCCTCGTTGCTCCGTTTCCCAGGAACCCAACACCGCCGTCTGTCTTGTCCTCTCGCCACTGGCCGGCTTCTCCGCTCGTAGATTCACGTCCCAGGCTCCAATCTCCGCGGCTCTACTCCTTCCTTCGCTCTGCTCCGAATCCCCACGGCGCCGCCTCGCCGCCGTCCTGGCACAGCACCGCGGTCCGCCCCGCTTCCCGCGTCAATTAGTTGGGTGTTCCTTTTGTGCTCCCGAGCAACCACGCCAGCACTCCATCTGGCTCTTCCGCCGCAGCCTGCGGCAGTGCTCCGGCTAGCGGCGCCGCAAGGTAGCCCGCGAGGCCGCTCCCATAACCGCTGGTTGAATATCCACCGCTTCCTCCACGCCTTAGCCCCCAACGCGGCACGCCACGACGCCGCTGGGATCTCCTGCCCCTGCCGTACGTCTACGAGGACCAAGTGAGGTCGTGCCGGCCGGCATCGCTTGCGAGACCGCGGGCCGAGCGATCAATTCAGTCCAGGCGTGCGGGTACAATCTGCGCTGCCGCAGCTCAGCCTGGCCACTCCCTTGTGTCCTCCATCCCCGCAACCTGTACCTGTATTTCTCTCGATGGGCAGTACAAATGCGTGTTATGAGGAAGCATAGGGGTTCCTCCACGGCAGTACAAATTTGCTGCCGCTGCTCAGCATCCTTCCCCCTATCTTCTGTCCCTCTTTCTACCCTTCAATCCATGGCGGACGGGGACAGCGCACGCAGCAGCAGCTCGTGCAGTCTAGTTGGGGGATGTGACAACAATATGCTACGGACTGCATTCAGAAATCAGAAAAACGTTGATTGCCATCAGTACACATGGATTAATTAGGGAGTGCACTGCTCAATTTCGAGAAGCACAGGTCTAGTAGGAGCTTCAGTATTCAGGTTATTTATGTTTGTATGACCACTACACACCTGCAGGTGAGGTTTCACGAGAAAGAAGGCGATGGTGATCCTTTTTTGATGTTGCGCTTCAGAATAACCTGGTCTCCCTAATTTGCCACTGTATCCTAAGGTTACCTATGCTTTAATCGGTTAAACACAGTGATTGTTTGCTTGGATTGCACCTAGACACGGTGATTGACAGAGAAAGCAGATTGTTTTTACGGTACAAAAAATAGTGAAAATTGGAAGCGCACAGGTGAGGGAATTACAAAAATAACATCTAAGTGTGTATATATTCATGTTCTAAAAAACTTTCCGATTTGATTTGACAAAATCGAAGGTCAGATAGTGATCGTCGAGTAGTACATACATCCAGTTCGAGAAGTACATGAAGACAATAGTCTGAAAAATTGTAATGATTATTTTTACTCACCAAACATTCCCAGAGTAACAAAATAATTGTTAGGTAAGATTACGAATTAAACAAATTATCCATGGATGTACAACGGTCATATTCGGGCAGTACAGTCGGCTGGCACAAAGCTGGACAAGAAAACAAAAAAAATCACGGGGAATGGAAAGAAAAACATAAGTTTAATAGATGTGTTTTCTCCGACATAACACTGAATTACTCAACACTAATCGCGAAAATACCCCGTCGGCAGCACAAACACATAAACTAAGAAGTTCAAGTATGTTTGCAGTGAAGTCCAGGTATTTTGTTACTGAATTTCACATACCACCAGGAGGTTTAACGAAAACAGTAAATATCTCGCCTAGAAATACACATAAGTAATCTGGAAAGTACAACACTCACTTTCGGGAAGTACAAGTGTAGTGTGAATATGTTTTAGTAAATAATACTCCCAATTCAATTATACATATATTTTTATTTTCATTCTTTAGTAAATAGTCCTTGAGTTCATCTTTCGAACGCAGCAAGAATCACTCAATTTCAAGGTCGGATAGGTTGCCAAATAATTTATCAAACGGGTAAAAATGGTTTGACCAAAATTTGACCGTAAGAAAAACCTACTTAGAAATCGAATTTTAATAGATGCGTCTTTTCAGTCTGAGCATTTTGAGTGGTCATAGATGTGAAACGGACACTATGAGAAACTTATCGCTGTTCTACTAAACACTAATCACGAAAACTACTTGGGCAGTACAATCGAATTAACAGAGAAGTTCAGGTATGCGTCGAGAGAAGTTCACGTACTCTGTTTTTTCGGGGCGGAAAAATATCATAGTAATCTCAACGAATTGAGCTTTGTACGTCTCAAATGTCAGTAGCAAAGGCTTCATATGGTCTAATATGAGTCTAATTATAATAAGTTGTGCATTTCATGACGAATTACAGTGCCAAACTCGTCAATTTGATCTCTCCACTCCGGTGAAAGACCAGTATTGTGATATTAGAACTTTTGAAATTACTTTTTAAGTGTAAGGAATTTGAAAAATCGACCAACATAAAAAAGTTGTGTATCGTCGTTATCTTTCCAACAGCATATCGTTTGCATCATTCCGATACGCGGTTGAGAAACGCCGGCCAAATTACTGTCCGCCCGTATAGGACACTTACAGATTAGTGTATTTTTGAAATTACTTTCAGTCGGTGAAGAATTTGGAAAAACCGTAAAAGCATAAAAGTTGCGGAATTTCAATAGCTTTCCGACGGTATATCATTTGCGTTATTCCGATAATCGGTTGAAAAATGCCGGACAAAATACTGTCCGCCCGTATAGGACACGTTCCAGATTAGTGTATTTTTAAAATCATTTTTAATCGGTGACGAATTTGGAAAAACCGTAAAAGTATGAAAGTTGCGGAATTTCAACAGATTTCCAACGGTATATCCTTTGCATCATTCTGATAAGCGGTTGAGAAAATATTTGAAAAATACGTTCGCTGTTATATTTTCATATTTGAGTAATTTCAAAATTAATTTCAAACCATAACGAATTTAGAAAAATGTCATGAGATAAAAAAGATGCGGAATTTTATTAACTTTGTAACGGTATATCATTTGCTAAGTTTCGACAAACGGTTAGAAAACTACGTCAAAAATACGGAACTTGTACTTCTCGATCATACGAGCAGTACAGGTAGAACAGAAGGGAAGTACAGCTTCGGTTGTAGATCCTTATTCTACAACCGGTTGTAGAATAGCTGACAGGTATATATATATATATATATATATATATATATATATATATATATATTCCCTATATAAGGTAAATTAACAGATGCTCCCTGGTGCCCGGGCACCTGGATAGAATACAGTACATTTTGGGTATGTAGATGTCACCTATAACTCGGGTATGCACATGTTGGGTATGTGTATTTGAGGTATCTACATGTTATATATATCTCGGGTATGTGTGTTCAGTTGTACGCGTACAGATCAGGTATATATATAAATAGCTTAGGTATGTGCACATTATTAGGTATGTATACCCCATAATGTGCATACCCAAAATCATATGTACCTCCTACATACCTAAGGTATACATATCCAAGGTATATGTATATGTCTACATACCTAAAACTGTTCGTATTCCATCCTGGTGCCCATGCTCCTAGGTGCCCCATCTGAGCTTCCTATATATATATATATATAGGGTGGGACTATTCTAGACAACCCCTTAAGTGTTTCTAGAATAGTTATTCCAGACAACTTTCTAGAATAAAGACCTTCTTAACCCGAACCTTGGCCCGTCAAAACACCTTCTTCCCCGACCCACCTGCTCCCCTCGATCCAAATCACCGGCACCGGCGGCACCCAACCACCGCCACCTCCTCCAGTGCGGCGCCGGCGCGGCTCCGAGGAACCCAGGCAGGCGCTCCTCTTTACTCCTCCCCGTGACGCTCGAGTGCCACCCCGGCCCACCTCCATCTCCACCTCCAGCGCGTAGCCGGCAGGCCACCGCGCCCTGCCTCCACCTCCAGCTCTAGCCGCCGAGCACGCCACCATATCGCGTCCCCATACGTCCGCCGCCACCGCACGCCACCCTCCCGTCCCCTTGCCTTCTTCCTCGTCCTGATTCCCGTCACCGGCCGGATCCGCCGCGTCCGCACATCCACGCACGCCGGCGGCCGGAGCTCCGCGCGCCTCCTTTCCACCGCTGGCCGGAAACGCCGCGTACCCGCATCCACGCGCCGGCTGCCGTCGGGGGCCGCGACCCTCTGTTCCCCGCGCCGCCACCAGGAGACCGCGCCTGTCTGCTTGCCGCGACGCCGCCCCAAGGTGGTCGAGGACCCTGCAGCGCCGTCACCCCGGGAGGTCGCGAGCCCCCGCACCCCCTTGCCGCCTGGCTTCCTCTCGGCAGCAGCGCCGTCTCCCACCCCTGCCTGAAATTTGGCCTGTGCGGCTGCTCCTGACGAATTCCTCGACAGCCACGGTTTGGGAAGGGCGTGGCGGGGTCGGGCTGTCCATGACCTTCCCTGGGCGCGCAGTTCTGCGGAGCTTGCCGGCGCCCATCTCCCTTGCTGCTCCGATCTGTCGAGAGGAACGGAGCTGCAGTGTTGCCTCTTCTTTTCTGTAGTTCAATTGGCCACTGCAGATTATTGTTCATAGGTACGCGAGCGCGGGAGCCTTCGTGCGTCTCCTTCCACAGCTCCGTCTGATATGGGCACGACGGGGGAGGTGCAGCCCAATTTCAGGACTCCACCAAGTTAGCTGTATTCATCGTGTGTTGCTATTTGTAATAATTAGTTTTAAATAATTATTAGAGTTGAGTATGGGCCTGTCCAACTCAATTAGGGCGTGGCCCACTAGTGGGGCGGTACTGTAGCGCGTACTGTAGCTACAGTGTGGCCGCACCCCCTTCCCTCCATATAAGGGGCTGGGCGCATTAGGTTAGGGTTAGCTTGAGTTTAGATTAAAAACAGTCTATAGACTTTGAGCTCGTTGGTGAAGCATCCCTCCGGGGACGGCTATGCCGTTTATCAGTTTGTAATAAAGATTGCTGCGAGGGTGCTTGTGTTCATCAAGTGTTATCGTGCTCAGGTTAGAGGCGTGGTGATCTTCATCACGTTGCTTGCTGGATTCGTTCCCCTTCTCCAGGTTTGCGTTCATCGTGTAATTGGGAGAATTATTACCTTGGTTGTCTCGTTGTGAAAGATCGGGCAAAACTCTAGGATCGACGGGGTTGATCCTTATCACCGTCGTTCTCCACTCGAGCGTGAGCGCAAGAATCGCCGCCAGGCGCCAGCTTCCATGCTAGGCGCCCTTCGCTGCATCGTGATTGTCCCTGCTCGGATAGCATCCCACGTTTGTGAAGTTCAGAGAGGAGAGCATGCTAAGTTCAGATTGCTCAGCGCGTGATGTTCAGAGGCAATTGCACGGAGGCTGGGAAACTGCTGCTAGTCTGTGTGATTAATTAACTACTTCTAAATCATACTCCCTCCGTCCAATAATAACTGTCTCAAGTTTGACAAAAAGTGGATGTATCTAGACATGAAAGTGCGGCCATTTCAGTGAACTGTCGGAGGGATGTGAACTGTCTGTGGGAAACATGTATGGATACATCCACTTTTGAATAAACTTGAGACAGTTATTATTGGACGGAGGGAGTATTTAAAGTGCGGCCATTTCAGTGAACTGTCGGAGGGATTTCACAGTTGGTTGTAGTGCAGCTCTTGCATACCGCAGCTGCAGAACTCGCCCATGTAATTTGTTCTGCCGTTCATAATTGTTGAATGTGTTTCACTGAACTTCGAAATGGTGTGATGTTGCCAACTGTTTTGCTTACTAATTCTAAATTTCCATGTGAACAGCGATGTAAATTATCTAGATATTTGTGGAAAATTACGAAGTTAACTTTTTAAATCGAAGAAGTTCATAATCGGGAATTCAAATCTTCCATCTCAGAGGTTCATTTTATTCACAAAGAAATCGAATTTATTTGCGAAGATAAATAAATAATTCTTTGTAAAGAGGACGTTCACATGGTACCGTGCGAAAGTTCACCTATCGTGCTAAAAAATATTGTCCGCTAAAATTAATATGTTGTAAACTTCTCGCAATACTTGAGCGAACTTCCTGTCAATTTTCGCCAATGAATTAAATAAGAAGTTCACTTCGGTATCGAGTGAAGTTCAGAACAAAGATTTTCCAGCAAAATAAGTTTAGTTTTAAAATTAATAAAAAGTTCACTTCATATTAGACGGGAGTTCACCACACAAAGTTCAACTCAGCATTAAACAGAAGTTCAGTCGTGAAGTCCATCTAGTATTGAAATGGACGTTCGGCCGCGAAGTTCACCACACAACGTTCGCCTCGTATTAAATGGAAGTTTATGTCGCGAAGTTCACTTAGTATTAAAACGGAAGTTCAGAAAGTTAGGGAGTTCATTAACCCCTGAAGTTAATTAACCCGATTTTTTTTGGTTGTGTGGCCGTGAAGTTCACTTTTTGTTGGCAGCAAGTTCGATTTGTGTGGAGCGTAAAGTTCATTTTTTCGGCAAAAAAGTTTCAACCTATCCACGTGAAATAAACGTTCACAGTTGTTAGAAGTTCACTCTCTGAAAATTTCGAAGTTTAAAAGTATATAATCTCGAAATCCAGTCCGAATAACAACATGAAAAAAAGAAAAATCTAAAACTACAGCAGTTAGTATATTTAAAACTGCTCTTAAACCATTAAGGATTTCAAAAAGTTAGTCAAAACAAAAGATGCGAAATTTTCATACCTTTTCAATGGTATATCATATGCATCATTTGGACAAACGGTTTCAAAACTATGAGAAAAGTAGTGCGCGACACGGAATAAAAAATTCGCGATCGGAAGTTCACTAACAAAATATCCGGAAGTTCGTTAACAAAATACCAGGAAGTTCACGTCAGTATATAAGGAGGTTCACATACTCCGTTTTCTCAGTGCGGAAATTTTAAGCACAGAAATCATTGATAGGAGTTTCGTTTGTCTAAATCAGCTGGCGTTGTGTCCTATTGGCATGGATATGAGTCTAATTTGACTCTCTCATGCGGCTCGCCCAATCCGAACACCACAAACGTGACAATTTTAAATCGATTCCCATGTCATATCGTTTCTCTGTTTTTGTATTTCCAAAATTAACCAAAAACTGTATCGAATTTGAAAAACATTTCTATACGAACAAGTTGCGTCTAGTTAATATCTTTCTAACGCCATATCATTTGTTACGTTTCGATAAGCGGTTAGAAAGTAATTGCCAAAAAACAGTCCGCTGGACATAAAAGTTCAGAAAACAGAATTGACTATTTTTAAATCTGCTATTTAACCGTATGGAATTTCAAAATTTGGCCAGACATAGTCAAGGTGTGCATTTTCCATAGCTTTCAAACGGCGTATCACTTACACCAATCCGATGAACGGTTTGAAAATGGCGTCCAACATACAGTACCAAAACGGAGAAATCTACGAAAACAGTTTTTAGTATATTTAAAATTGTTTAAAAACTGTACGTAATTTGGAAAACCCATCAATGCGATAAAGGTGCGAAATTTCTGTAGCTTTCCAACGGCATATTATTTGCATCAATCCGACGAGCGGTTTCAAAATGGCGTCCAAAATACAGAAGGAAAACGGAGAAATCCGCGAAAACAGAGTAGTATTTTTAAAATTGTTTTAAAACTGTACAGAATTTGGAAAACCCGTCAAGATAAGAAAGGTGCGCAATTTCCGTACGTTTCCAACGGTATATCGCATGCGTCATTCCGATAATCGGTTCGACAAAAAAATCTGGGAGTTCCGTCCGGAAGTTCGTTTTTGTGACGCGAGAAGTTCAGAAAGTTGTCCAGAATACTTATTTTAGAGGGGAGTCTAGAATAGCTGGAATATATATATATATATATCCTTCCTTCACCGGCCGGCTGTCTGGAGTGTTGAACTTGTTTCGTCAGCATTGTAAAACGTTGTTTTATTCATCTTTCTCTGGGCCAACAATCGAGTGTAGTACGTATTAACTTATGGATGGATAGAAACTAAGCAAGTAGAGAAGAGGTAGCCTGAGGTTTGAGAAAATGAGACCAAGCGTGCGTCCGAGTATCTTCCTCTATGATGTACCTTCCTGGCCCCTGGATCATCATCATATATTGGCACACAACATATCAGTGAGTCGATTTTTGCAATGCACCGAGAGGTAAAATCACATCGAATTATTTCCAGATCAGAGAGAGAGACCAAATATTAAGTAATTGCTCAAAACAAAAAGAGAGACCAAACATTAACCTGCCATATCCAGATATTTCACACGTACTGCACACACACGTTCGTCACCTAGCTCGACCAAGAATTTCACACATGAGTACATGACGCGGCCGATCCTCCCTGTAAAAAATAATACTCCCTCCGATCCATATTAGTGGACATAGCTTTGTCTAAATTTATATGTATCCAGTTAAGTATTTAGACTAGATACATGTGTATCTAGACAAAGTTGTGCCCACTAATATGGATCGGAGGTAGTAAGAAAAAGAAAGGCGGCTACGAAAAGAACAGAGTTAGGACTAATGATCATCGACTGCATCCTGAGCTCGTCGCTGAAGGGGCAGCAGACGTGGACCTGGGCGTACCTGCGGCAGGCCGCGCGGTGGAGTTTCCACATGTCCACCGACACCTTCGACGACGCCTACCCCGCGCCGCAGTGCGCGCACCGCCCAGGGCACGGGAACCTCCTGCTTCTCCTGCGCGGCGGCGAGGGGCGAGGGCGTGTCCTCCCTGTCCGGTGTAGGCAGGTCCGTTTGTCGCTCGCGGCACGGCACGCACAGCTCCTCCTCCTCGTGGTCGCCCCTGTAGAACTTCATGTCAGCGGGCGCTCTGGTACGCACGCGGTGGTGCGGGCGGCGGCCTAGGCGTGTTCCTGCTGTTGAACGCGGTCGCCGAGCGTGGTAAAGTCTATAGCCTGTTGAATCGGACAGTTTCTTTAGCGGTGCCAATCTTGTAATTATTACGAAACTGAAAACGTTTGAAGCGATCTGGATCATTGATCGAATGAATGGTTTGGATTTAATGTATCAACACAGCTCAACACATGTTTGCTCTTTTAATAGTAGTAAGTATAGATACTCTACCGTGTAGAGCAAAAAGATGAGAGGCACCACGAACGTAAGTAGGCTCTTGCTAAACTTGCTATTGTGATGCATACACATGAGCCAGATAATGTCTCCAATCACTAACTGATCTCACAAACGACTGAAACTGCAGCGTCTGCAGGCATGAAACTGTGTTGGGGAGAAAATGAAGGCGATACAGCAACAGGAACAAAAAACAAAGACCATACATAGTCGATTTTCTCAAAATTACACAGTACTATCTGGCTCATAAATTTAACAGGTGATATCTGAAATCTACCAAAAACAGATCAAATTACCCAACTGAATTTCTCAGAATTCTTCAGCAGTCTTTGCTGATACATTGAAATCCAAAAGCTGATCAAGGCTACATGTGAAATCTACTGAAAAAGGGATCAAACCCAACTGAATTTCTCAAAATTAAGATGATAGATTAAACAGGCGACATGTGAAAACAACGACAAACAGATCAAAGTACCCTCTTGAATTTCTCAGAATTCTTCAGCAGTCTTGGCTGATAGATCGAATTCCAAAAGGAACAAATCTACAGGAAAACGGATCAGACCCAACGGAATTTCTCAGAATTCTGCAGCAGACCAAAAGCTAACTATCATGTCCACGGGCGAGGAACATTCTAGAGTATCGTACACTTCCCCATCCCTAGCAACGCTGTTCTTTCTTGGCAAGCACAACGCAGAGCGGTCTCTCACGAAGAAACCAGGCGCCGAAGTAACGGAACTCGCGCTCCTTGAAGGCCCAGATCTCGACGACGTCGTTCTGCTTGAACCCGCAGCGGGTGATGAAGTCCTGGTACCCTTCCCCCTTGATGACGACGGCGCGGCTGCTCTCCCACCGCGTCATCTGCAGATCCGCGTCGCCGGCGTCGACGTTGCACAGTTTCACGGGTAGCCCGCCGTGCTTCCTCCCCGTCTTCTTGGTCCTCTTCACGATCTTCTTCTCCTCCTGCTGCTGCAGCTCCTCCTCGGTCCGGGGCGGCGGCAGCGGCTTCGGCTTTGGCTGCGTCCGCGCCCTCGGGGCTTCCAGCGCGCCGAAGCGCGGTATGTTGGCAGCGTGGAGCTCCTCGGCCGTGAGGATCGGGCGGAGGGTGCACAGGACGTGCTCGGTCGGAAGGCGGAACCGGTTCTGCTGCCCGTCGAGGTCGGTGATGGTCACGGCCTTCTCGCCGATGAAGTGCACGGCCAGGTCGAGACGGAGGTCCAGGCGCTTGCGCAGCCACGGGGGCTCGGCGCGGGGAGCGGCAAGAACGGACGGCTGCGCCAAGAACGGGACCAGAGCGCCGGCGCGCGCCGAGAGCGGGAGGAGGCGGGCGGCGGCGGCCCGTTGCTCCGCGGCGGCCGGGTCGTAGACGGCCAGGGTAAGCGTCCTCTTGCGCTTGCGGCCGGCGTGGCGCGGCGCGGCCTCTGCCGGCTTGGCAGGGATGAGACGGTTACGGCTGGTTTGGTCGGTGCAGCACATGGTGTTCGATCGACTGCTCGTCCCGGGACGCGTTCGTCGGAATCTTGGTCTTGGGTTTCCGGCGTAACGGTTGTCCCGGAAGGCTCTGATTCAATTCGCTGTTGCTGCAATGGGCAATGGTTCATCGCCATGTCTCCCCTGTTTATGTAGGTAGATTGCTACTTTGCTAGGTTTCCTCGCCGCGTCGCCGGAAGTTGGAACTAGAGCCGGCTTCGGACTCGATGTCCTCGCGGCCGGAGATTTAAGACGGCTGGCATCATTAAATGCCGCGAGAGCTCGACTCGCATTCGTTATCGTGTGGGCCACGAAACGTCCCGCGAGGAAGAAAGAAATGAGGAAAAACAAATAGCCACAAACCCCCGGAAAAAACGGGAAAAAAATAAACTCAAAAAAAAAAGGAAAAAACTGGTGGGCCCATGCGGCCCTGAGTAGACCATGCTGTCAGGGGCGTCGCATCACCTGATGGAAAGAGTAAGTGGGCCGCATTTTTTGGCCCGTTAAGAGCAACTCCAAGCGGAGCCCCAAATCCGGCCCCCAAACTGACCGGACAATCTTCATAGTTGGGCTCCTACAACCACATCCCCTAAAATGTTGTCCCCAAACTCATGCAAGCCATGCAACGTCGATCCGATACATACCGGGTCCGCATTACAAAACATAGTGGTTCAAATTCAAATGAAACAAACAAAGTTCAAGTTGTCCGATACAAGGGGCGGAGTGATCTCTTCTTCTTCAAGGGACGGTTCCACCGGAGGCATCTAGGCCGAGGTCACGGTCGGAGATCCTCTTCATCATCATGAGGATCCACTTTGCGCTAGGCTCATCCAAGAGGGAAGCGTCTTGGAACATGATCCTTTGTTCCTCGGTAATTCTTGCAACATTGAGTTTCTCTTGCTCCATCGCATAGGCATCCGCCATCTTCTTTTGCTCCAATTGGACCTTCATCCAAGCCTCCTCCTTCACCAATTCCAACCTCGCCCTCTCAATCTCCATCCTCTCCTTGAGTCGGAGGCGATCAAACTCCATTCTTTTCCTTTGCAAAGCCAAGAAGGAGTCATACCTCTCGGCCTTCTTGTCCTCTCTTTCTTTCTCCAACTTGTGCATGGATTCATCCTTCTTTGAGAAGATGTCCTTCCATGTGGTGGACATCTTCGTGGCGGCGCCGTCTCGAGCCATCCGATCCTTCTCCCACCTCCTCCCCATCATCCTCTTGCGTCCACTTCCGGCTTCGGACGGCCCATCTTCTTCATCAAGTCCAATTGGGATGGAAGAGCTTGATCCATCATTGGTCTTCCATTTTTTAGCCGGATTCTTGTGATCATCATATTGTGAGATCCATTTGGGCTTCCCGGTCAACTCTAGCCAACAATGTGCCATAGTGAAGGGTTTGCCCTCCGTTTGATGGGACAAAATGGAGGCCAAACTGGTCTGGCAAGCAAACAAGTAGAGCAATTAGAGCAATGAAATGTGATGAAATGAAGAGATGTCAATGAAACAAGTAGAAGAAATTGCTTACATGGGAATTCACGTTGACACCACTTTGATTCGATTCACCACTTGTGCATGAAAGCCACAAAACTTATTCACGCTTTCTTGGATCGAAGCCCACCTATGTTGGAGAGAACCGGCGATGCGATCGGACACAATCGGGTGGGGTTGCACATATTCCTTTTGATGATGGAAGTGGGCATGTATTTTCTCCCACAATCGGGTGCCCTTTTGCTCGGTTCCACATATAGCATACATGCTTGTGGCTAACCAAGCTCGGCAAAGTAAAACATCTACGAAAGTTGTGTACGAAGTGCCTCGTGGCGTGTACACCTTCTTGGCCTTCGCCTTCTTCGTCGTCGCAACGTCCGCCGGCTCGTCCTCACCCAAAGTGTAAAAGGGAGGAAGTGTGGATGCCGACGGCTCCTGCGATGGCGGATCGACCCATTTCGGATCAATTCCATCATATATTCATCCTAATCATGCTAACAATTACACTACGGATCTAAAATTGACTCGGAACTATGCAGTTCGGATAGAAATTCATACCCCAAAGTCCAATTGACTTCCGTCGAACAGGTTGTGGGCGAGTTGGTTGTCGGTGACGCCGGAAGAAGCTCGCGTCCGCTGGAGCGGCGGAGACTCCCCCACCACCTCCTCGTCCTGCGTCGGCGGTACCTGCGACGGGTACTCATCCGCGATGAGGCGCGGCTCCTCCCGGAGGTTCGTCGTCGAGGACGGAGGCGGCGTCGGCGTGGTCATCACCGGCTCCTCCTCCGGCGTCTCCGCGTTCGCAGTCCTCATCGCCTCCTTCCTCTCCGCCTCCTTCTTTCCCGTTCGCGTTCGCGCTGCTTGCGGCGGCGCGTCCTCCGCGCCACGGTCTCCGGCTTCAGCGCCGAGTCCGTCGCCTGCTCTACGGTCTCGGAGGATGCACCCTTCTCCGCCGAATCGATGGCTCCTTTCGCCTCCATCCGAATTTGCAGGTGGACGCGGCGGGAGGAATGAAATGAAAGTGGCCGGCGGGAAGTTGAGGCGGAGAAGAGGATAAATGAAATTGGCCGGCGCCGAAATTTGGTGTTTCAAATTTTGTGGAGCCGCCTTGCCAGATCCGACGTGGCGGACGCGTCCGGGCGCGTCCGGGCGGCCCCAAACCCGCCCTACATATGGGCTGGCTTTGGGGTGTGTCGGACCACCCGGACGTTTGCGGAGGCTTTGGGGGGCGCGGTTGGGTGGCCGATTTCAGCCCAAACCGCGTCCGGGTTGTCCGCCCGGACGTTTAGGGAGGGTTTGCCAACCATGCTTGGAGATGCTCTAAAATACGAGTTGTAAATTTTATATTTTAAAAAAAATCTTAGAAAAGACAAATTTCTATGAATGTAATATATACGTATTTTATAGTCAAGATTTTCAAATACTCTAATTATTATTTTTTAATGCAGTAATCAAATCCGTTCATGAAATTTTTCGAATAAATGAAACGTATTTTTTGAACCCATGATTTTTTTTTTTAACCCCTGAACCTCTTTCTGAATTCGTGATTTTTTTTATTCCATGAATGCATTTTTGAAACAATGAATTTTTTTTGAACCTCGTAAACATTTGATTGTACTTCATAAAATATGAAAGAACATTTTTTTAAATTTATGAACAAATTATTAAACCTCATAAACATTTAATTATACGTCCTGATTCGCAGAGAGCACCACACATGTTATTTCATCACGAACTTGGCATCAGTTTAGAACACTTATATATGTTCGTCACAAAAAAAATCAGAATCTTTTTTAAATGATTTACTGTTTTCGATTTTGTTATTTGGACATGAACATGTGAGCCGGGAGCCAAAACCAGTAGACAACGGTGATTTGTTTACTTCTTATAGATTGAACCCATGATTCTGAACTTGTACCTGAGGACTGCAGTCTGCACCCCATGTAAGCTGTATCCATTTGGTCCCGTGCTACCATTTGCCCATATGATTGGCATTTCAGGGAAACATCATTATCCGATTTCACACGAAACATGATTATGGGAAATATATGTTTGGTTCTGCCTTCTCTGACCCTAGCACCCACAGGTGAATATCACGGTGCCTCGGTACCAAAATAAACAGACGAAGCCAAGCCACAAGCAAACGGAGCATACATGATGTTTTGCCCAAACTCATAACAGATTACAAGACCCATAGCGAGAATTACAGCCGACAAGGGATCAAAAAATATGCAGAGATAGCACATACTGTCAAATCCAATCTGTGATTTTGATTTCGTTCATGTATCAGGAGAGTATACATATCTGTCTATGCTCTTCGGCAGTTGCAACAGAGGCAAACTTCCGCATCTCTAAGGTAATATATGCATGTATAAAAACGAACTGAAACAGAGAAGAGTAAAATGTACAAGACTAAATCTAGCCGAATGGGTATGGGTAATAAATGAATATAGAAAATAATGCAGAGAGAGAGGGAGGGGGGGTTCTTTTGTCAGGCTTCTTTCTTCCTTTCAAATTTTACCAACATTATTTTCAACCAGATCTTGGCGGAGGAGCTTCGCGTGATCCTGGACGCTGCCAAGTTCAGGAAGGCATCACTCACACTAGAGTGAGCAAGCAAAAAGATGGGGCAGCAAGACAGCTACGACCTTATGGGCGTGACGGCGGCTAGGTTCTTCTGCAGAAACCAGCCAGTAGGGAAATTGAGTTGAGGTGGATCCAAATCGAAATTCCAGACCATAATCCGGGTGCAATTGTCCGCTAGGCCTTCCATTTGACTCTCGTCTTCGACAAGCCTCTCAATAAATCTTGACTCCTGCAATGCCAATGATGTTTCAGACTTTCAGTATGTTGATACTTTCTTGGTGTGCCATAGTAAGTATTGCCTTAACAGTTCCTGTATATAGTACAGCTTAAGGAATGGCTATGTTACTTCCGGTTCCTTAAGAGCACTGTATCAGGCTATCGGCACTACTTGCTCTCACGGATATTTCGATGATTAAATTTGAAAACACATTGTACCTAACTAATATTCATATTGCAGTTTCGGAACTAGGACAGCGATTCAGAAACAGTTAACTAAAATACCATGCTCTGGTGGATAATTCCAACAAAAAGGTAGCTACGCAGAAATTAATATCAATCATCAAATCAAATCATCTACTCTGGTACGCACTTCAAGATTTACTGAAGAAAGAACTCACCTGCAAGCCACCCCTGCCACCTGAATGGAGTATAATAGACTCTGCTGGGGCTCTTCCATCTCTTAGGATCCCAGAGTATAGTGCTGTTAAAAGCAAATCCAGAGAAACCAATTGGAAATCGACGAAGTATACCCCTCCTCTGGTTTGTATGCCATCCAGTGACCTGATCACCCTGACAAAGGGGGCCTTCTAAAACCACTTTATACTTGGATCCATCATGCGTTGCTACTGGCCATGTACCAAAGCGCCTGCAGAACATAGCACAAAATTATGAGGAACATCTTAATTGCTATTTATGAGAGAAATGATCTCAGAGAATAGGTCACATTTCAGATTACTGGGTTCCGTGACAGATGCTTTGATGTAAAATTTCAAGCAGACATTAGCATCTCTATTGGTTTCACCAGATAGCAAATGTTGCCAGTACTTCTTCTATCATCTTTTTAAGTTTTAACTGAGATTACATAACTATACGCCATGATACCTTATTACACAGATCCCAAGAACTAAAAAGAAGAACTAAATCATATATAAAGAAAACAGAGAAATTTGGCATCTTCTATACTTCTAGCACCACTTAAACTGAGATTACATAATGAATCATCATAATGCCTATTATCTCTAGAGTTAAATCATACAAACAACTCCTAATAACTTTTGTTGGCCATCAATAGAATCGCAAAAGTACAAATTAATCTGAAGTCAGGACCAAATCCAAATGCCGGCAGATTAGAAGTTCAAAACCACTTTGGATTTTAGGACATCATAGCATAGCACCTCTTTAAAAAGTCTGAGTTTGTCAACTCTTTGTCGTATCAAGACTCACAGGTCAAAAATAACTTATGGATATTCCAAGACAGCATTTATTGCAAAGCTTTTATGATTTCATTTATTTTTTAGGTTAGTGGGCACTACTAAATATCCCCACACCTGAAGTCGGTTATGGCTAGACAAGAAAGACACTTTACCAATAATTTAAAAAGGCTGTATAGTGAGCTCAATCAAGATCTTATTTAGAGGAGAAACCTATATGTCCTACTACCACTACAATGCTTCAAACGCGACTTTTTGCTATGTCGGATATCTTATAGCACCATGGAACACAGATGCAGAGAAAATAAATTCAAAGCTACCAGACAGAAGTGGACTAACAAAAGAAAGAAAAGTACGCCATGCTCTCTACAACAAACTCCATCCAGTGCAATAATTGTGTACTATTAGCTTCAAGAAAATATCCCATTGCCAGAGGACATTCTAGCATTTAAACATTAGTTTCGTATCAGCAGATTTGAAAGGAAAAGGATTCATGCAAAATAGCAACCAGAGACTAACATTGTTCGTAAAAACATAATACAACGTCAACATGCAGTAAGCAATAGGAAGGTGAACATAAGCTGACACAAAATAGTTTCTAAATTTTGATGATGAATTATAATGGTACAGATTTTAGACTTTTACTGAGATAAACAATGTCAAACTGCACTAGTGTATATCATGAATTCGTGATAACATACAGTAAAACAAACTAGCACAGAACCGTCACCTGATTTTCCGCATTTCCTCAAATAGATCAACTGAGTACGCTCTCTCCTCATCGGCAAAATGCACTATACCATCTAGATGATGCTTCTTTATATGGAAAATTGCATTATTCTTTTGGCAGACAATAATCTTCCGAATATTTGTAGCATTCCTATTGCACACAATATGTCTGTACATGAGACCAGACGACCTCAGGATTTCTACTGTTTCACGGGACTGGTATGGCCACTCTGCCACTATCCACAGAATAGGAGGCGGTACACCCTTCAGGACATGAATCAGACGATTAAGGTAATATGCCTGGTGTGGTCGAACTGTTGTTGCTGTCACAATTATCAGCTGCTTTCTCACAAAAATGTCAGAATCATTAATAGGATGTACAATAGACGAGGCTTCAACAAAATCTGCCTCATCGTCCAACATTGCAGGAACTGGAGGACTCTCCTCAGCCTGTTGCTCATCGATCACTTCAGCTTCAGCGTCCGCAACAAATGGCTCCAGCTTGGTGCCCTGTTGTTCTGCCATTTGTCTTCTATCAATCACATCCCCTCGAAGGGAAGGCTCGCCTTTTCAGAAGGCATTTTCTTTGATAGATCGGCTGAGAAGAGAGGCGTGAATCCGATGAAAATACCAATCATGAAAAACACAAATATTTGAAACAGGGCCTTTTTCCAGCTCATCCCCTTTGATTTTGGCCTCTCCAAGGATCTAGCATGCTTGTTGGATGATATAGTTGCCCACGCAGATTTTAGGCTGCTCGACATCAGGACAAGGTCAAGCGAGACCAGTGAAGTCAGCAGCCCCCTCATTGCGACATAGGACTGCGAGTACGCCATCTTGGGAGACGGTGAGGGGTCGAATTCTGACCAGTCCTTAACCGACCCCTCTCGCTGCATTGCCCCGGCATTTCTTCGGGCCATTGCACAAACTCAGTGCCGTCACGCATGTACAGCACCAGAGTCAAGCAAAGATATCACCTATCTGGCCCAGAAAGCTGATCTACATAGAAGTTTTGGCCCCAATCTCTTCATCTCATGCCAGCTCAGTCATAGCCGGATTGATCGCCCAACAGGAACAGGCAGCGCACAACTTGGTATAGTGGTTATGTCCGCAGAATTCCAGCTCCACGCACAAGGAACGCGGCAAATTACAGCCCTTTCTCCCGCTGAAACCAAAATTCTAACATCTTAGCACATGGAGATCATAGATCTATAGCTACAGCTACGGCGATAACAACAAATGAGGCAATTTTACACACAAACCAAACTATTAAACTACAATCTACGGTCAAATGGTACCGAAAATAATAGCAGGCAACAACCAAAATGCCCCAGGATCGAAAAAACAGGGGGGCAGAGCAGAACAGCACCAAGAAATCCCCCTCATATGCCATCACAGAACGCTAGGGACCGCGAGAATAATACTATTCGAGAAAAACAGACAGAAGGCATGGATACCTCGGGATTGGGATTCGGATCCCAAAGCGTATCTCGGATAACTTCACGAGGCAATCCCCAACCCTCCCTCGCTTCGCTCCCTGTTCTTGGTTTGGCCTTGGAGGAATTCGTCTCTCGAATCGAGACAGGAGGAGTTGGTGAGGGTAGAGGGGGATAGAGAGGACGAAGAGGAGGAAGGAGTAATAGTTGGAGGAGGGATATGGCGGCCCAGTCGGCGGTCGCCGTCGGTAAGGTGGGCATGGGTGCGCTCTTGCATTTAAACCCCTCACATCTCCGTATTTTTGGCTAATCATCATTGTTGGCCAAAAATATGCCGTGCTAGTCAATGCGGTGTGGCAAAGAAACGATTTGAGTACTCCACATGATTGCTTGATTGATTTCTTCGCAATATTTTTTTCCAAAGGGAGTGATGCTTGAAAGGAACAATCACCAAACTATTTGAACTAGGTTACACGAATTTGATCTAACTTCGTCTATAGTGGTAGTGGGGTGAGGGTAGCGCCTAAACTCGTCGTCGACGAGTGATGGATTGCAGAAAGAAAATATCTACTCATTTTGTTCAGTTAAGACAATTGTTTACCCAACAATTAATCCCTTAATAACTTGCGAATGTGAACACAAATCATAAGCATAAGAAAAATTGAAAATAAATCTAATGATATCAATTTCACATAACATAAACAACGGATGAAAAAATATTGTCAGCCAAAGCTTTGTCTTCATGAAAAAGTGTCGTATAATTTGAAATTGGTAGATCTTGTAAGTTGCTCAGACAAATAGATATGATAGATAGAAGAGACTAGAAAAGAAATTCGTCCAATTATTCTGCATTCGGGGTCAAGATTATATGTATGCAGGGGTGAGATGTAACGCTAACTAGTTTTAAATACTTGGCTTCTATAACGAGTCATGCCAAAATAGGCCTTAACCCTCTACTTCGCTCGTAAAACTCAAGTTTGATTCGATAAATAAATAACAAATTCAAATAATTGTATGGTAAAAAATCACGAGTCTTTATATATCATTATATTAAAACCAATCTCTAGACAATATGTTTCCCTATGCAATTATGACTTGAAACTATGGCATAGATCTCGCTTGGTTTGCTAACCATGTGTTACCACTCTAGTGTTTGCTTGCCAATTATGTGTCCCCTAATCAAATACTTCATGACGATGGATGGTGTGATCCATATCGATGTTACTCTTCTAACACACCAATGCCACTTCGTGCCTCCACTCGTTGATCCTAGTTCACCATTAGAGGCGCTATAATGCTCCCTCTACTATGAATTTAGCTAGCATCCATTCTATCCGGATTGAGGTGCCACAATAGTGTGTTTACATCCATGGAAATATTGTTGTTGTACATTGTATCTTCCTCGTTGTGATGGATAACCTAGTTGATTCTTTGTGTTGCTCTCTCGATATCATATTCGTAAGTCACGTAGTTCAGGAAACCAAGTTAAACAATCTTTTGTTTTCTCCATGGTCCCTTCCTAGTAGCCATAATGTACTAACCATGACTACTAACGGAGAGCAGTACTAAGAAGTTGACGTACAGTACTGTCGAATTCATAATGTAGAATGATACTCTATCTGGTATTTAGGTTGAGAACTTCTAGACCATATCTTTTGATATGACTCGAAAGGTATTCGTAAATCATGCGAAACGTATCAATATCTGAAACGTCAGCTATTTGACATGGAGGTAGTAATTATTCCAAGTCCATACTCATCTAGTAATAGAAGTATATTATCTATTGTTTAATACACTTGACAAGACGCAATAATTCTACGCTCATGTGAGAACACAGATATCCTACGATCTGCCATGTCGTTGAGATCAACCACCGCCACCCATTCCATTCCATTCATTTGCTACCTCCACGCGTCTAATATGGAAATCTTAAACATGCCCATTTCGGAGTGTCCCTCTCACCACCATACCCCAACAGAAATGTCTGCTTCAAGTGCTTCCTACGAATTACCCGAAAAGCTTCCTCTCAAAGTCTTTATCTATTCCTGAATAAATAAACAGAAACACAGGGCCGTGGATGCAAAAAAGGTGCGAGCTTTGAACCCTCGACATCCGCGAGACCGAGATGCTTTGTTTGAGACGAGCCGGTTCGTTGGTGCCGCGTCTTGGTTGGAGTTCGGTGAGTCGCGTGAAGAGATTGTGGCGTTGCTCGGTCGCTCTCCAAGATCTGGGTACCAAACCCCTGCCTGCTGCTCGCGTCGATCAACAGCTGCTTGGTCCTTTTTTAGTTCTTGTTGTCACCTAACCATCCTGGGTACATACCTGACCGCAATGCAAAGCAACAAATGTAGACTGATGTGGAGCGTTCCGCCGCAGACAGGATGGGCATGCTACGTCGTAGGAATCAAAATAGCTTCGCTGAATATTCGGCGAGCGCCAGTACTTGTGTTGCTGTAGCTTGATTTTGAAGAATGGAAGATAGTTGGTGTGTACACGCGAAAAATTGGCAAACCTATTCTACGCCCGTTGCAATGTTTAGCAGCATTTCGCCCACACTACTCAGTCCAGGGTCGCTCTTGTTGGGCCCACCCATATAGATTTTCCTGACCGACAACCGTTTTTTCTGGTATTTTTTTATCTTTTTCCTGTTTTGGTTTTCTGGTTCGTTTTTCTGGTTTTTATCTTTTTTCAAATTCCAAAATTTTGAAAATGGTTCACAATTTTGATAAAATGCTAAAATTTTAAAAATGTTCAGATTTTAAAAATGGTTCATGATTTTGAAAAATGTTCAAACTTAAAAAATGTTCATATTTTAAAAATGGTTCATGAATATTTTTTCCAAATTCGTGAACCATTTTTCAAATTCATGAATTTTTTGAAATTCAAGAAATTTTGAATTCATGAATCATTTTCAAATTCGAGAATCATTTTCGAAAACATGAACATTTTTTCAAATTCGTGAACCATTTTTCAAATTCATGAACTTTTTGAAATTCTAGAAATTTTTAATTCATGAACCATTTTCAAATTCATGAACCGTTTTTGAAATCATGAACCATTTCTGAAATTCTTGATTTTTTTTTTAAAAATATGACCATTTTTAAAATCTGGGAGCTTTTTTTTATTTCACAATTTTACTCATATTAAAAAAATCAACTAAAATGGAACCCAACTAATGGGCCAGGCCCATAACGCGTGGTAGTGGGCAAAACTATGCTAACTAGTGCAAAGAGCACTAAATAGGGGCGCCCCGAAAAATTGTTATGTGAAACCATGGCATGACGAGTGCACATCAAAATTGTGAGGAAATTGCACCGACCACTAACTGTTGCGGTATTTGTTGCGAAAATTACTCAACTTTCATGTTTTTTGTACAATCCACTTGTTATTCGTTTAATCGTTACACATATGTCTAAACCGTAGATTAATCCGATTAAAAGCCAAGTGTAGCCCTTTTTGTTTTCCGAGAAAATTTCCGATCTATTTATCAACTGTTAGACAGTACAAAGAACACAAGAAGTAACAAAAATTATATTCAGCTCCATAGACCACTGATACGTCCCAAACGTATCTATAATTTTTGGTTGTTCCATGCATCTTATATATCATTGCCGCATGCTTTTATAATGATTTTATACCATTTTGGCACATTTTATGAAACTAACCTACTAACAAGATGCCCAATGCCAGTTTCTGTTTTTGCTGTCTTTTTGTTTCAGAAAAGCTAGTCGGGGAATTTTCTCGGAATAATCTGCCAATTTACGTGAATTATTTTTGGATGGAAACAAAGACTGTGCGAGGAGGACGCCTACAGGGGGGGCCCCATAGCAGCTAGATCTAAAATATATCAGTATCAACGAGTCCCTCGAAAGCCCCCATGGGTGACTCCAATGGCGATCTCACTTCCGCCTAGATCTCCCCGATCTCCAAGGTATGGATCCTCAAGTTCGTCCCATGATCTCCCCTCCGATCCCACTCCATCTCCCACCGTTTGGATTTCTCTCCGGGCATTCTTTTCCGTAAGAAAGTGTGGCAAGAAGTCTCGACCCCGGTTCATCCAATTTCTCCCGATTCTGGTTTCTCTTTGGTGGTTTCCTTTGGAAGATCCATTTTCAGATTGGACACTTTAAATGTGAGTATTGCTCTTTCCGCATGCTTGGGAGCAGATCATGACAAGATCAGGGTTTCGCCTCTACGAGGCAAGGTGTTCTTATTTAATGTTTGTTCCAAGGCAGTGGGATTTATGGTTCATAAATTGAGATCTCACACTTCCAATGCTTTTAATTGTTACTTTGATATGTGGGGTTTTGGTGGCCCAAATTGGCAACGTGAAGAAAATATCTGGTATATTGAACAAGAGAAGGAATGGACTACTGTCCAATCTAAGAAGAGCAGATACATCCCTAGACATCTTGCATCCTCGCGTTCAAATCTGGTACAGAATCATCTGACAGGTGCTAACACCGTACCTATTGGTCAACGTAACACAGATGTTATCAGATCCGGTGATCGTCAATTGCGGAGCAACAATGATCATATTATTGATCTGAATATTCAGCAAGGCGGGATTTCAAATTCAAATACTCAAGAACAATCTGGTCCAGGTAATTCGGAACCCATTGTTGCCTCTCCTTTTGCATTGCGTCCCTCTGTTGGGCCGAATGTGAGTAGACAGCACCACGACGACTCGTATACGCCCGGTGTTCTGTTCTAATTGTTTATCTGATGGGCACAAGAAAATATCCTGCCAAAACTGTGTTAGGTGCCGTGCTTGTTATGAATCTGGACACATTGAGATTAACTGCCGTAATAATCCTAACAAGTATAACAAGATTAGCAAATCTATCTGGAAGGTTGTTACCAGGGCACCTGATATTAATCTCCAGGGTGTTGACACCGCCGCCGCTTCATCTCCTTCGACTCATAGCATCACACATGTCTCCGAAACCCTGAAAACCCCAATTTGTCAATCCACATCCGCCTCAATCTGTAGCTCTCCACCGATTCACCATGAGCAGAAGAACTTAGGTCCGCACGATCCTATGGATTGCCTTAGGAACCTGATTGCATCGCTAGTCACTAATGCAAGAGAGCTACTGCCTAAGCTAGATGACTTCAAAATCTCTGGAGCTAAGTGCAACATTGTTGAGACTGAGATGTCTGCTGGAAAAAACTGCACCTTCAGATCAGTGCGTTATGCGGAAAGAAGGCGCCGCTTGTGCAGCCAGAAGTGCAGAACAATGTCATGGAAGAGGAACCAGTTATTGAGCAGAACAACAATGTCATGCTGGATGAGCCAGCAAATGTTCAGAACAACAACATGGAAACTGAGGAAAACAATCAGCCTGGGGAGGAAGTTCAGAATCAGCCATTGCAGGAGGAGATGCAAGCAACACATGGAAAGCAGAGAAAGAATAAGAGGCAGAAGAAAGAGCTTCTGAAGGATGTGAAGAATGTCAGGCGCAGTGATAGGCTTGCAGGCCTCTCTGCCGGATTCAAAAACCAACAATGTGCAGAGGAAGCTGCGCTTGCTGCTGAGGAGACACAAGACTCAGACACTGCAGCTAACCTGGAGCCTCTCTTTGAAGCCGCTGTCCTGGATGAAGATGCTGCACCTCCACCACACATTCCGGTGAAAACTCTTCAGGCCATTGGGACTAGTCACTGCAAGATGCCACCTGGTGTGGTCTCTGATGAAGCTGAACTACGATAGTTCAAATGATGAGTGAAATCCTTTCACTCATGACCAAGAGCAGGGTCATCTGCTGCTCTCTATCCGTAGGATTTATCTTTCGATCTCTGCTTGTGGAACTCCTCTACTGTTGGCTGCTGCCCGACATTTATCAGTTTGGTATCGTTATGTTGTGTGGAACTATATCAGAGTATCTATCATATCTTAACCTGGCTTGTACTCAGCAGCTTATTTAATCTGTGGTGCTATATTTCGTGTTCTGTATGCTGTTGCAATCTTGGTTATCTGGCTGTAATGCACTATCATCTTGATCATTCATGTCAGTTTACAGTGCCGGCGTTCTGTTGTGAGATCAGTACCTGCTCTCATCTGCGATTCACCAATTTGTGTTTTAATGAATAGAAACTGGGGTATTGGAAATTGGAATGTGAGAGGGGTTAATTCCCAGGAAAGATGTGATGATATTGCGAGCAAAGTATCTGAATATAACTGCAATATATTATGCTTACAAGAAACAAAAAAAAGAAACATTTGATTCTGCTTATATACGCAAGTTCTGCCCTCGAAGATTAAATCAATTTGTTTACCAGCCGTCCATTGGAAGCTCTGGTGGCTTGATCACAATATGGAATGGTAATTATTTCTCGGGGCAAGTTGTCAGTCAGTCAAAGTTTCAGATTACTGTAGAATTGAAATGCAATTTTTCTGCTCATACTATTTATGTGACAAACATTTATGCGCCATGTACTACTGAAGGTAGACAGGAATTTTTTGATTGGTTTATTCTGTTGGATTCATCCACATTTAATTTGTGGATCATCATGGGAGATTTCAACATGATAAGAAGCTCTGAAGACAGAAATAGACCAGGTGGGAATAATAACACTATGTTGATGTTCAACAATATCATTCAAACTCATGATCTCGAAGAAATCCCACTAAAAGGCAGAGCGTATACATGGAGTAATATGCAGAGCAGTCCTTTATTAGAGAAACTTGACTGGATCTTCACCTCACATGCTTGGACAGCTACCTTTCCTAATACTATGGCAACTCCTATGGCGAGATTAGGATCTGATCATATCCCTATCAGCATTCAAATTGAAACATCGATTCCGAAATCCAAAATCTTCAGATTTGAGGAATACTGGCTAGAATTTGAGGATTCAGAGAAATTGTGGTAAAAAACTGGGATAACAGAGGTGTATATAAGAATGTTGCGCAGGATGTCACAGCAAGGTTCAAAAATATGAGGCATGGAATCAAAGTCTGGAGCAGGAAACTCTCAAGTCTTAATGCTCTAATTGAAAAATGTAGCTATGTACTTGCTATCTTTGATGGTCTTGAGGAGCAACGAGCCCTTTCCCTGCCTGAAACCAACTTCAGGTTGGCATTGAAAAAGCATACAACTAAACTCCTTGAAGCCAAGAGATTATACTGGAGAAAGCGAGCGTGCATACGTTGGGCTAAACTTGGGGATGAGAACACCAAGTTTTTTCATGCTATTGCCACAAGAAACTATAGGCACAATCACATTACATGCCTGACTAATGAGGATGGCAATATTGTTTCAGAACATGATCAGAAAGCAGCTGTACTATGGAAGGCGTTCAATGATAGACTTGGGAAAACTGATGATGTGCAAATGGCTTTCGATCTCTCTACTTTAATCACCCCCAGAGATCTTAGTGAGACTGAGTTGCCTGTAACAAAATGAAGAAATTGATGATGTCATCAAGCATATGCCAAATGCCAAATCACCTGGGCCAGATGGTTTCAATGGTCTATTTATGAAAAGGTTCTGGCCCTTGATTAAAACTCAGTTATACAGTTTATGCCATAATTTCTTCAATAACAATCTGGACCTAAGCAGCATTAACACAGCTTATATCACTCTGATCCCGAAGATACCAAGTCCTGAAAAGCCAGCTGATTTTAGACCGATCTCGTTGGTGAGTATGGGTCTTAAGATAATTACCAAAATCTTGGCAAATAGAATGCAGAAAGTACTTATTCCAATGCTTCATAAAAACCAGTACGGGTTCATAAAGACTAGAACTATCCAAGATTGTCTAGCATGGGCATTCGAATACCTATATATTTGTCACAAGTCCAAGAAGGAAATCGTGATAGTTAAACTTGATTTTGAAAAGGCCTTCGATATGATAGACTACAGTGCTATTTTACACATGTTAAAACACCTGGGCTTCGGTGAAACTTTCATCCAATGGATCAGAAACATTCTCAACACAGCAACGACTGCAGTTATCCTTAATGGAGTGCCTGGAAATACTATTAAATGCAGGAGAGGAGTTAGACAGGGGGATCCCCTCTCTCCTTTGTTGTTTGTGACTACTGCTGAATTACTACAGATTGTTATCAACAAAGCATGGCAGGATGGTATAATATCTCTACCACTGGATCATTCATATGGGCAGAGTTTTCCTATCCTTCAATATGCGGATGATACTCTGCTAATAATGCCAGCAATGTTGATCAGATTATTAATCTCAAGGAAATTCTGCAAGCATTTACTATGTCTACTGGACTGAAAATAAACTACCACAAATCATCCATGGTACCAGTAAACACTAGTGCTGACACTTGTCTTCAGCTAGCGACAGAGTTTGGTTGCAAGGTAGCGGCGTTACCATTTACATATCTTGGTTTGCCTTTGGGTGCATGTAGGTCTAAAGTTGAAGACTTGATGCAATGATCTCAAAGATAGACAAAAGACTAGCTGGCATCTCGAATCTGCTGTCATATTGCTCCAGAGTAGTGGTAATCAAATCCATCATATCAGCCATGCCAAATCATATAATGTGTGCACTTAAGTTGCATTACACGCACTCAGATCACATCGAAAAATCTATGAGAACTTTTCTCTGGCATGGGAAGGATATTGAAAAGAAAGGCAAATGCTTAGTAAAGTGGGAAACAGTTTGCAAACAAAAAATGTAGGTGGATTGGGAATTATAAGCATGAGGGATCAGAACCAAGCGCTACTGATGAAAAACCTTTTCAAGTTTTATAACATGAATGATTTGCCATGGGTTAAGCTTCTGTGGGAAGCATACTACATAGATGGATCAGTTCCGAATATGCATCAACAAAAAGGATCCTTCTGGTGGAGGAGTTGTTTATCGTTCCTTGATGATTTTAAGAAGCTTACTGTCTGCAAACCTGGAGTCGGATGCAGCGTACTTATGTGGAAGGATAAATGGGATGGAAATGCAATGCAAGTCCAAATGCCACATCTACATTCATTTGCTCTGGATCAGTCTATTAGTTTAAAAAAGGTAAAACAGTTGATGCCTGACAACCTGCACTCTATGTTCCAATTGCCTCTTTCTATAATTGCTGCAGAGCAACTTGATGATCTTGGATCTCGTTTGTCTGCTATTATGGACAACAATGAAAATGATGCATGGAACTTTTCGTGGAGGGGCAACAATTACTCTACTAAAAAGGTTTATCTTGCACTCATGAAACATATAGAAGCTCCAGCGCCATTAAGTGGATATGGAAATCTCCATGTCTACCGAAGCATAAATTCTTTTTTGGCTTATGATCCAAGATAGATTAAATACGAAGGATCTGATGGAAAGAAAGCACTCCTATGTGGAGTCCAACTCATGTGTGCTATGCGATAGCGACGAGAAGGAGACTATGTCTCACCTTTTCTTTACTTGTGACTTCAGTCAGAATGTATGGAACAAACTAAACATGGAATGGAATCTGGAAAAGGAACTGATGGAGATGCTTATTGAAGCTGATGGAAAAACCAGTAACATGTTCTTCAAAATTGCCATGATGGCAGGGTGCTAGAGCATTTGGAATCACCGGAATAAATCATTTTTGATGGTGATGTGAGGAGTTTTGATACTTGTTTTAGTTTTTTCAAAGAATCTGTAATAATGATTAGGCATAGGATTAAGCCTAGCCTAAAGGAGGGTTTGCAATCCTGGTTGGATTTGTTGTAATTTCTTTTCCAGAACTCTTTTGTACAGTTTGTGAATGAGAAAATGACGCAGTGGGGGTCTTCCCCACTGTCCGACGCGTAAAAAAAACCAGGGGGGCCCCACAGGGGCCAGACGACCCCCAGGCGCGGCCCGCCTTAGACCGCGCCTGGGCCCCACCTGGGTGACTCCGAGACCTCCTCGAGTCGCCCTTTCGCCTATAAATTTTCTTCGTCCCGAAAAATCTCGATCCCCGATCATATTTTCCAGAAAACATCCGAGGCCGCCGCCGTCGCCAACCCTAGATCGGGAGGGTTCTGTTGCTCTTCCCGGCACCCTGCCAGAGGGGAGATCATCACCGGAGGCATCCACACCACCATGCATGCCTCCGGAGTGACACGTGAGTAGTCCACCACGGGACTACGGGTCCATGGCAGTAGCTAGATGGTTGTCTCTTCTCCTTTGTGCTCCATTGTTTAGATCTTATGAGCTGCCTACTTGATTAAGTTCATCTTTATGTAATACTATGTGTTGTGTTTGTGGGGATCCGATGAATTATGGAGTCATGACATTATGGTTCAGTTTATCTATGATATGTTTTATTTATGATCTTGCATGTTCTCCAATGCTTGTGTATGATTGACCGAAGTAATTACTTGTGTCAGTAGAGGGAGTATTTATGCTAGATAGTGGGTTCATGCCTCTCTTGTTCGAGCTCGAGTTGACATAAACGATTAGGACTTGAGATGTGTTGTTGCTATTAGGGATAAAATAGCGGTGTTTATTGCTATATGTTGTACCCATTGCTTACATTACGCACCATGCTTATTGCAATTATCTGTTGTTTGCAACTTAATACTTTCGGGAAACTTGCTGGATAGCGATCCTGGGGTGGATTATTAGTAATAGATGCAGTTGGATAACGGTCTATGTATTTTGATGTAATGCCCATATTAAATGAAACGGTGAACTTTGTGTCATGATAGTATTGTGTTGCGCCCATGTTTGTCAATTGCCCCGCTGTAATTTGTTTACCCAACACGTTTATATTTTGGAGAGACACCACTAGTGAACTTTGGACCCGATCCTATTTTCCTACATTGCTTACAACCTTTTTAATAGCTTTTCCTAGTCATTTGCTCGCTGGTCATATTTGCTCTCATATTATTTTCCACCATACGTTTAATCCTTTGTGTTCAGCAAGCCGGAGAGATTGACAACCTCTCTGTTTCGTTGGGGCAAAGTAGTTTGTTCGTGTGTGCGCAGGTCCACGTCTGTAATCGTAAACGGCGCCGCTGACACCTTTTCGAAGCCTTCTTCAAGTCCTACTGGATTGATAACCTTGGTTTTGTAATCAAGGGGAAACTTGCTGCTACATTACTTTACACCTTACACTTGGGGTCTTCCAACGAACATGTTATTCCACGCCATCAACCACCTAGCAACGACTACAAGCACTAAATCGAGTCGAATGTGCGCCGCTGTCATTGGCCCTCCATCACTGGAGCCAGCAAACCTTGTTATACTAGATAGTCAGAAAGTCTTCATGCTAAGTGAAAGGACATTTCTTAAATCCCTTGTGTTTTGTGTGTTAGGCAACAACACTAGTGATGATTTAACATGTGAATCAAGTGATGCAGGTTTTAGGTGATTAAAACATCTTTGCATCAAATCCAAAAAGGGAGTTGAAAAGAGCTTGTTGTGTTGCTGAAGGGAATCGGATTATCCGATCCAGATGTATCGGATTATCCGATTTGCAAAGTCTGCTGGAATTATGCTAAGGACTACAAGCAACCGCTCACTGAAGATATCTGGAATATCCGATTTTGGAAGATTCGGATTATCCGATCGTCAGGAATTGCTCGAATTCTGCTAAGGACTACAAGCAACCGCTCACTGAAGATATCCGGAATATACGATTTTGGAAGATTCGGATTATCCGATCGTCAGGAATTGCTCGAATTCTGCTAAGGACTACAAGCAACCGCACACTGAGGTTCTCCGGAATATCCGAGTATGGTCTGCTCGGATTATCCTGTGGCATCGGATTATCCGATGCTGACTTGGATCGGATTATCCGACTCACCTGTCTGCAACGGCTAGAAATCATGGAGCAGTATATAATGGCCTTCTCCTACCTTGAGCTGGGTACCACGACCAGAAATATCTAGACCACCATTGTTGAAAGCTTGAAACTCCTAGATCTCTCTCCCTACCCACTCAAACACCTTGTCCTTCTAGGACTTGGGGAGTTGACCTAGATCTACACTTCCACCAAAGCGATTTGAATTCCACATCCATTCCTTGTGAGGAACTTGTTACTCTTGGGTTCATTGGAACCCTAGAGGTCGTTGGTCGTTCTTGTGGCTTTGGGAGCCGCGGGGACTAGCCGGGAGCCTCCAATTAAGTTGTGGAGTCATGCCCCAGCCTTGTGATTCTTGTGGCTTTGGAAGCCGTGGGAATTTGGTGAGAGCCTCCAATTCGGTTGTGGAGTGTGCCTCATCCTTGTAAAGGTTTGTTGCCGACCTCAAGGGCATCATATAGTGACTCGTGGAACTCCTCATTGGAGGATAACACGAGGGAGATACGGTGTGCCATATCAAGGCTATTCGGGCTCACTTGTGACCCGCACCGCTCCAACGAAGACGTAGCTTCCATTGGGAAGTGAACTTCGGGAATCATCTCCGCGTCACCGTGTGGTTATCTCTTAACCTTCCTTTACTTGTATTGCTAGCTTATCTTGTGTAGAATATCTTGCTACTTGTTTATTGCTCATCATATAGGATTGTTCACCTAGTTGCATATCTAGAGAACTTATATTTGAGCAATTCCCAAATTTGTATTAAAAGAAAAAGAAAATTTGTAGTTGCCTATTCACCCCCCCCCCCCTCTAGTCAACCTACTCGATCCTTTCAATTGGTATCAGAGCAAGGTCTCTTTATTAAGGGCTTAACAGCCTAAAGAGGAGGATGACTAGCGAGGAGGAGTTAAAACTTGCTAAGGAACAACTTAAGAAAGAACTAAGTGATGCGGGGATAACCCTACCCGATGATGATGCCCCGGTCACCATGAATGCCATGATTAAACTCTTTGGGTTCATGAAAGGCAAAATGGTGGACGAGGTGTATACTCGGGTCACTAATAATCAAAATGCCTCCCCATCAACCGGTGCCCCTACGTTGAGGTCTTGGTTGATAAGGATAACAAAGAGCAACCTAAAACTAGTGAGAAGCCCCTCTTAACTTTGCTCCACCTAGTTCATATCTCACTCAAGTTCCACCTACCCAACCTCATATAAACCACCAAAGTAGACCTCCTCCTAAGCTTGATAATACTCGTTATTTTTCTTGGAAGAAATCTATGGAGTCTTATTTTCGCAGTTGCTCAGTGCACCTTTGGAGGGTGGTTGTACACGGTTACAATCCGGTTGATCCCAACAACTTGACAAAGCAAGAAGAGATTGATGAGCAACTTGATGCAAATGCCAAATACATTCTCGAGAGTGCCATGTCCGCCAATGATGAAGATCATGTGCGGAATCTCAAAACCGCCAATGAAGCTTGGGTTTATCTTGAGTCTATATATGAAGGCAATGAAGGCATTCAACGATCCAACATAGCTATCCTTCAACATCAAGTTGACAATTTCATAATGCTAGAAGATGAATCTCCCAATGATCTCTTTCGAAGACTCATGAAGCTTGTTGTGACCATGAGGGAGATGGAAAGAAGGATATGGACGATGAATGGGTCAAGTCCAAGTTCCTCAAGACCATGGTTCCATATAATGAAAATATGGTGATGAATCTTCATGCTAGAGCGACTACACAACAATGTCTTCCAATGACCTATTGGCACAATTCATCACCTATGATACCTTGAAGGCCACTTCCAAGTCTTCCATCAACCAAGCTCGTGGCACTAAGAACCTTGCCTTGAAGGCTCATGTGGGAGAACATCCAAGATATGAAGAAAGCACAAGTGGTCATCATGAAGAAGATTTTGTGGGTGAACTCAATGAGGTTCTTGCTCTTGCCGCCACCAAGTATTGGAACAAAAAGAATCTCAAGAGCAACTTCTCCCCACCAATGAAAAGAATGTGCTTTAATTGTGGAAAGGAGAATCACCTTGTGAAGGATTGCCCCTATGAGAGAAGAGAAGATCATGGAGGCCAACTCATCTTAAAGAAGAACAAGTACTTCACCAAGCCCAAGGTCTTCATCAAGAGAGCTCCTCAAAAGGCTCTTGTCATCGCAACACATGAAGAAGAGTATGAGTCCGGTGGCGAGGAGGAGGATGATGATACAAGTGAGGAAGTGGGGATGGCGGCTCTTGCAATGGGCAACCTTCCTCCTTCATTGGCACCCCTTTTCTCCGCTCCAAATGACAACAAGATCTCCAAGCCCATGTGCCTCATGGCCAAGGAAACCAAGGTGAATTCCCCACCTAAAATTACTATCTCCTCTAAACCATCTCTCTTGGATTGTGTTGAGGATGTAGGGAAAAATGAAGAGAAAGAGGATACAATTACCCTCTTTATAAACAAGCTCCAAGGTCCAACCAAGAAAATGGTTGAGGCTCTCATGTACCAATATGGAGAAGCCAAACACCTCCTTGAGGAGAAGGAGAATAGGATTTATGAGCTTGAGGGGCATGCACGTGATCATGCCGATAAAATTGGTGAGCTAGAAGATCAACTTGTTGAGGAACAAGTGTTCCGGGAGCAACTTGAGGAGACCCAAGCCAAGGATTTATCCAAGGCAAAAGAAACCCGTGAAACCTCTATTCAAGTTGCTAGTGATCTAAAAATTAAAAATGATGAGCTTGTAGAGAGTCATAACAAACTCCTTGAGAATTTTGAGCAACTTAGGGAAACCCACAAGGTGACCTCAAGTGAGCTCACCAAGCTCAAGGGGTCACATGCTAAATTACAAGCTCAATTTATATATGCTAGCTTCACCACTCCTCATAATGATAAAGATGCCAATGCTTGTGCTACTAACCCTTATGTCTTAAAGCATCTCTCATGGAGGAGAACACTAGGTTGAAGGCCCAACTTGAAAAGGGCCTAGCCACTTGCATCCAAGGGGAAAAGAACCTCAATGATCTTTTGACCAATCAAAAGGGAGTGGTTGGCAAGGAAGGGCTTGGGTTTGCTCCCAAGTCCAAGAAGGCAAACAAGAAGAAGATGCCTACCTCCCCTTCAAAAGATATTATTTTTGTGAAGGAGGGGGAGTTGGGCAAGAAGAATGTTGAACCCATTGTGGGTGGTAAGGCCACAAGGGGCAATGCCACTCACAATGACTTTGCCGGAAAATATAACCCCTCATATGTGCTTATGAAATCTAGAAATGGTTATGTTTTTGCTAAATATGTTGGTACCTCATATGGAGATGATTATCACTATGCTATTTGGGTTCCAAAGACCCTTGTGACTAACAAAAGAGGACCCATTCCAAAATGGGTACCTAAATCAAAGACTTGATTTATTGTAGGGCTTTTCTTCCGGTGGATCTTCATGGCTCATTGATAGTGGGTGTTCATCTCACATGACCGGAAGCAAAGAAGTAGTAAAGGGCTTATTGAAACAATTACTCTCATTCTCTCATGTCACCATTGGGAACAATACAAGACTTAAGGTATTGGGATATGGCAAGGTGGTGATCACACCGGAGTTATCAATTGAGAAGGTCCTCCTTGTTGAATCCCTTTCATATAATTACTTTCCGTTGGTCAATTATGCGATGCCGGTTACACCGTTATCTTTAATAAATACCACGTGACCATCCTTTTCACAAATCTCTTAAAGTAGCCTTTGTTGGATTTCGTGAGAACGGTTTGTATGTGGTCGATTTCTCGAAAGAGACCACTCAAATTGCCACGTGTCTAATGGCTAAATCCGACAAGGGTTGGCTTTGGCATCGCCGGCTAGGCCATGTCGGTATGAGAAATTTACAAACTCTTGTGAAGGGTGGACACGTGGTAGGACTAACCGATGTTAATTTTTCCAAAGATCGTCCTTGTAGTGCTTGCATAGCCGGAAAGATGCATGAAAAGAATCACCCCAAGAAGACCATTATCTCCACTAAGAGGCCTTTGGAGCTCCTTCATATGGATCTTTTGGGCCTCCCACATATGATAGTCTTGGTGGCAAGAAATATTGTTTGGTGATTGTGGATGATTATTCAAGATATTGTTGGACTTTCTACATCAAGAAGAAGAGTGAAACTCAAAAGATATTCATTGACTTTGCAACCCTAGTTCAACGCCAATATGACTCCAAGATTTTGGCAATTAGAAGTGACAATGGTACGGAGTTCAAGAATTACACTATGGATGATTTCCTAAGTGGGGAGGGCATTCAACACCAATATTCCGCTGCATATACTCCCCAACAAAATGGTGTCGCCGAAAGGAAGAACCGCACTCTTATTGATATGGCAAGAACTATGATGGCCGAATTTCATTCCCCATACAACTTTTGGGCCGAAGCCATCAACACCGCTTGTCACTACTCAAACCGGCTCTTCTTCCGTCCTCTCATGGACAAGACACCATATGAACTCCTCACCGGTAAAAAGCCAAATGTATCTTACTTTCGAGTCTTTGGTTGCAAATGCCATGTTTACATTAAAGGTTGCAAAATTGCTAAATTTGAATCTAGATCTTTTGATGGTATACTTGTTGGATATGCCGCAAAGTCTCATGCTTATAGGGTCTACAACATATCCACCGGGTGTGTTGAAGAATCTATGAACGTGGAGTTTGTCGAGGATAATGGCTCCCAAGCGGAGCATATTGATCATGATGATGTAGGTGATGATGCTCCATCTCAAGCCATAAGAACTATGGGGATTGGAGAACTTATTCCTATTGAAGACCTATTGATGATACTCAAGAAGAAGGAACAAGTTCTACTCAAGTTGAGCCATCCACCTCAACAGTTGATCAAGAAACTATCCAAGAACAAGAACATGATATTCATTCACATGATCAAGAAGATGGTCAAGACCCACCCAACTCTAGTGGTGAACGAGAACATAATGAACCCACAACCCAAGAACTCCACTTAGGGTTGACCATGAGCAAGATGAAGGCAATGATGAAGATATTTGTGTTGGTGAAACAATTGGTCAAGCCATGGAACGCCGGGTCATCCGGCGTGCATCAAAATTGGATCATCTTTCCCACTTCAAAGAAAATATCCTTGGGAGTATTCGTAGGGGTGTGTCCACACGCAAACAATTATCTAACTTTTGTGGTCATGTCTCTTGTTTGTCTAGCTTAGAACCTCTCAAGGTATATGATGCTCTTGAAGATATGGATTGGGTTGCGGCTATGCATGAAGAGTTGAACAACTTCGAGCGCAACAAAGTATGGTCATTAGTTGAAAAACCCAAAGACACATGCCATAATGTCATTGGAACCAAGTGGATATTTAAGAACAAGCAAGACTCACATGGTCAAGTCATCCGCAACAAAGCAAGATTGGTTGCACAAGGCTACACCCAAATCGAAGGAGTCGACTACGGTGAAACCTATGCCCCCGTTGCTAGACTTGAATCCATTCGCTTACTAATTGCTTATGCATCTACTCATAATATTGTCTTATATCAAATGGATGTTAAAAGTGCTTTCTTAAATGGTCCACTAAATGAGTTGGTGTATGTTAAACAACCTCCGGGTTTCGAAGACCCTAAATTTCCTAACCACGTCTACTTACTACATAAGGCTCTTTATGGGCTCAAGCAAGCTCCACGTGCTTGGTATGATCATCTCAAGGAGTTCTTAGTAGACCGTGGCTTTGAAATTGGGGTAATAGATCCCACTCTTTTTACAAAAAGGGTAAATGGAGACTTTTTCGTATGCCAAATATATGTTGATGATATTATCTTTGGTTCCACTAACCGTGAATTTAGTGATCAATTTGGCAAGCTAATGACCAAGGAATTTGAGATGTCCATGATGGGAAAGTTGAATTATTTTCTTGGCTTTGAAATCCACCAATGGAGAGAAGGAACATTCTTATGTCAAGCCAAGTATATTAAGGACATGCTCAAGAAATTTAATATGACAAATGCCAAGCCTTATAAGTTTCCCATGGACTCCAAGGCGGATCTTCACTTAGATCCGGATGGTAAGGAAGTTGATCAAAAGCTTTATCGTTCTATGATTGGATCTTTGCTTTACCTTTGTGCATCTAGACCGGATATTATGTTTAGTGTGGGTATGTGTGCAAGATTCCAATCAAGTCCTAGGGAAAGTCATGAAACCGCGGTTAAAAGGATTCTAAGATACTTGATGGATACTCCTAACTTTGGTCTTTGGTATCCCCATGGCACAAGCTTTGATCTTGTAGGTTATTCGGATGCGGATTGGGCGGGTTGCAAAATGGATAGAAAATCAACTTCGGGTACTTGCCAATTCCTTGGTAGGTCCCTTGTGAGTTGGTCTTCTAAGAAGCAAAATTGTGTGGCCTCGTCCTCCACCGAAGCCGAATACATTGCCGCCGGAAGTTGTTGTGCACAACTATTATGGATGAGGCAAACTTTAAAGGATTATGGTGTCATTTGTGACAAAGTGCCTCTTTTATGTGATAATGAAAGTGCCATCAAAATTGCTCACAATCCGGTTCTTCATGGGAAGACCAAGCATATTGAGATCCGGTATCATTTTATTCGAGATCATGTTGAGAAGGGTGATATTGCAATCAAGTATGTCAACACCAAGCTTCAACTCGCCGATATGTTCACAAAGCCTCTTGGTGAAGCAAGATTCAAGGAGTTGAGAGGAGAACTTAATGTGGTGGACATAAGCAATTGGATTTAGTGGACTTCTTGCATACCTACCCATATTAGACGATATTCATTTGGTTTGGATGTAGGCATGGACATAGGGGGAGTGCGGTCCTAATCCATTGGACTATCCCTCCCCCCATTATGCCGATAGTAAGAACTCATTTTGTCTCTATATTTTCATTTCATGAATTGTGAGCTTAAATGACGAGTAGTGGCCGTGAACCCAAGATACATCTTCGCGGTGTCACACCACAAACTCATACATGGTGGCCTAGGCCACCGCCCTCTTCTTTATGAAGAGTTGGTTCTTTTTGGGTCTTAATTGAAAATCATTTGGAATTTTTGGTCTTTATGTTGGTTTTATGGAAAACACACTCAACTTGGCATTTCCTTGTTCGATTCTTGCAAGCTTGAGTGTGAAGTACCAATGTCAGTTTGGCAATCTGTCCCAAGCCTATCCTACCTAAAAACATTCTATCTTATGCACACAAGTCTTGTTTTGAAACTGAGGAGAACGGGTTCAGCAGGCCAGAATTTTTCTGTTTCACAGAATTTCTGAGAGTCGGAATATCCGATGCCTGACTTGATCGGATTATCCGACCATCGGATTATCCGGTTTAAGTCAGACTCGGAATATCCGACTTCACGGTTTGTCTCTATTTCTGGAGAGCGTCGGGGTGAAGGGCTCATAGAGCTTTTCTTCCACCCCGACACACTCTCTCTCCACCCCACCGCCGCCTGCCATCCCCACGCGTCTCTGACGACTCCCTCCATCAATCCTTGCGGTTTCGACCGGATCTGGTGCTCCTCCTACCCGGGAACTCCTTCCTCCAAGCAGTTTCTCAATGGAAGAGGGTAAATCTCTCATTTTTCAAATCTTGGGTGTTCTTCATCTAGATTCGTAAAAAGGAGTTTTATTGATGCTTTGCTTGAGGATAGAGTCTCCCTAGGTCATTCCCTGCACACTAGGAGCACTAGGGTAGCATCATTTTGTGTCGATCTACTTTTAGACCTAGGATTCGAATCAAACTGTTCTGAAAATTTCAGATCGGATTATCCGTTCTGCTGGAATCGGATTATCCGTTCCGACAGTTAAGTTCAGAATTATTTTGATTTGCCTAGGCCTAAGTATTATCAACCTGTGGATGCTCTCCTATTGTACCTTGTGTCATTCCTTGCTCTGTGACTTGTGTGTACTCATCTATGCTATCCATCTATTGCTTTATCTCACAGGTGGTTCGAGTAGTCCTCCGAAGAAGTTTGCTAGAAAAGAAAAACTGTCAGCCAAGAAGAAGTCCGTGAAGCAAGTTGCCTCTAGGCCTCCGAGGAAGGGCAAGGAAACTCGCCCCAACTACTTGACCATGCCAAGCGTTGACTATGCCCGAGTTCGTCAGTCCAACTGGTATAGGACTGTGCCCAGAGATGAAGAGATTGAAGATCAAACTTCTGGTGCATGGAGCAGATCTATATATACAAGGACATCTATCAGCATTATCAGCACCCTATTCGCCCGATGCAGCCCTACAAAATGCGAGATATCAAGGCCAAGGCCAGTTATGCTCAAGCTGCAGATGTGATTGAACAGATGGGCATGGTTCCTCTCATTGAAAAGCAATGTCCCTACAATGTGCCACTTATTCTGCAGTTTTTCTCCACCTTGGTGATCGAGAGTGACCATCAAAAGACCATGAAATGGATGTCGGGTCGCACTCAGTGTACATCCTCCTTTGCTCGGATGGCTACTCTCCTTGGCTATTCTTACCGCAGCAACCTTCCTCCTAGTGGTTACCGTATGCACTCTGTTGAGAACCCAATAAAAACATAATGAAGGACATGTATGGGGCTGGTGCAATTATTGGCCAAAAACAGGGCCTCCTGCCCCTCTATGACCAGCTTGTGATCATCTTCCGCTCAACTATTGCTCCCAGCGGAGGTAACAATGACAATATTGTCGCTCCCTTGCCAATCTGCTTTGCCTTGCTAAAAATATTGTTGAGAATGAAGACCCTGGCGCTGATTTTAAAGTGGATGTGATGCATTTCATCTTTCGTGAGTTGTTTGACTCATGGTCAGTGGGCTCACTATTCCTTACGCTCCTTACATCATGATGCTCATCAAGGACACTATGAAGAACCACAACTTCAACAAGTATGCTATGCAGCCCCATTCGTACAAGAGGGTTTATCAGAAGAGGAAAGAGGTCATTCCATCTTCTGCTGCTGCAGCTCCTGCCCGAGGTTCCTTCATGGGTGATGCACGTCGTGGCGCCACCACTCAGGCTCCGGTTCCTTCCTTTGCTCCGCCCAAGAATCTGAACTGGTTCCAGCGGAACATCCTGTGTATGAATGCGGACATCCGGAGGGGACAGTATGAGACTTATCTTAGGCAGGAGAACATTCTCAAGCACCTTCCTCGCCTCGCAGATGATCCCCCAGAGTCTGCTCCTCTTTCTTATGATAAGTGGAACGAGGGCTCTCAGTTTCCATGGGCTCAGCTTGAGTCTCGTCTTCTAGAGACATGTCGTGGTGGTATCACGACAAATGCCATAGGATGGCTAAAGTGTGGGGCCGATGGACGCTGGAGGATCCGGGAGAGGGCTAGCGCGCTAAGAAGCACACACGAAGAACACACAAGCACACCAAGATCTACCCAGGTTCAGGGCCCTCGTGAGGAGGTAAAGCCCCTACTCCTGCCTGCCTCTCTCTATATATCTCGGTATCAAGTGTACAAGCTGCTCCTTGAGCTGTATATCTCAACAATGGTGAAAATCATAAGGAAGGAGATGAAGCTAGGGTGGAAAGGTCTCCCAGGGGATCGTCCCTCACGCAGGAGGGGGTGAGGCATATATATAGGCTAAACCGAGTTACCGGAATACCCCTCCACTTGCAACGGTCACTTCTCCGTACCGGCACTGCAGACGCGCACGCCTGCACGTCATGATTGTCTCTGCACAGTGGACAGGACGTGGCTTGCCCATGTCCTGTCCCATATCTCTGCTCCAAAGTACGCCCGAGGTCAGCGGTGTACTTCCCCTGCTCCTTGGTCAGCAGAGTAAGCTCAGTCACCTCAGACATGCGCCGTACCGCACGCCGCGCTCCCGTGCCAGACGGGATGTGACAGGATCATTGACTTCCGTCCGACATAAGGATAATCCGGCATGGATATGCCGGATTCCCCTTCCTGAATAACCCTCCCTGCACATAAGAAAGCACACAAGTTACCGACATTCATATGTGGCATCTCGCAAGCGCGCAGAGACCGGTACCTCGAAAACCGGGACCTCCACATCCTCGGATCCAGCAGCACGGCAAGCGAAGCGCTAGAAGAGAGGAGCGGTTAAGCCGAGGAAGGGCAAGAAGACACCGCCAGTTACTGAAGGGTAAGATATTCTTTACCAACACAAGCTTACTTCCTTTTTTCCTTCTGCCGGGATAATATTTCCCGACATAACACTTTTTCTTGTTTGATGCAGTGCCCCCCTTGAAGTCGAACAGAGTGCCTCTTCTATGCGCTCGCCCCTTCCGAGTACAGCCGAACCTCGGCCACGTGACTCCGGGGTACCCGCCACCTCAACTGTCATTCCCGAGGTTGTGATCCTCGACCAAGATGATGGCTCCGGTGCCCCCACCACGGAAACCGACATCCCGCGGGCTGACACTTCGGTGACCTCGGGCGCACAGCAACCACCACCACAACAACCTCCGCAACCACAGCAACCACAACAGCAGCAGCAACAGCAACAGGAACAAGGACAACAGCAACCTCAACAGCACCAAGGACAGCAACACCTCAACAGCATCAGCAGCAGCAGCAGCCAAAGCAGCCGCCCCGGCCGAAGTCCACCACCAAGTCCCCCACCAAGTCCACCGAGTTAGTAGCTCGGAAAGCTACTCCACTAGCCAAGCCGGCACAGAGCCAAGTGGGCACCGGGAAACAACTCGCCAACCCGGAGAAGCAAGTGGTGTTGACTCCAACCACTACCCCAGAGCACCAAGCTCTCATCACCTCTGTCTCTCGAGTTACCAGTAGCAGCTGGGTTTTACCCCAGCTCCAAACTCAAAGTGGACACAGCCTAGGCTCGGAGAAGCAGTACCACATGGACTGGAATGCTGCCGACACAAGCGAGGTCTCCTTCGCGAACCCGGTCACTCCTCATCCAGCTGGTCCCAGTGCACTTGCCCAGGCCATGCATAACTTGCAAGTCTCGACCCTTCGAGCCAGCAAGCTTGCCGAGGTATTTTTTTCCTCAGCCATACTTTTCTTTCCTTTGCCATAGATGATAAACATATATAATCCCCAGTCCCCGAGATTCGGGTTGAGTGACCTGTGCTTGCCCGAGTAAAGATCACTCGGCGCGAATCTTCACAACATTTCCATTATTAGACAAAAAATCCGACACTTGGATCTTCAGAAAATCCGACACTTAGGATCTTCAGAAAATCCGACACTTAGGATCTTCAAAAATCCGACATCCAGTCCCCGAGATTCTTGTCGAGTTTTACTCGGCACGAATCTTCAAAAAATCCGACATTCAGCTTTACTCGGCATGAATCTTCAACAAATCATACTAACTCTTTGCTCTTTTCAGGATTGCACCAACGCTCGGACCACAGTGTTTCGGAAGTTGCTTCTGGACCACAACAAGCTCAAGAGGTCCCACAAGCAACTTCAGGAGACGCTGAAGAACAAGGAAATCGCACACGCTACTGCCCTCAGAAGGAACGACAGGAAGTGTCTCGGCTCCAGGAGGAACTTGCCGGGTCCAGGGCGAGAAAACCGGCATTGAGCAGGCCCTGATGCAAAGGAGGAAGCTGCTCAAAAGCACAAGGAAACGCTCGAGGCGACCGAGGTTCGCGCTACCTCGGCTCAAGGAGAACTGGATGCCCTCAAGGCAAAATCCGACATCTGGCTCCGCGAGCTCACCCGGCTGAACAAGGAGATGGACAGTAAGTTTCTTTATCCTTTCTTTTGTTTTCATTGCTTGTACCGACATTAAGATATGCCGGTATATAACTCAATTCGGTGATAGCTTTTCTATCTTCAGATCACTTCGCCCACTCCAAGGCTGCTGCACTCAACACTGTTCGCAAGGCACGAGCAAAGAGAGCCGAGGCTGGCCCAATCCCGGAGGAATGGGACATTGAAGATTACTACTCTTTGAATGCTCGCATCTCTCCTCTGAAGGCCATTGGCCTAGATCTTCTTGATGCTGGCATCAAAGTTTACCGAGCCTTATGGCCAGGATCCCAGACTCCGGCTACATTGAAGAATTGTCCAAGTGTCTGTCGGGGGCCGAGGCCAGGTCCGAGAGTGGAGATCCTCAGCAGCTCGTGCCGGAGCTGATCAAGCACTGACCTTTGTGCTCTCCTGGTATGAGTCCATCAACCTCAACGCCGTGCGCTCCCTGCGCCAAGGCTCCAAATGGACCTCCGATCCGACACTGATAGAGAGCCGCAAAGATGCAGCCAAATTCATGGCCAGCTATGCTCCCACCCGACACTTCATTCCGGGTCCCGCCTACTCGGATGACGAAGAAGATGACCAGGATGATGAAGAGGGTGAAGACGAGAAGATGACATCGATGAGGAGATCGAGGCCGAAGCTCCCGACGCTGCCACTGCCGGAGCGACCGAGACTGCTGCTGCCGGAGCAACCGACACTTCTGCTGCCGGAGCAACCGACATTGCCAAGCCGGCTGCGACGAACTGCCAAGTCGACCGCGACCGACACTTCAGAGAAGCCGGTAACCGAGACTTCTGAGAAGCCGGTATCCGACACTGCGGTGCCTCGGCAGCCACTCCAACACCCGAGGTTGCTCCAACCACTGAAGCTTCTTCTGCCGCCGAGACTGCTCCCGAGCCTCGCACCGCTCCAACTGCTCCGAGCTCCTCCGAGGCAGCTGCCTAAGCTTATCAAACATTGAACTATTAAATCCCCGGAATGCCGGGTGCAGATGTAAATATACTTTTAAGTATCTCGCAGTGCTACTTTTATCATATTAGTTTCAACAAGACAGCTTAATGCCGGATCACTTTGCACCAAGTCCCCGAGTTTACTTTCTTGTTTACTATACTTAGTAATCTTTGCTCTTGTCTACCATTTAGGCGTTCGACAGTCGAGTCACAAGATCAATCATTATAGCACACAATACTTGTAAATTTTGAGGTAAGGTTTAGAGTCATCCGACACAAGGAAAAGGAACGAAAAAACCGGGTTAGTAAACGACATATGTCGGATCTTTTTAGGACCGAGTCCCCGAGTCCATTTTCATGTTTACCATATACCATAACCTCTGCTCTTGACTGCCATTTCGGCGTTCGTCAGTCGAGTCACAAGATCACAACAAAATAGCATACATTACTTGAACTTTGAAACGAGGTCTCAAAATCATCCGACATATGAACAACACAGAAAAAACCGAGATAAAACACAAGCATATAGACAAAGGCAGTCCCCGAGTTTCTTTTCGGAGTGCCGGCATTTTATTCAAAGGAAAAACCGAGATACATACACTGCGCCCTTATGAGTAAAAGGGACGGAGTAGAGCTACATTCCAGGGTCTTTTGGTCTCCTCTCCGGATTTGTCCATCACATTTTTCCTCGGTGCCTGTGCATCTATAAGATAGTATGAATCATTGTGCAGAGCCTTGCTCACAATGAATGGTCCCTCCCATGGAGGTGACAACTTGTGTCGGCCTGCTTTGCGTTGCACTAGCCTCACACCAAATCTCCCTCTCGGAAAACCCGAGGGCTGATCTTCCGGCTATGATAGCGTCGGAGATTTTGCTGATATATAGCTGACCGAGATAAGGTCAGTTCTCGTGCTTCTTCGAGCAAATCAACATCATTTTCCCGAGCTTCTTTTGCCTCGGTTTCAGTGTACAGCGCCACTCTCGGCGAGTCATATTCCATGTCGGTCGGCAGGACCGCTTCTGCTCCATAGACCAGAAAAAATGGCGTATAGCCAGTTGATCGATTTGGTGTGGTCCTTAGACCCCACAGACTGCTGGTATCTCCTCTATCCAACATCCCGGAGTTCGCAACAGTGGTTCAATCAACCGGGCTTTGATACCGGCTAACACCAATGCATTTGCTCTTTCCACTTGCCCATTTGCCTCAGGGTGTGCCACCGAGGCTATGTCCAACCGAATTCTCTTATCCGCACAGAACCGAGCAAACTCTCCCACAGCAAAGTTTGTGCCATTATCCGAGATAATGCTATGGGGGTAACCATATCTCAAAATGATGTCCTTCAAAAAGGTCACAGCTGTGTGACCATCACACTTCCGGATTGGCTTTACCTCGATCCACTTGGTGAACTTGTCCACCATCACCAGCATATGAGTCATGTTACCTCGGGCTGGCCTGAACTCTCCCACCATATCCAGCACCAAACTGCAAAGGGCCAAGTGATTGGAATTGTCTTGAGTGCCGAGGCTGGCAGGTGGATCTTTTTAGCAAACCTCTGACATCCCTCACACTTTTGACGATATCTTCTGCCTGGTTCAAAGCACTGGGCCAATAAAACCCATGCCGGAATACCTTAGCCACCAAGGCTCTTGATGAAGCATGATGACCACATTCTCCCTGATGAATTCCAGGAGCATCTCCTGCCCTTCCTGCGGCTCGACACAGCGCTGCAGTACCTCGGTCACACTTCTCTTGTATAACTCCTGGTTGATGATGGTGTATGCCTTGGATCTTCTTTGCACTTGCCTAGCTTCAACTTCATTACTTGGCAAACTCCCATCCATCATAAATGCCATTATTGGTTGTGCCCACTCCGGCACAGGACGCACAGGAAAGACCGATCATCCACCTCCATGAGATCAACCGACATTACTTCTTCCGAGATAGAGTAACCAGTCCCCGGGTTCTGCCAAGCAGTCCCCGGGTTCTCCCAAATGCATCCGACATCGACGTCCATGGGAACAGCACCAGACTCCGGTTTCGCCGGGATAAAAATTGACTCGGACTCGGCGATGGTTTGATTGATGGCTTCCTCAGATGCTCCAAGGCTATGCCGGGTGGAATTGGATCCCGGGATGAACCTAGCTTGGACAGTACATCGGCGGCGTCATTTTCAGCCCGAGGTATATGCGTGAGCTCGCAACCTTCAAAGAACCCCGAGATCTTCTGGACATGAAACCGATACAACGCCATGTTGGCGTCTAAAGCATCCCAATTTCCCGAGACTTGCTGCACCACCAAATCCGAGTCTCCGAAACATTCTATCCGGCGAATACCAATTTCTTTGGCCACATTTAGCCCATGAACAAGTGCCTCATACTCGGCCACATTGTTAGATGCCGCAAAATGAATCTGCAACACATATCTCAGTTGATCATGCTTTGGCGAGGTAAGGACTACCCCGGCACCTAAACCAATTTTTGTCCTTGAACCATCAAAGTGCATTCTCCAGTAATTGGGGTCAGGCGTGGTGGCTCATATTGCATTTCAGCCCAATCCACCAGAAATCCGGCAGTGCCTGAGATTTAATGGCATCTCTTCTTTCATAGTGAGGAGTGTAAGGGGACACCTCGATAGCCCACTTGGCTACTCGGCCAGTTGCATCTTTACACCCAATGATCTCCGAGATAGGAGCCTCACACACCACAGTGATTGAATGCTCTTGGAAGTAATGTTTCAACTTCTTAGCAGCCAGATAGACACCATATGTCATCTTCTGGTAGTGAGGATAGTTCTGCTTGGAAACGAGATCACCTCGCTCAGGTAATACACTGGCCTTGCACAGTTTTGCCATCTTCTTCTCGCTCCACTACAATACGACACTCACAACCCGGTTTGTGGCTGCAATGTAGAGCAACATCGGCTCTTTGGGTAATGGTGAGCCAGTATCGGCGCAGTTGCCAACATCTTTTTTAACTCGGTGAACGCCGCATCTGCTTGCGGGGTCCACACGAAGTGGGTTGTTTTCTTCATGAGTTGATACAAAGGCAATGCCTTTTCTCCCAACCTGCTAACAAACCGACTTAAGATGCCAAACATCCAGTGAATTTCTGCACGTCTTTGAGACATGTCGGTAACCTCATGCTTTCAATAGCACGGATTTTTGTCGGGTTCACCTCGATACCTCGGCTTGACACGAGGAAACCGAGTAATTTGCCTGCCGGCACACCGAAGGTACATTTGTCCGGGTTAAGTTTTATCCGGAATTTCCTTAGATTCTCAAATGTTTCTCGGAGATCATCAATCAGAGAGGATTTCTCCTTAGACTTGATGACAATGTCATCGACATACACCTGCACATTTTTTCCTATTTGATCATGCAAGCATTTTTGCATACATCTCTGGTAAGTGCACCAGCATTTCTCAAACCAAAGGTCATGACACGATAGCAATAAGCCCCATACGGGGTGATAAAAGCAGTTTTCATTTGATCAGCAGGGTTCAGTGGTATCTGGTGAAAACCAGAATAAGCATCTACAAAGGATAACAGCTCACACCCGGCTGTGGAATCGATCACTTGATCAATCCGAGGCAGCGGGAATGGATCCTTAGGACATGCCTTGTTCAAGTTTGTGTAATCAATACACATACGCCACACAATGGCCACATTCGGGTCATCTTTTTTCTTTTCCACCAGGACCGGGTTAGACAACCAGTCCGGGTGCAGCACTTCCATGATGAACCAGATGCAAGTAATCTGGCCAGTTCATCACCTATCACCTTTCTCCTCTCATCCGAGAGACGTCGCATAGGTTGCTTCACCGGTTTCATATCCGGTCTGACGAACAAAGAGTGCTCAGCCAACTCCCTCGGAACACCTGGCAGGTCCTGATTTGACCATGCAAAGATATCCCGGTTCTCACGGAGGAAGTGACTGAGCTCGCCTTCCTATTTCTCAGTTAACCCGGTACCAATGATGACGTTGTGGTCCGGACATGCCGGGTCAACATTGATCTTCTTGGTCTCTTTGGGCACCTCGAAAGTTGCATTCTGCTCCGGGTTAGCCATACCCGGCATGCCGAGTTGCGCGGACTGAGCCAATGCCACCACTTCATGGATCTTCTTCTTCTCTGCAGCGATAATCAGTGACTCGGCTAAGCACGATCCAGCCGAGGCACACTCCAGTGCACGCTTGTAATCACCCGAGATAGTGATGATGCCATTAGGACCCGGCATTTTCATCTTGAGGTAACCCACATGGGTGGATATCATGAACTTGGACATGCAGGCCTACCGAGTAAAGCATGGTATGGACTTTCGAGGTCCACTACCTCAAACTGGATGCTCTCAGTTCGGCAGTTGTCCTTGGTGCCAAACAACACATCAACCCAAATTTTGCCCATAGGTGCACATGAAACACCCGGCACTATGCCATGAAAGGTTGTACTCGGTTGCAGCATATTTGCCGAGATACCCATCTTCACCATGGTGTCTCGGTACATGATATTGATAGCACTCCCATTATCAATGAGAACTCGGGTGAACCGAATATTGAGTGTGGGTCCAAAGAATGTCGGATCCACCACCAATGCATAACCTCCCGGAGTTGGCATAACTCGGGGATGATCCCTTCTGCTCCAAGTGATTCTTGCTCGGACCAGTGCAAATACTTCGGCACTGCCGGCATAACTGCGTTCACCTCCAGTGCACGCCGATGCAAGCTCTTCTTGTCAGTTGGCTCGGTCACAAATATCACATAGCTCTGATGAGCTTCTCTGTAATCTCCCTGGGGATACTCTCCCTGCCTGCTGGGACCAGTGTTGTTGTTGTTCCCTCCGACATTCACCTGATTCACAGGTTTCGGATCTGCTTGCCTCGGAACTGGCGGAATCACCGGGATAGCATTTGCTCCGGTAAGCGGCAAGTTTTGCCTCGGCGGAATTCTCTGAGGTGCCCCCCTGATTTCCTCCGGCTCTGGCTCCTTCCCCCTTGTGCGCTGATACCAGCTGCACTGCCGAGTTGTATGGTTGCGGCCTGCGGATCTTGGGTGTGGAAACTGCAAGGCCCATCCAACATAGCCTCATAAGTTAAGGTGGCTTCTGGTCACCCCATGGCCTCTTCCCTTCTTGATTCTGGCCCCATGCTGGGCCATTGAACTTCGGACGCTGGCTATACCGGCATCTGGCTGGTCTTGGTTTACGCTGCAACCTGGTTTGAGCCATACCGGTAATCCGGCTCTCTCCTCTTGTTACCGAAGTCCTGGCGATCGTTCTGCCTGACTGGCCCGGGTCTGTTATTCACCGGGTATCTTCTACTCGGCTCTCCCGAGTTCAGCAAAGGTTGCATCGGATCACCCAGTGCATAGCTATCCGCAATCCGGATTGTCTCGGCCAGAGTGGCCGGCATTTCCCTCTGCAACTTCTGCCAGAGCATGGAGCCGTGTCGGCACCCCTGGGCAAACCAAGATATGGCCTGTGCCTCTACAACTCCTTCACAGGAATTGCGAATAGTACTCCACCGGGTTAAGTAATCCCGGTCAGTTTCATTATCCCTCTGCTTGCACATCGCAAGCTGCTGAGGACGGTTTGGTCTCTTGTATGTGCTGGAGAAGTTGCTAACAAATGCTTCTTCAAAGTCCAGCCAGCAATCAACACTGCCCTCTCGCAGGTTGTTCAGCCAAATCCGGGCTGGCCCTCCAACATCTGCGGGATATACCTCACCGCCCATCGCGGTTTCCTCCCGCAATATGCACTGCCGACACATAATCTGTCAGCCAGTCCTCCGGCTTAGTACTGCCGTCATATGTTTTTGCACCTCGGTTCAGCTGAAAGTGCCGCACCGGTGGTTCCCTCATGATCCGAGGTCCAAAACATGCAGGCCAGGTGGACCTTGCTCTTCCAGCATCTCGGACATATAAATCCTGTCCAACTTGTAGCGTGCATCATTTGGTGACAACTGGCGAGGTCCCAACCGAGATCCCAGTGCACCTTCATATCTCGGATACCCGGCTTTCTCCATAGCCGAGTAACCATCATCATAACGGTTAGCCACCTGTTCAACAACTTGTGGCTGCTGGACATGCCCGACATTTTGCTGCTGCTGCTGGGCGAGATTTTGTGTCGGATACCGAGGTGGATAACCTCGGCCAGCCGAGTTAACTACCCCGGCACCTGGACCGCCCGGACCGGGATTGCTTCTACCCCGGCCGGCACTACCTCGCCCAACTACCTGTTTTCCGGCACACGCCGGATCATACACCTGCATCTGTTTGCTCTTACCGGAGTTTACACTCCGGTCACGATCTCCACCGACATGCGGTGATGAAGCTTGCCCCTTAGATCCACTGGCTCCCCTAGCCGAGTGAACAACATCGGACCCCCTGCAACTGTGTTGGCCTTGCGATAGGCCTCATTCTGCCGGGTAGCCACAGCTACCAACTCATTAACTCGGTCTTGCTGCCTACGGAGAGCTTCTCCGGATAAGCCTGACAACTCGGCTCTTGCTGCCTCGGCAGCTCTAAGAGTCTTAGCAGGGGAACTATACTTCGGTTTTTCGACCGATAAGTACTAGGAGTTTTACTGGAGCTAGATCTACCATCTCTAGCAATCTCGGCATTGAGGTTTTTACCCCTCTTGCGCACATCCTCTACTCGACTAGGGCGAGCAGCTACCGGGGTAAAACCATGTGCTGGTTATACTCACGGACAGTTATCCCGAATCTCTCCTCACCTCGGCCATCTCCAGAGCCTCCTGAAGCAAGCTCTGACGCCGTGCCTCCAACTCTGCCTCTGATTGGGCAGCATCTGTACCGGCAGCTACCGGCACAGCCAGTTTCTCTATGATCTCCTCGAGGTGAGCTGGCTTAACCGGCACATGGGATGTACCGGCCTGACCGGGGAGGTTCCCTCCTCTCCAGCGGCACTTTCGCCGATCTGGTAACCTTGGGGGCGGATTACCGGCATCTCTTTGCCGGGTCTCCTTTACCGGCATCAGCCGCAGTGCCGGTCATCATGACCTCTGCGCAGCTCCCGGGGCGAGCGCTACGCCGGCCGCGAGCCGCACAGATAGCAGGAGGATCCTCGCCACAAGCACCTGCTCGGGGTACTTGCAGACAACCTCGGTGGCGACGTAGGTCACGAAGGTGCCGAAGCTGATGAGGCAGCCGTTCGTCGGGAACGGCCTGCTGCCGAAGCATCCAGCGTTGTCGCTGATGAAGTTCAGCGCGCCGAGCTTGCAGACGAGCCCGCAAACGACGCGCTCGCCGGAGTCGATGATGGAGCCCGTCCGGAATGTCACACCAGCCAGCGCCGCTGCTGCCCCACGGTGGGCGCCAACTGTCGTGGTGGTATCACGGCAGATGCCATAGGATGGCTAAAGTGTGGGGCCGATGGACGCTGGTGGATCCGGGAGAGGGCTAGCGCGCTAAGAAGCACACACGAAGAACACACAAGCACACCAAGATCTACCCAGGTTCAGGGCCCTCGTGAGGAGGTAAAGCCCCTACTCCTGCCTGCCTCTCTATATATCTCGGTATCAATACAAGCTGCTCCTTGAGCTGTATATCTCAACAATGGTGAAAAGCACAAGGAAGGAGATGAAGCTACGGGTGGAAAGGTCTCAGGGCATCGTCCCTCACGCAGGAGGGGGTGAGGGCATATATATAGGCTAAACCGAGTTACCGGAATACCCCTCCACTTGCAACGGTCACTCTCCGTACCGGCACTGCAGACGCGCACGCCTGCACGTCATGATTGTCTCTGCACAGTGGACAGGACGTGGCTTGCCCATGTCCTGTCCCATATCTCTGCTCCAAAGTACGCCCGAGGTCAGCGGTGTACTTCCCCTGCTCCTTGGTCAGCAGAGTAAGCCAGTCACCTCAGACATGCGCCGTACCGCACGCCGCGCTCCGTGCCAGACGGGATGTGACAGGAGCATTGACTTCCGTCCGACATAAGGATAACCCGGCATGGATATGCCGGATTCCCTTCCTGAATAACCTCCCTGCACATAAGAAACACACAAGTTACCGACATACATATGTCGGTTAGATGTCTCGGATCCTTATCTCGGATCCCTTATCTCGGTCGCATATGCCGGTTGGCATCAGCGTGGTACCTCGGTCCCTTCTGGCCCGGTTATGTCGGTATGCCTATGTCGGTTTTGCACCTTCACCACACTCTGAAGTCCAGGTATGCCGGTTTTTACTGTAACTTGGCCCACACCTGGGCATTGCTTTTACCATTCCATGACCCTACCCGAGGGTAGCCCCCCGACAAGACAGCTTCTGCTGGCCCTTCCCGGCCATCCTACACTCGTGCCCGTAATTATGAGTCTTCAGAAGAGGATGGTGCTGAGTTTGAGGACAATGATGGTGATGATGATGATGGCGGTGACGATGTTGATGATGACGATGCCTCTGAGTCGGAGTGATCTACTTGGGCCGTAGCATCGCTCTTTTCCCTTTTTGGCGTTTCGATGCCAAAGGGGGAGAAGTAGTTCTATTAGGTCTCCGTGTGGGATTTGAATGGGTTTCGGGCACAAGCATATGCTTTTACCATTCTTGTTGCGCTTGTGTCCATTTATGTCGAACTTATTCGTGTTGTGTTTTCATGTGGAACTTATATGTGTGAACCTTTGTGCTTAAGTTATAAGACATATGGATTTCTTATATGGTTATGAGTTGTATCCTTGTGCTATGGTTTATCTCTACTCTATTGTGCACAAGGTATAGTTCTCTCTCAAAGCTCAACCTATTTTGATATGTCTCTCATGAAATTTCCTATCTAGTTTCCTTACTATTTGGAGGTGCCCTCTTCCTATATATGTTGCATTTGTATTCCAATGCACTTTAATTATATGCACACATTCAGGGGGAGGTTCTCATGTTTTAAGCTCGGGAATCTAGGTAATATATAATTATGCTTTCCTTGCAAATCCTAGTGTTGTCATCTAACACCAAAATGGGAGATTGAAAGGACATTTCTTAAATCCCTTGTGTTTTGTATGTTAGGCAACAACACTAGTGATGATTTAACATGTGAGTCAAGTGATGCAGGTTTTAGGTGATTAAAACATCTTTGCATCAAATCCAAAAAGGGAGTTGAAAAGAGCTTGTTGTGTTGCTGAAGGGAATCGGATTATCCGATCCAGATGTATCGGATTATCCGATTTGCAAAGTCTGCTGGAATTCTGCTAAGGACTACAAGCAACCGCTCACTGAAGATATCTGGAATATCCGATCATCAGGAATTGCTCGAATTCTGCTAAGGACTACAAGCAACCGCTCACTGAAGATATCCAGAATATCCGATTTTGGAAGATTCGGATTATCCGATCGTCAGGAATTGCTCGAATTCTGCTAAGGACTACAAGCAACCGCACACTGAGGTTCTCCGGAATATCCGAGTATGGTCTGCTCAGATTATCCTGTGGCATCGGATTATCCGATGCTGACTTGGATCGGATTATCCGACTCATCTGTCTCACTCTGTCTGCAACGGCTAGAAATTGTGAAGCAGTATATAAAGGCCTTCTCCTACCTTGAGCAGGGTACCACGACCAGAAATATCTAGCCCACCATTGTTGAAAGCTTGAAACTCCTAGATCTCTCTCCCTACCCACTCAAACACCTTGTCCTTATAGGACTTGGGGAGTTGACCTAGATCTACACTTCCACCAAAGCGATTTGAATTCCACATCCATTCCTTGTGAGGAACTTGTTACTCTTGGGTTCATTGGAACCCTAGAGGTCGTTGGTCGTTCTTGTGGCTTTGGGAGCCGCGGGGACTAGCCGGGAGCCTCCAATTAAGTTGTGGAGTCGTGCCCCGGCCTTGTGATTCTTGTGGCTTTTGGGAGCCGTGGGAATTTGGTGAGAGCCTCCAATTCGGTTGTGGAGTGTGCCTCATCCTTGTAAATGTTTGTTGCCGACCTCAGGGCATCATATAGTGACTCATGGAACTCCTCATTGGAGGATAACACGAGGGAGATACGGTGTACCATATCAAGGCTATTCGGGGCTCACTTGTGACCCCGCACCGCTCCAACGAAGACGTAGATTCCATTGGGAAGTGAACTTCGGGAATCATCTCCGCGTCACCGTGTGGTTATCTCTTAACCTTCCTTTACTTGTATTGCTAGCTTATCTTGTGTAGAATATCTTGCTAGCTTGTTTATTGTTCATCATATAGGATTGTTCACCTAGTTGCATATCTAGAGAACTTATATTTGAGCAATTCCCAAATCTATTATATAATTAAAACACAAGACAATTAACGGTGATGATTTAACGCTAGGAAGTTATTATATCTCAACGGTAGAGATTGAGCAATCCAATGTCCCACCGATCGTAGGTAAATACAACGGCAATCGGACTTCGTATGCCTATAGATAGAAGTCATAACGTGTGCAAGCAGATTTATGAAAAAAAAAACTGATTTGGACAGTTAAATATGGACTCCGCTCCTAGGAATAGGATCGCAATCAGCTGTCGTTTGCCCATGGAAGTCATACGTGTGCAAACAGGTTAGAAAGGAAAACAAAAGTGCCGATTTGTCCAGCCTCAACACGTTCAACAACCGGGAAAGCAAAAGGCTAAGTTTAGGAAGTATACGGTACATAAGCTAAATTTAGGAAAATAATACACGGATAGGTTTTTTCTTCAGATTTAGGAAAATAATACACGGATAGGTTTTTTCTTGAGACAAAATTCACGGATAGGTGTTTGTCTTGACCACGTACATGAACCTTTCGAAGTAAATATAAGCACATGTATCTGAGCAGGCCGGAAAGACACCACCAAATACGCCGTCGGCAAATTGAAGGCATGCCGAGCGAAGGCACCCACCTGAAAATCGAAATCGAACTAGAGCTGCGGCTTGCGGGACGACACCGACGGACGAATACCATCGATCGCCCGGAGATTTTACACAACGATCGATCACCGTGGCAAAAGGATCACTTACCTGGGAATCGAACCAGAGATGCGGGACGACGCCGGCCGGCGAATACCATCGATCAGCCAGAAATCTTTATAGATTGATCGATGGCCGTCACAGAAGAATTAAGTCTTCACCAATGCTATGGGCGAGACACTGTTAGGCAAGACCACGGCTCCATCCCGTCGTCATCATGCACCCAATCATCATCAGCATCTTCAATGATCCTATCCCCGGAAAGATGCAAGTAACAATGTACCCTCGATCGGCCAAAGTGATCCAGGGACAAAACATTCAGCAGATTAACTGACGGCAGATCTGTGCATGCTCGCGTCGCTCCGCCACGTACAGAACCAATCAGCTCTCCATGCATCAGATTGTTTTGTTTCTCATCTACGTACGTCTGTGTGACGCATGACAGGAAGAGGTGCGGTTTATCTTTGGGCAATCTTGCTAGCTCAAGGGAAGGTAAAACCGGGAGGCCAAACGCCCCACTCCGCCGCCAAGATCATGGTGGCAATCAGGATCTGCGTGGCTGCAACACAAGCATATGACAGCCGAATCGACCAGCCGGATTGGACTGAAACTTTGAGACCTGTAGACCACGAGTTGGGAGGCATCAGTGCTAGCCATTAGCCCTATTTGTTACTTGCACGAGCTCAGGATCTGGTAGTCCAGTTGTTGCATGCATGGTGAAAGGATTGATTCTGAGGTAATAAGCTGTACTAATTTCAACCCTACATGTACTATAGTTCGTGAGAAGAATTGCAATGAAAAATTTCTTTTATTTTTTTGCAGGGATGAAGACGAATCCTATATGTTTCTCCCGATTTCTATGTTGTTTTGTTCTGGGCAATAAATTGGGGTGAGTGTTCTGTTCCGCAAATTTGGTGAGTGTAAATTGAATTGATGTTATTTAAATCACCCCACTATTGACGCCACTAAATTTCCTAATGATCGTATTTTTGCTTGGTATATGCTACGATGTGCACATCAGCACTAGACATCCGATAAAAAAGCCCCGACTTGCCGTATGGAAACTACAACGATCCTTTCGATGAGAGAGCATATATTTCTGTTGTTTCTGCTTGCCATCTACTACTGAAGTGTAGAGCCTCGGTTCATGTACGGCATTACAGCCTTTCTTTTAGATATTGGAGCCGTGTGGTAAGAAATTGTAGATCACACAGTTTGAGATTGGTGTGTGCATGATGCAAAGTTGGATACGAGGCAAGATACATTATTCTTTTCATAAATCTTCTGATTAGCCATTAGGAACACCGAAAATTTACACAATTAAGAAATTTAAATAGGAGCGCTAAATTGTTTGTAAATTTCTGACAGGAAAATATACAGTTTGGACAAAAGATGTGCGAGGTTAATAGTTAATAGATAGGCTAAGATTTAAGGTCAGTTGCGAATAATAAATCCTGCACCTACAACGCAATATATAATCATATAAACTCTGACAGCACAAAAGTATAGAAGACATGATAGAAGGAGTCATGGGGAAACACATGGGAACAAAATCTCATTAAGTTTTTCCAATATTATTCATCCATACACACTCCTAATCAAGAAGGAGCATTATCATTAAGGGATGTGGATAATGAATCTTTGTTAATGTTACATGGAAGATTACTACATGAGGTACACAATTGATTTTCGGGAGTTTCAGGAAAAATACAAGTTGAAAGTTACAGCCCTCTATTACATACTTTAACTTGGAAGATTAAAAATTTAATTAAGTTACTCCGGTGATCATATGCAAAATACCACCATTAATTCTAAACATGAGAGTAGTAGAAACGCTTTACAAACTAAGTGTCCTGAATGATTGGAATTTATATTTACTTCTTATTTCTCTTAAATGGTTTCAATAGATGATTACATTCATATAAAAATTCAAACAATCGCATTTGAGCATGTGCAAAAATAATGGCATTGCTAGCCGCGCAATTGCGCGGGCCACCCAGCTAGTTTGTATTAAAAGAAAAAGGAAATTTGTAGTTGCCTATTCACCCCCCCCCCTCTAGTCAAACTACTCGATCCTTTCACTAAGGCCCCATAGGACCAGTGCAGCAGAACAACAACCGTCACCGATGAATTGAAGTATAGATCAAAAGGATCCAACATGTAGACACGAACGCAGATGAATGAAGACCGGATCCAACCGGATAGACCGAAGACAAAAACCGACCGAATCCCGCGAGATCCATCAGAGACACACCTCCACATGCACTCCGACGAAGCTAGACGCGCCGCCAGACCAGAGGCTAGGCGTGGAGAACTTTATCCCATCTTCAGGAAGCCGAGGAGGACACAAAATCTAACCAGACAAAAAAAATCTTTGAACAGAGCCCTCCCCCAGTAAGGACCGGATTCCACTGTGCCACCATGGACCTAAGGCCACAGAGGGGAGTGGATCGACGACGGCGTATGCGAGTATAGCCCTTGAATTAGTGATTACGGGCATTGCATGTCTATATTAGTTAGTGTACATTGTTTTTGTTTTTGTTTTTATCAAAAAAATATTAGATTTCAAAAAGTGTGGAAAATTGACCAAACCTCACAAAAATAGACAAAGTTTTAAATTGTTATACTAAATTGTATCAAAATGCCGCGGACTAGATATTGTCGGTTGTTTCAATTTCAGGAATATTTCATTTTTAATAAAATCAAGAACTCGCGGTCCCATTGATTAGATATATGATTAGTTGAGTTAATCTATGATTTGGACCTATGTGCAACATATTACACGAATAGTTGGTGGTTTCTGCGAAAAACATGTACAATGAGCAGTATTTTTTGCCTAGTCCAAAATACTACAATTTTTTTATTGAGATTTGGCACAACTATAGATCTCAACATTATCTCCATCGATAATTTTCGTTTCGACTTTTGGAAACAGAAAAGTGCAGATTTAAAAAAATTAAAAAGAGAGTCATATAGCTCGAGCTACGTTAGGGGTTTTCGCATAAAATCACCGTATTAAATTTTATCAAATGATACCACTTTACGTTTTCGGAATAGAAATCTACCAAATTTGGCTAAATTTTTTTTTTTTTTGCAAAAAAATGTAATAGCTCGTTGTGGCTTGGAATGATACATACTTTCTGACTTCTAGATACTACAGTACCATCGTATATATGTATGAACTCCACCTTGTGGAAACCGGCCGAGCTATGGCTCCCGCTTTTTAATTTTTTTGAAATCTGCACTTTTGAGCTTCCAAAAAATCGAAACAAAAAATTCTGAGTGGAGATAATGTTGAGATTTACAGTTGTGCAAAATCGCAACAAAAAATTCGTAATATTTCGGCCTAGGCAAAAAAAGACAAATCCGACAAGCTTTCTAATTTTTAATCTCGGCACTATTCACTATTCAGAACTGCAGATTTGTCTTTTTTGCCCAGACCAAAATACTATGAATTTTTCACTGATATTTTACACAACTATAGATCTCAACAGTATATTCACACAGAATTTTTGTTTCGATTTTTTGGACAAACAAAAGTGCAGATTTCAAAAAAATAAAAAACGAGAGCCATATAGCTCGGCCTCCATATCGCTGCACTCCTCCACCTTGCCACTAGTTTTGGCTATTTGCTTTTTGAACAACACTGATTTGGATGGAGCTGGCCAGGAGCCCAGGATCGAGCGGTGCTGAGGACACGGACATGTCTGTTACATTTCGGCTCACTATATCCTGGGCCATTGGTGCTTAAGGTCGAATCCAAAACTGCATCTCGAAGAGCATTTGTAAAAATGGCTTGAATTTGTAAAAACTGCAATCGCAGCAATTTGGGACAAAATAGTTTTTTCAAAAGCATCTGTATAATAAGAGATAAACGCACTGTTGGTCACTCAACCTCTCCAAAATGAGTGAATTGATCACTAATCTTACAAAATGTGAAAACTCGTATCTCAACTTGTCTGAGATGAGTGATTTGTCATGAACCGGACCTCTAGCCATTTTTTCTGTCCACGTGACGTCCGAAGTGGGCCGAGAGGATAATGGGAGTGACCGATTCACTCATTCCGGACAAGTTAAGTGACCAACAGGGCAGTGGTGGGTGTTTTTTTTACAGAAAAGATTTTTAGCAAAAAAAGTCACATGTGATATTGTAATTTGCATATATGTCCTTGGTCCGCTTTGCCACTACAGTCGTCAGTGATATTGTAATTTGCATATATGTCCTTGGTCCGCTTTGCCACTACAGTCGTCACCCCGCCTTCAGCTCCACTCTATATCGTCCCCGTGCCGCCGTTCCCCAACACCTCATCCGTCTCCACAAGGATGTGCACTGTCGCGCATCTCTCTCCGCCTATAAAGGCTATGGAGTGCTCCCATTTTATCCCTCCAGCCTCTTCCCTTCACGTGCTTCGCCGCACGCGTAAACCCTAGCTCTCGCCATCGCGTTGCCGACACATAGTGCCCCGCGCCAATCCAAGGCTACACGCCGTGAGCTCCTCCTCGTTGAAGGTCGCTTGTCGAGACAACCGGAATCGAAGGAATCGAGAGATGTTCTTCCCAAGCTATGGTCGAGGTCACTACGCTCATTTCCGGCGACGCCAACCCTCCTCCGCCCTTGGCGAGCACACAATTGGACTCATCGTGAGCTCCTCATCAGGTAGGACCTCGCCATCCTCCCACATGCTTTGTAGCGGGCCATCTTCGTGCGACGACGCATGCTGCTCCGTTTTAGGGTTTAGGAGACACGACAGCGGAGCTGCTCGCTCACGCGGGCTTCCTCCATGACCGAGGTTTGGATGGAACGGCGTGTCACCCTTGTGACGTTCCGTGCATCCTGGAGCTCCCCCCGAGCGTGGAAATAGGCCCAGTCTTGTCTCCTTCATTGGGAGGCAGCATGGGATGGCGGAACACCGCTCCCGTGCGGCGCATAGGCAGCCAACTGTCACCAAAACTACTGACAGGTTCGTTTTTTCCAAAAAAATAAAACATTGGCCGTGTTGGTCACTCAACTTGTTCGAGTTAATGAGAAGTTTCGTTTTCTTTTTGCGAAAAAGGAGAATATGGGGCAGAAGTTTGTTACAATTGTCAGGTGCTCCGGACCAGGGTAAGTTGAGTCAGATGGAATCATGGTCTGGCTGGCTGGCTGGCCGTGTAGGCAATGTATGTACCGTTCGGCTACAAAGGAACGTACAGCACATTGTCGTCATGGAGTCATGGTTCGGTACTTCCACCATGGACGTAGTATTATTGCAGTGCAGTCTCTAGTCCAGTTGTGGCTAAACAAACGGTGCAGAAGCAGCAGAGGATGGACACAAGTGACTTGGAGTCCGTCGAGGAGCCCACTCCGGCAGTCTGCAGTGCAGCAGCTAGTACCAGTTCCCATCCCCACGGGACTGTTGGCGTGGCACGTGCAGCGGGGCATGGGAGAACTGGCGGTAGACATCGGCAGCACATTGTCATGCTCGCATCGCATACTACGGGGCAGCAAGCGCTGGACTTGGCACTTGTCCCCGCGCCAAGAAACAAACAAACAATTGACAATGGCTGGTTTTTCGTGTGTGTCTGTTGTCGCTGGGGCAGGCAGGGGCCGACACGGGCGCTGCGAAAAAGGAACAGGCATCATCATCATCACGTCCATGGCTGCCTGCCCATCGCACGGGCTCTGTCTCTCCCTCCTGCTGTTCCCACCATCTTCCTGCCTGACACGAGTAAAAACTGCGCGTTTTAGTACTTGTTGGCAGTAACAAATTTGCACCAAAATGACTCGAGTTAAAAGGATTATTACGAGTGGAGTTGTTTTGGGTAGGATCTTACATACTCTCTCCGTTCCACAATGTGAAATGTTTTCACATGCATGTCTGGATTCATACTAAAAAAAATGAACACATGCACTTAAACGTATCTAGATACATGTGTGTGCATGTGTATGTGGAAAAAGATTAAAACATACTTCTACGCATATTACTATTATGTGTCCATTCTTAAAAGAATGGAGTATTATGTTGTGGAATGGAGGGAGTATAATACTATTATGCAGCACTGTTGGCAACGAACGAGAATATATGAAAAAGGCTTGGTAGGTAGCCAAGTGTGTGTGTCGCATTTTCCACCGACAAGGTGTACCGGTGCCGCTACAAAGCGCAGCATCGCGTACTAAGGCCATCTCCAGCCGTCCCCCCCAGAGCCCCCCCAGGAGGCCTTTTTTGCGCCGCGCCGGCCGAAAAGCGCCGTTTTTCTACCACTCGGCCGCCCCAGAAGCCCAGTTAGCGCCGTTTCGGCGGAAAATAGCGCCGGCACACCCAGGCGAAACCCAGCCCACTGGGTTCGGCCTGGGGGGGCGAAATGGCGCGAAAGGCGACGCGGGCCAGCTCTGTCAGCGACGCGGGGAAAATGGCGCGAAACAGAACGCTCGTGAAGCGGCGCGTCCTCATCTTCTCGGCTCCCGCGTCGGTCAAAAGCCGGAGTTATTGGCGTGGCCAGCGGCCAATGCTTCCGCCGGTCAAAGGCTGCCGGAGTAATGGCGTGGCCGCCGCGCGTCGTTTCGAAGTCCAATCGGAAGGCCACGCGGCGCAGTATCTTCGCCGCGGCGCGCTATAAAATCCCCCACACCTCGCCGTCCGTCCACACCAGCTCTCGCCTTCCTCGCTCTCGCCAGCCCCTCGCCGTCCTTCTGCTCTCTGCCTCCCTCTCTGCCTCCCTCTCGTCCATCCTTCGCCAGCAGCAATGGCCGACGACGGCGCCGCCGCAGCCTCCGCAAGAACGAGGCATGGGCCCTGTACCGGTTGATGCATGTAAAATGTATACATGAACTTTGCACTTTAATTGCTTATATTCCAATCATATTTGCATCATATAAGGGTTATATCAATGTTTTATAATGATTTTGGGAATACTTCATAATTTTCCCATTTATTTGGAATTAACCCTGTTTTTCCAGAAAACGTCTTTTTTAGTGTTTCAGACTTTCCGGAGCTTCGGGACTCCAAAAAGGGCAAGGTCAAAGAGCACGGTTCAGAATTTTTGAGACGAACGCAATGGGCTTAAATTGAAGACCAGAAGCCCAACAGGCTGGAAATGGGAGGGTCCCACGCGGCCTAAAGTACATGGCCGCATGGGCCTATCTCGTTTCCACCTCGGAGCTCCGTGGCCGTCGATCTTTCATCCACCGACTTCGCCTTGACCTAAAAACGGCTATAAAAAAGGTCTCCTGGCGTTTCGCGAAAGGAGGCGGCGGAGAAACAGAAAACCACGAAACAGAGAGTCAGAAGGCTGCCGCCGGAGAAGATCAGAGGGGGGAAACGCCGCCGGAATCACCTCCGGAGGGCTCCACCCCCTCCGGCGTGTTCATCATCAACATCTACAGCAAGATCATCTCCATCTCCCCACTGTAAACTCTTGACAAACATGATGTATGATGCAATATACTATTCCCTTGATTTATTGTGTCCCCCATCTGTGTTTGAGAAGTGATTTGTTCATGGCACTTGTGAAATAGTTCGTTGATTGGTTGCATACAAGTGTTGTTATCTTTTATGATTGTCTTTATGTACAATATTTGAGTGCACGCATATGTTGGGTAATGCATGTAAGGTGATCACCGTAGCGTAATGGATTGAGTAGGACATGTCGGAGTAGAGAGAAACCGGTGTCTGAGACTTGAAGTTACTTTATGGGGGATATATATGGGGGACCCTAGAACTTAAGGCTATGGTGGGACAACTATGTCTTAATAATTCTTGTGCTGCACATTTATTTGGCCATGGGATCCATCATAAGAGTTGTGTTATTGCTCATTTACTTGGCTACACCTATTTATGGCTCCCACCTAAAAGAAACAACTAAGACTGAAACATGTGCTTCACTAATTGTGACAACCACACGAATGAAATAACAATTGATAGAGCATTTGCTCCCTTGAGATATTTGCTACTAGAGATATTTGATACTTGCTGCTTGAGAAACTTGCTTGAGAAAACTGCTGAGAGAAACTTGCTCTAAGAAACCTGTGTCTGAAACTTGCTTGAGAAACTTGTTACTAGATAAACCCATTCACATCACTTGCTTTCATTAATTAGTTCTTTTCATTTTTATTGCTTTGCATAAACGGCCATATAAGAGGGTTATAGGGCTTTAGAGAATAGATAGTTTACTTTCAGCTCCTCGTGGGTTCGACACTCAAATACTTATCGAATTGTGCTACAGTGATTCCTTGCTCTTGGGGATTATCACCGGTGCGGGTACCCGTGCCCGCCGGACATGCGCGTCCCCGGCGCCTCCGGCGGCCAGGCAGCGTGGGCGCTCAGCACGGGTGGCATCCCCGTGCCTCCCATCCCTGTAGGCGCCGAGTTCGAGTACGCCATCGACGAGGTCCGGGAGGCCCTGACGGCGGAGCAGGCCGCGGACCCGCGCTGGAGGGCGGAGGGCAACTCCGCCTTCTGGACAGCGTACTTCCAGCGCCGCCACGAACAGGACCTCAACGACCGCGGCAACAACGGCCAAGTGGAGGGCCGCCACAACCGCGGCGGGCGCAGGCGGTGGTGGAGCGGCGAGGGGCGCAGCCTCGACAATGTGATGGAGCACATCGCCAACGGGAACACACCGCGCCTGGAGATGCCGCCGCGCAGGGCGTCCTGGACCCCGCGGCGGATGGGCGCGGCGGCCTCGTCGTCGTCGGGGAACTCCTCCTTCTCCTCCTTGACGCCCCCTTGCTCAACTCCGGGTGCCCTGCCCCGGTGCGCAGCGGCGCCCTGCGCATCAATGAGCCACGCGGCGGCTCCCAGCGCCGCGCCGCCTCACCGCCACGCTCCTTCCTCCGCCGCCTCGTCAAGGCCAAGAAGGAGCCCAAGCCGGAGCCGGAGGAGGAGGAGTGGCCCAGCCTGAAGGAGGCGGAGGAGGCGTCCTTCAACACCGTCCAGCCGGCGCTGCCGGAATGGGCCGACGACTGGAGCCTCCGCTCCTTCACCGAGGAGGAGGTGGAACGCCAGCGTGTGGCCCTCGCCGACCTGGAGCGCAGGCGCGCGGAGCAGCGCCAGGAGCGCCAGCGAGCTACCGCGGCTAATGCGGGCCGTCGCAGCCGCATCCCGCCTCCTCCCGTGGCGCCGGAGGTCGAGTACTACAAACTCGACCCGAGAGACGACGACGAGGACGACGCCTTGCAGAAAGCCCTGCTGCTGAGCAAACTGCAGCACGACGATGACGGCGCAGGCCCAAGCAGACCCCCCCGGCGGCGATGATGGCTCCGACGACGACGGCGACTACAGCGCCGCGATCCGTGCGAGCCTGGGCCTGAACTAGTCGCCCCGGGCCGAATAAAAGTGTTTTTTAATTTTTAGTTTTAGTTTCTGCCAATGTATCTCGGCGAGTTTGCGCCAATATGATAAACTCGCCGTCTGTTTGCGCCATTTTTTGAATTTTTGTTGGGTCTGGACACGGCTGGTGAACGCGCCTCCCCAGGGTTCAGTTTCGCGCCGTTTGGCGCCGCGGCGCCCCAGAAAAGGCGAAGTTTTGGACCCTGGGGGGCAACACGGCTGGAGATGCCCTAATGCTGCTGCAGAACGTCCAAATCCTAACATTTATGGAAAGCCTACGCTGTGGCCATAGCCTAGTGGTGGCCACTCGATCGAACGAAAGAAAGCAGATTCATCCTGGATGATTGGGCGAAAATTCGTCGTTGCAATGACGACGAACCGTAGGCGACACGGAGGACGCGAAGGAAGCAGCGGTCTGGACTGGAGCACCCGCACGCGGAGCAGAGGAGAGTAGGCATGCATGATGGTTTGTTCGATGGTGATGATGCACGCATGGATGGAGGAGCAGAGGAGTGGCAGCGGAAGCCTAGTTCCCGCTGGACTAGCTACCGTGGTGGTGTGGTCGTGCGTTCGTTCCGGCATGCGGCGACGACGGCCTGCGCGCATGTGGCCGGCCGGCCGGCCGGCTTTACCACTAGTCCTGCCTGCGCGGTGTGGGAGTGGGAACTGGCAGTGGCAGGCGGCAGGGTGTCATGTCTTACTTGTTCACCATTTCTCGCTAACGATTAAGGATGACTCCAACGGGCCGATACAAACAGACGGGCGTTTGGTCCGCGTTTTGTCCGTTTGAATTGGCAAACGGACGCGCGTCCGGCCCATGCCCGCCCCTTTCTGGCCACTGCGCACAACGGACCGACGCATTGAGTCCGCCCCGGTTAGGGTTTTGAGGGTTTTGGAGCATTTTGATCATTTTCACAATTTTGATCACATGAAGACAACCAAATTAAACATAGAACATAGTACCAAAAGAATATTGCCATGTCGGCTTACAACATCCAAAATATAACATAGTTCCGGCCATCTCGGCCATGTTTTTTCGGCCATCTAGGCCATTGTCCAACGTCGGCATACAACTAAAACTACAGGGATGTCATCACTCTCGGTCTATGTAGTACCTTTGCTTCTTGAGTTAGTCGGCCTTCTTCGTAGGGTGAAGGCTGAGAGATCCATGTCCATGATCCTGGCCTCCTCTTGGCGTAGGGCGAGCTCAAGGTCTTTGCCCTTCGTTTCTGCCTCTTTTGCTCTTGCCTCGGCCTCCTTGGCCCTAGCCTCGGCCTCCTTGTCTCTTGCCTCGGCCTCCCTTTCTCATGTCTGCGCATTTACCTCCTCGATATCGAGCTTCTTCCTTTGCAATTCGAAGTAGAGCTTGGCCACCGCCTCTCTCTCTTGGCGTTCCCTCTCTTTCCTTTCCTCATTCTTGTCACATGTCTTGTCCTTTTGGGATAGGAACCCGTTCAATGTCGCTTGCAACGCAAGGGTTGTTGCATCGCGTTTCGCCTCGGCCTTCGAGTTGTTCTTCCCCCTTGGCCTCCCGTCCTTCTCCGATGGGTCGTCTCCCTTGGCAACTGGCTCCCCACCATTTTTTAGGGAGGCGTAGAGGTCCTTCCAGTTCTGCTGGTCCTTGAGCACCTTGTAGCAATGGGTCAAGGTGATGCTCTTCCCATGTTGAGCCTTGAATAACTCCAAAACTTGGAAGACCTATGAATGCAAGGGAATGACAATCAAAATCATTGCAATACATAAGAAGGGAAGAGGATTATGAGGACAGTGCATAAGAAGGGAAAACGGATTACCATTTCTTTAACTCCATAGCCACTTTGAGGCCGGGCTTCAATGTTCTCAACGGAGCCGCAAAACTTGCTCATCTCCGCTTGGATGTGGAGCCACCTCTTCGAGATAGAAACCTCGGTCCGGGAAGTGGGTATGTTTCTGGGCGGAAGGATTCTACTTTCATTGTAGTACTTCATGAACCGGCCCCAATAAGCACTCCCTCTTTGCTCAGCACCGATAATTTGGTTAGTCCCAACCTCGATCCAGGACTCGCAAATGAGCACGTCCTCCTCCGCCGTGAATGAGGCACCCCTTTGGCTAATCTTCCACTTCATGGCCCGGGCTTGGGTCTCGAGCTCGTCTTGAAAAATCGGCTCATCCTCGATGTCGATCGCATCGATGCCGGTGGGCGGAACTTCATCGTCTCGGGCGGTATAATCGTCGTTGGCGTACGTATTGTTGTCTCTGATTATGTCCTGCAGGACGTCCTCCCCTTCCGGCTCCTCATAGTACCTTGCGTCCCCCGACGAGGGTCTGGGCATTTCGTCGAACAGGTTACGGCCTTGGACGACAACAGCCGGGGTAGCTGCACGCGAGGCCGCTGTCTGCGGCGCCGGCGAGTGTCCGGCCAAGGGTGTGTGATGACCCACAAGTATAGGGGTGTATCGTAATACTTTCGATAAATAAGAGTGTCGAACCCAACGAGGAGCAGAAGGTGTTGACAAGTAGTTTCGATCAAGGATTCACTGTAAATACTAGCAGACAAGTTTTTAGGGGTTTTTGATATAGCAGATAAATAAAATACGAGTAAGTAAAATACAGTAAAAATAATTGCAGCGAATGGCCCAATCCTTTTTAGCACAAAGGACAAGCCAGTTTGTTTACTTATGATGGCAAAATATTTTTGAGGACACATGGGAATTTCGTCAAGTGCTTTCGCTTCATACAGTTGATTAATCTTTATTGTTTTCATAAGTGTTGTGTGGGTGAACCTATGCTAATACACCGCCCTTACTTGGACTAATACATACTTGTGATTAAACCCGTTGCAAGCATCCGCGTTACAAGAAAGTAATTAAGATAAATCTAACCACAACCTTAATCTCTGAGATCCTACACTCCCTCGTGCATCGGTTTACCAAAGGAGGTTTAGGTTTCTGTCACTCCAGCAACCCCACAATTAGTAGCCGAATGCACAATGCATTCCCCTAGGCCCATAAAGGTGAAGTGTCATGTAGTCGACGTTCACATGACACCACTAGAAGAATAGCACCACAATTTAAATATCAAACCATTAAATATTACTCAACATAAATTCACTACTAACATCCTGACTTCTCCCATGTTCTCAAGAACTAAACGAACTACTCACAAGACATCATATGGATCATGATCAAAGGTGATGTAATGATGAATAACAATCTGGACATAAACCTTAATTCACCGATAAAACTTAATAGCATCAATCACAAGGAGTAATTAACACCGGGAAAGTTTCCCCTATGAACTAGACAAAGTACAGCCCTAGATGTTACAGCGGAACGAAGTGGAGCGGTGGAGATGATGGTGACGGCGGTGGAGATGATGATGATGATCCCGATGAAGTCCAGCGTGATGACGGTGACGATGGCGATGATTTCTCCCCTTCGGGAAGGAATTTCCTCGGCAGATTTCTCCCTGCCGGAGAGCTTTTTCTCTCTCTGTGGTTTCCGCCCCGTGGCGGCGGCGAAATATTTCTTCTGCTCTCCCCCGTATCTTAGGGTTTCCTGGGGTAGAAGTACGCGAAGGGGGAGCGTCAGAGGTGGGCCAGGGCGGCCACACCATGCCCCGACGCGGCAGAGGTGGCCCTGCGCCATGGGTGGTGTGGGCCCCTCGCGGCCCATCTCAGCCTCCCCTTTTGGCTGGCTCCGGCATCTGATAAAATAGGAACATCTGTATGTTTTCCGTGAATTGTCGATCTTCAGAAATAGGGTGTCTTGACGATGCTTTTCCAGCTGAATCCTGACTCCGGCAGTTAATTCTCCAATAATCATCAAACATGCAAACACAAGATAAAATAACATAAGTATTATATCCAAATATGAAATATATCAATGAATAGCAGTAAATTATGATATAAAATGGTGATGCAAAATGGACGTATCAGTGTGTCAAGCGTGGCGGCGGGCGCGTTGAGATCAAGGGTAGATACCTCGAGGGTGGCGGCGGGTGCGGATTCCCCTACCTCGGGTGAAACCCGCGGCGTGTTTACCGGTAGGTACCCGTACGCAGGCGACGGAGCCGTCGCGGAAGATCTCGACCTTGGCGGCCGGGGCGCCGAGCCATTGGAGCTAGCGGCCGCAGCCACGGCCGCGGCCGCAGCTACTCCAACGGGCGGCACCATTCCAATGAGGAGGAGGGCTGCGGTGGCGGTCCTGCTCATGAGGTCAGATTCGTCGTCCTGGCCCTTCTGCTCGGCGGCAGCCTTCTTGGCGGCGGCGATCCTGTCTTCTTTCAACCTACTCCTCCGGTCGCCCCGCTTCTTGGTCTCTAGGGCCCTCTGCTCCGGCGTGAGCTCCATCTTTGGCTTCTTTGGAGCTTCGGGCGCGAAATCGAGGTCGACCTCCTCCTCGGCGGCCGCCATAGCGGCGAAGTTGGCGGCGGCTAGGTCGGCCATGGCTAGGGCAGGAGCTCGAGTGGGGTTTTGGGAGAGCGAAGGCCGGGACTGTGGATTTTGCCTCTGATGGGCGGGCCCTGGGCGGACTAGAGGAGGACAGAAAAGAGCTCCGCGCGCGTCCGCGGCAGATGCAAACCTGGCCCAAATTTGGGCCAAGAATGGGTCGCCGTGGACAGGAAAACGGACACGCGGTCCGTTTGCGTCGCCCCGTTGGGCCGTGTTTTTGGCTCCCGCGGACAGGATCGGACTCGCGCGGACTCGATGCGTCGGCCCGTTGGAGTCATCCTAACGAGTACGAATATATATTGTTTGAATTCCTTTCCAGAGTCCGAGAAGCTGTTCACAGTGTGCATTTCATCCATCGCGCACATTTTGACATGATGCCAGATGGAAGCAGGGCCTGACTATAAGGGCACAACTCAGCGGCTAAAATTCGTATACAAATCATATACTCCCTCCGTACATAAAAGGATGTCTTAACCTAACCTAAATTTACATGTATCTAGACATGATTTAGTTTATACATACATGTAAATTTAGACTAGGTTGAGACATCTTTTTGTGGACGAAGTGAGTAATAAATATGTAAAATGAAATAATCCACTTCCACGGGAATCGTGGGAAGTCCCCCCGGTTACGTACAGACTGCCCAAAAGATATGATATAGAGCGGTGTGCGTGTCGTCGAGGTTCCTATCCATCATTCAATGACGGGCGTACCCAAGGATCCAATGCAAGCGCCGTCGGCACGCAGGCGATGCGGTATGGTATGGACGACTGCCGCCGGCCGGCCGGGCCGGGTGATGCGGTTTCGTACGTGCACATGACGTAGAGGCAAGCGCGCGAGGTAGACGAAGAGGCCAAGTCGAGTTCTTTGTTTTGTGTTTGATACTTTGATCTGATGTTTTTTTTGACACCTCCAACATCACCACGTATAATCACCAGGAATCCACATACACAGTACATAGAAAAAAGCAAAGGAAGAACAAATACGAGGGAGAGGAGCCAGAGCAAGCTCGAAGAACACCAGCTTCACCGGCGACGGAGACGAAGAGCAGCAACCGCTGTCTTGCCACTGCCTGGGAGTAAATTGTCCCTCGAAAGACGCCGCCTTGACTGCCCGCCGCGCCGCGGCGGAGCTCCTGTCGATGAACGGCCATGGCGGACGCCCCCCTGGCCCAGCAACGCCGCCAAACCCCAGCCGCCTTCGGATCCGACGCAGAAGAAGCTGAAGAACTCGAGCACCTCCGGGATCCGGCCGCCCGATCCGCCGCCACTGCAGATCTGACGGGAACCAAAGGATCTCGAGCGCCACGCCGGGCCTCGAGCTCCAGCAAGCCGCGCGCGTCGACGCCGTGCCCCACGGAGCACCGCCGCCGGAGAAGAACACGCCAGCACCAAAAAGCCCACCACCAGCACCACCTCCTCCTGGGCGCCGCCGGCAGGCACACCGCCCTACCCTACCATATGTACAAGCCGGCACCGGGGATCCCCACCCTCCCGCCGCCGAAGCGGCCGGCGGAGGAGGGGAATCCCACGGCGCGGCGGCGAGCACGCGGTGGGTCGGCGGCGGCGTCCAAAAATCGCCTTCTTTTTCCTCTCTCAAACAGTGACGGGGAGAGGGGAAAGTGAGTGTTTAACAATTTTTACTTTGATCTGATGTGATCTGTTCTGTGCTGCGCCGAGCAGGAGCTGTGTACCGTGTACGACGAGTAGGAGTGGTGGGGAACGGAACGGGTGGAGAGAGCGACGCCTCCGCGGCCTTGTCGGAGGGCCGGCAGCCTCGTGTCGGCAGCTACGCGCCCCCCAACATCACTACCGCACTTGCGCATTACGGACGCATGTCAAAGCTCAAACTATTCATTTCCGTACACCCCTATAGCCAAATGACCGAACCCACCAGCTCACCGCTAGCTGCTTCACCAAATGCTGAAACCCGGCCTTTCCTTCTGGTGCCGGCCTTAGCAATACATAACTCATTTTATACTGTATTACAATAACTTTTGTAAATCACCCATTCATTTACATGGCAACTATGGGATAAAGTTTAGTTTCACATTATTGCTACGTGTGTTGGAAATAATCCAACCTTGTCAAGCCGAGTATGCGGTGGAGACACGTGCAGTCTCCATAGTGCCAAGTTTGACTCGGTTAGCTTGTTTGGAAAGTGTCCGAGTTAGTTTGGTAATTGTGTGTGTTAGCAGGTTATAATAACTAGTCTCTTCTCTACTATATAATATGTCTTCAGGTGATGGTCCGTTTTTCACTTTCCGGTTTTACCCCTGCGAGATAGGAAATATCACACGCTATGCCACCGCTAAGTCAAACTGTCCTGCTCAGACACGTTCTGCTTGTTGCTTCAGAAATCGAAACGACCAAGTACACGAGTAACACGACAGACATGTTCCTGCTTCGTCTTCCGTCGCCATGGTGAAGCACCTGGTCGGCGAGATCGCCGACCTAGGCGGCCAGGCGACGAGCGCCGATACGTTGGGTTTCTCATCCGGCAATATGTGGAGGAGAGGATGAAGCTCCGGTGGTGCCCGCCACCTGGGTGCGATCACGTCGTGGAGTTCCTGGATACCGACCGGCGCACGGAAAGCATCTGCGGCTTCTCCCTAGGCTGCGGCCAGAGCAAATAGGTTCTTTGGAGCTCCATGGAAGACAAGAACGTACAAAGCTGAGAGGTCAGGGCTCATTGTTCCGCGCTCCTCTTTTTCATTGTGCCGTGGCTGAGATGTTCTCTCTAATGGCTTTCACTACCTCGCTCTGATTTTGCTGGCTGGCTGGCAGCACATATGAAGAGAGATGAATCATATGCATGCAAGTTTATATTTGCAGCCTCTGTAGCCATTTTTTCCCTCCCCTCAGGTTGTGTAGAGGAACTCAGCGCAAACGATTACCTTTGGAACTGTGCGTCAGCTACAATGCCCATGTAAGTATCCCAATATTATGTACACAGCTCAGAAAGTTTGCAGTTTATTCTCACTTTTGTGATTAAATATTAATTTAAAACTTATCAGGGTGCTTATTAAGACATTCTGCCGCACATGATGTTCTAGAGCATCGGCAGTAGCCATGACCCACTTCTTTCTCTTACAAGTGAAACGCTGATGATTTTCTAATGACATCGGAAAGTTTTCAACAATAAGCAAGGAAAATATGGTAATAGTTTGACGGGTGCTGCAAATGAATAAAGGAGTAAGTCCATTCTTTTTCTGCCATCCCTAAAAGAACATACATTAGGAATATATCTATGTCGATAACAGAGGAAAAAAAGTTAAATCATGGGGAGATGACTTATGACAAAGTGGCTTACAAGGATTAAGAAAACAAAAGGTGCATTCTACATAAACTAAATTTTGTTGAACAAGTAAGATGAAATGGACCTGAAAATCATCTACGGCATCCACTCATCGTTGTTATATATTGGCGAAACAAAATATTAATAATGATATAAATTTATTTATTGTCCCGTTGCAACGCACGGGCATTTAGCTAGTAGTGCTAGTACTAGTCGGTATAGGAAAGTGCATGTCTGTGTGCTATCAGGCGTTGGTGTACGACTAGGTTTTCATCCTAGTCAGGTGCGTCCGTGTATATATACATGGACAATGTCGTGTAAGATTGTACTGCGAGATATTGAGAAGAGAAATAAAGAAAAACAGCAAGGCACGATATGTGCCTTTGGCGATAATTTTGTCCACGTGTGTTTGTGATAATTTGATGTGATTTGATCCTGTGGGCGAAACCCAACAACGTGTACGTATTGTTTTTCTTTTTTTGCCACACATGAATGGTACATGTTCTGCTACTTCTAATCTTTCTAGACTTGTTGATATCGTACTTTTTGATAGATCACATGTCTAGCTTATTTTTCCAGTCATGTCTTGTCTTGTGTTTTTATGCAATAAATCATGTAAAAATTGCTCATTTTTCCAACAACTTCATTAGTTGCATGCCCGCTCCGCTTAGTAATACAAAAATGTAAATTAAACATCACAAGATAACAAATTTATTATGGGCACGCGACGTGTACTCGTTTGTTTTTTGTAGCCTTTTCGCCTCCTACCACCACAAATGTGTTCGCCTCCTGGTTTTAGACATTTCCCTCCCCCCAAAGACCAATTGGGGTTCGGATCAAAAAAATCGCCCCAGTGACACCCAGTCTGTCCGGGCGACCGCAAAACTATATGACCCCTCTGAGGCCAACCCCATAGTTGGGGGCTTGCTCGGGGTAGTCGGACAACGCCCATACAATGCCTGCAATGAGCGGCTAATGCATGTCATAGAAAATGAGTGAAGATGTTGGTAGTCGTTTGCCCGTCGTCCAATTTCGTCTAGCCGCCACTCCCTCGTCGTTGTGAGCTCACCGCCGAGAGTATGCATCGACCACACATGCCGACTCGGCGCCACTACCCGCTGCTTACTGTCCTTGTTTTGCGTCGCCACATCTCGTTTTCCTGGCGGCGCCACTATCTCCCTCCCACCACGTACACAAGGTGTTCGACCGTTTGCTAACTAGTTTATTTGTTTGATTGTTGAATGATTACTTCATTGCTGCCCTGTCGGCTATGTATAGCGACGATGAGATCATGTATTTTTCAAATGATGCAAGAGGACGCCAACCCGGAGGATCCAAGTCTCAGAGAGTCCTCGTTGTTATTTTAGTTGCGCAACTGGAGTTTCAAGCCACATCCAACCCGGAGGATCGAGGTAGGGACGGGAAGCCAACAAGAACCGGTTAAGAACAATGGGTCAAGTGATGCTATACAATGACTATTTTGCTGACAACCCGGCCGATTTCATTTCGACGGTGCTTTAGGATGAAGAGGGAAGTGTTCACGCGCATTGTTCATGGTGTTCGAAACTATGATGACTATTAGAGATGAAAAAAATATTGCACTAGACTTTTTGGATTCTCATCCATTCTGAAATGCAATGCCGCTTTACGGTATCTTGCATATGAATCTTTTGCAGACTTTATGGACGACTACCTCCGTATGTCCGAATCCAAGGTCATTGAACCCACGTACATGTTATGTGGAACGGTGGTGGGAGTGTTTTGACCGCATTGTCTGAGAGCACCAAATGCAGCAGACACAACTCGGCTCATCGCACAAGGTGCAACGAGAGGATTTTCTAAATTGCTTGGGAGTATCGATTGCATGTATTGAAAATGGAAGAACTTGGAAGGGTAAGTATAAATGAGAACATGTTGGAGCGTTCAATGCTGTATTTGAAGCAGTGACTGATTATGACCTATGGAATTTCGCACGCCTTTTTTGGCATGGCCGAACCTCACAGTGACATCACTCCTCAGTAACGCTCTCTGTTGTTTGCGAGATTTGCTGAAGGCAAGGCTCTGGGTGAGATTATGAGATCAATGACCCCCAATACGACAAGGGGTACTACATAGCAGATGACATATATCCTAGTTGGTCGATAATTGTGAAGATATTCGCAAACATGTTGGTGAATCAAACTCACACTTTGCAAAGAGACAAGAGAGTGTACAAAATTTTAATTTTAGTTTGAATAATTATCATAAATACTCCCTCCGTTTCTTGTTATAAGGTGTATAGTTTTTCTTGAAAAGTCAAACTTGACTAACTTTGATCAGGATTTTAGAAAAAAATAACAATATTTGAAATACTAAGAAAATAATATGAAAATATATTTCATGATGAATCTAATTGTATTGATTTGATTTTTCAATAATCCTAGTCAAAGTTAGACAAGTTTGAATTTTCGGCAAAAACTATACAAGGGAGTATATTTTTATTGTTGTTTTATGCAATCAAGTTTTCTATATTCGAGAGACAAATATGAACATATTGATAAAAATGGGAAAATGGGTAGGGCTGACCGTTTTGGGGTGCCGCTCGGAACGACACCCCTCATTATGCCGAATAAGTGTCCTCCCCCCAAACCAGACACATTTTGGTGGCCTCGGAAAAAATTTCGGGGGGGGGTGCCAGAGAAGATGCTCTCGAATCTTCCCATCCCATCTTGTGTTGTGCACCGTGGGGGCGGGATAGTATGCCTCCGGAACCCCGCCTTTCGTGATCCTATACGAGAGAGGGCGACAAGATATTTGGGAGCATTCTTAGGCGACAACTAACCGTTTCTCCGACACGAAAGACGACGACAATGTCCCCAAGGACGACTTCTTTCCCGACATCAACGACCTATTTGGCAAAATGCTTTTCTTCTGCCAACGTGGATGGTCTTTTCTCCGCACCTTCCATGTTGTTTGTTCATCTGTTCGATACAACACTACTTGTTCTGCTACTTCCAACCTGTTTAGACATGTTGATTTCATACTTAATGCTAGATCACATGTCTACTTTATTTTATATTTACCTAGTCATGATTTATCTACTGTTATTATGGATTTATATTTACCTAGTCATCCTGTGGAAAATTTCTCATACTTCCAACAACATCATTAGTTGTATGCCTAAGGAACATAATTTTTTTTTTGCTCTCGGGCTCGAGTGTTCCCTCCTATTTAAAAATTCAACAAATATATTTTTGAGTCTCATAAAATTCTAAAAAAAACTACAAATGTAGCCAATGATATATTCCACGAATGTGCAAATTTTCAATTTGAGATAGTTTGTATTTTGGTCTAAAAAACAACAAATTTGATAAAATTTCGAGATTTTAAAAATATACATACTCAGATCCACACTTTTATCATTTTTTTAAGCTCAAAATACAACGTGTTTGAAGTTGATACTTTGTACGTACGTGGAATATATCATTGGCTACCTTCGATTTTTTTTATATTTTTTAAAACTTATAAATATGATTTTCGATTTTTTAATTAGAATGAAACACTTGAGCTCGGGAACCAAAAATCTACATTCGCCTAGGACAATGTAAATGAAACGATCACGAGGGAACAAATTTGTTATGGGCATAGAAGGTGTCGGACGTGCCGATGTGAGCATATGTTCTTTCACCTCAACATGTCAAGGACAGGTTCCCAAAGGAAACGTTTTATTGATCCATTTACTTCCCGCTAGCAATTTACAAGGTAATTTCTTTTTTGCAAGAATTTACAAGGTAATTTCGTGTGCAAGCCTGCAAGTGGAGCTATAGCTGGATTGCTGGAGGCTGGAGCACAATCAGACAAGTCTCTTGTGCGGATGCCGGATGGACCTTGCTCCGTGCATGTGATTAGTCCTTCTTGAGTTTTGTCCCCCACTTGTTGAGTTAACAAGCAGTGCCATCCAATCAAACGGCTGCAATTTACAATACCAAGAGAATAACCCATAAGTTAATCACCACTGGCTCCTTGCTTCGTTTCTTTGACTTGTTGCTCTGAGCCACGGTCGAACTGTACCCGGCGCAACGCACAGCACAGCAGAGGCGACCAAAGAATACAAACGCCAGGAGACAAGAGGACAAGCGGACAAGGCCGCGCATAAAAGAAAAGGAACCCCATTTAAAAAGGAAGCAAGATATATCCCCTCCCGGTCGGCCACTTTTATTAACAAGTCGTCGTCTCCTCTCTCTCACCCACTCGCCTCCAAAACAGCCTCCACTCCCCTTTTCCATTCTCTCCTCTCCCCACCCGCTCCGATGTCGCCCACCCTCGAGCCGCACGACTACATCGGCCTCTCCGCCGCCGCCGCCCCGCCGACCCCCACCTCCTCCTCCTCCTGCTCCTCCTCGCCCAACCCCGGCGGGGGCGAGGTGGGTCCGCGCCTCACCCTCCGCCTCGGCCTCCCGGGCTCCGAGTCCCCCGACCGCGACTGTTCCGTTGACGTCGCCGCCGCGCTCACCCTCGGCCCCGCCTCCCACAAGGCCGCCTCCAAGCGCGCCTTCCCCGACGCCTCCCCCCGCCGCGCCGCCGCTGCCGAGCAAAAGGCGCCGCCTGCCGCCAAGTAAGATTCGATTCGATTCGATGCTTTGCCGCTCCCAAATTGGATTCTTTTTCGCCGGTGCTGATCGACGGGGCGTTGCGGAGTCCTCAGGGCGCAGGTTGTGGGATGGCCGCCCGTGAGGAACTACCGGAAGAACACGCTGGCGGCGAGCGTCTCCAAGAGCAAGGGCGGCGGAGAGGACGGCGCGGCGGCCCAAGGCGGGCCTCACTATGTGAAGGTCAGCATGGATGGCGCCCCGTACCTCAGGAAGGTGGACCTCAAGATCTATTCGAGCTACGAGGACCTCTCCTCGGCACTTCAGAAGATGTTCAGCTGCTTCATCACTGGTTAGTGCTCGCTTCTAGGGTCTATCTAATCCTTTGGGACGTCATTGCCGTTTTAGGCCATGTTCGGTTAATCCCTTGCTCAAGAGGATCAGAGTGGATTTGGGGAGATTTTGACTTACAAGGGAATTAATCCACCTCAATCCCTTCCAATCCACTTCAATCCCAACTGAACCGAACAAGCCCTTAAGAAGCGTGATTTACCTGCACTTACAAGTGGATTCGTTTGACGTTTGAAGGGTAATAATTGTTTGCGAGTAATAATATCCGTCCAAACTTATATTGTACTAGCACTTAAATTCCAGTTTCCTGTAGCATTTATTCAGAGGATTTATACCATCCATGCATATGTTAAGACCATCTTAGTGAACCACCAAGATCTGCAGACAGAAAGGGCATATAAGGTTCATCACGTAGTACAATCTAAGCACAGACCTTACTGGCTTCTTGCTCAATGTTTCGCCAAGCTCTCTGTAGCCTAACTGTATTGAAACTACCATTTACACAAATGTGCTAATTTTAGGTGTTTAAGGATAAGAGCTTGCACACTACAACATCTTGGAATGATTTCACTCCTCTTTCTCTCATGCATACACTTGTTAGTTTGTTTGCTTCTTGTTAGGAAATGTGTACTAACTCTGTGGTTTTAAAGGTCAAAGCTCGCTGCGTAAACCATCAACCAAGGACAGGCTTACTAATGGTAAGGCTGATTCCCTCCAAGATCAAGAGTATGTCCTTACATACGAAGACAAGGACGCTGACTGGATGCTTGTTGGTGACCTTCCGTGGGAGTAAGTTTCTTTAGTTATATAAATGTGGCCGCCAGTTCATGGTTTAATTCCAGAATATACTGTACATTCTTCCTTTTATCAGTACTATTTGTGTATGTGTATTAGATACAAATCTCGTGGAACTTTAATCTCTACTGCAGATGAAACTACTTAGGTTTTTTGTTGTTAGGTTGCTCCGAGGCTCATTTGAATATACTATGATGTCAAAAATTGATTTACTACTGGGAAGTTAAGACCTCCACCTCTCTTTTGCATTGGAATGTGTTGCCTCGTAATCTCAGATGGGACTAATACCATATGAAGGTTTCATTTTAATGGATTGTGCACCAGTGCTCCCGTAATGAAAGAAATCAACAATTAGTCAGGCTGGGCACAGAATTGAGCCATATTTAATATGCTCATTCTAGTTTTGCTTATCTCTCTCTCTCTGAATGTTGTCAATGATTTTTCTGAAATGATCACCATGTAGCCATTACTTCCGTACATTAATTTCTGACCTTAATTCTTCCTTGCAGTTTGTTTACCACCATCTGCCGCAAACTTAAAATCATGAGAGGATCTGATGCTGCTGGAATAGGTATTTGTGTTTTTTTACTAGTAGATGTGTGGAACTGTACTGGTATTTGTTTTGAATGCTTCAGCTGGACAAACTTACTTCACAAGAAAAAATTATCACTATTTTTAAACTTACGCAAAGATTTTGTTTCCAGATGTGTTGCATATGAGTTTTGGTCACTACTGTCAATCATGTGCACATATAAATTAAAATGGATAGCGGTGGACGAAACAAACTTGTGGAAAACTTCTATGCCGAGATAATTTCTCTTGGCTAGCAAGCCTAGCATAAGCGAACTACAAACCTTGGCCATATAATGAGGAACTGCTGGGGCAGAAAAAATAGCTGGGAATTGTTGAGCCTGAAACTTTTTAGCTCGGAATGTGCTTTTCTCCATCAGATACTAAAACTGACTGCTGAACTTATGCATGTTTCCAACTTCTGAGTATTTGGTTTCTGTAGATTATTTCGTAAGTTGTAACTTTGGCTTACGATCTGGTTCTGAACTGAAATGTGCCCATTTGCCTGCAGCTCCAAGATCTCTAGAGCAGACAGGTCAGAGCAAATAAGATTGACCTTCAACTGCCGTAAAAAAAAAGTACCGAGCTAAGCTGTGAGATGATGTTGATGCCCTAAATTATTCATGTCAAGTATCTCAAATATCCCAAATGTTAGTGTAGTTTCATGTATTTCTGAGTCCTGGGTTTTACATGTCCGTAATGTGATCTGTTGAGATATTGCAGTTGTGAGTTGCCATGTTTTTCCCTTCGAAGGTCATTTCAGGAAGCTCTGCGCTTCCTTTGTATGCGCGAGCTTACTACCAGTATCATCTCAAATATCTATATATATTCAAGTGTTGCGCTAAGTTACTCTACTCTTCTGTATTTATCCAAATGCCACAACAACTTTGTTATGGGCAGTGGCGGACCCAGGGCAAACTCAAAGCCCGGGCAAACAGTGCATTTGAAGGTATAAAATGATTTTTTTAGACAATATACTGTACAAATACCATACAATTACTCTACGCATCCGGCCGGAAGCCCGGGCGAGCGCCGGGGAGTAGGGGCGCTGGGTCCGCCGATGGTTATGGGTACTACCAATACTCTGTTATTGACCAATCAGCTTGAATCACAAAACTGCGATTTACCTGAGAAAACCGCTACACTGTACAATTATTTTGCCAAGCTATTGTACAATTTTCTGAAGTTGCTGCACGATTTCGTTGTACATCAAGAAGTACAACAGTTTGACAAGAAAAAAAGAACGATACCCTAGCTAATTTTATCCGAGTAACACTAACAAAGAGTAAATTGCCTTGGTGGTGGCTACAGAAAAGTCATGGAACTCGCAATTTCTGGTGTTTCGAGAAGAAACTGCGGACCATCTTAGAGTCAAATCTTGAACTGGTGACTCAACTAAACTAGACAAAGCGGTAGAATGTTTTAGCACTTGCTGAAGAATCGCCCGCTTCGTGTCCATGGGGTGCGGCAGACTCGTCGGTCATCGAGTCGTGCTCAAGGAGACCCGTCTCTGATCCTCCTAGGGTCTCGTCGTCCTCCGTCCCGCTGTGCGACTCAGCCGTCTCGATCCGACAGCGAGTGCATAGTTTCGCAGGAATTGCCGCGCTAGTGTTGTTCTTGTCGACCCTCTTCTTGCGCCCAGACGCCGCCGGAGTCTTCAACTTCAGAACACCCCGCGGAGGACCTCCTGCGCCGGAGATGGTGCTGAGGGCCTTCATCTTGCGTCCAGAGGAAGGTGTCGCCGCCCTAGATTTCTTGGCAGCGGGCGCCACTGCCAGCGTGAGCACGGGCGTTACTGCGGCAGAGTTGCTGTCGTCGGCTTTCCTCTTGCGACCAGCCGCCGGTGTGGAGGCGCGCGGGCTACGGTACACCTTGCACAAGACGAGCGCGTCCGAGAAGCCCTCTTGTTCGAGGCCGATCTCCACCATGATCCAACCCGTCCTGAGATTCCGGACCCGCTGGCCAACCCCCTTGGTCATGAAGGAGAAGAACTGACGCCATCCTATCTGATGGTCGCCGTCGAACACAAGCTTCACGCCAGCCTCCGAGTGCCAGCACCCCTCCCCGGTGGCCACCGTGCGCGGCCTCCGCTGGCCGTGGGTGCTCTTGGCCGGTAGGGAGGTGAAGAAATACCAAGCCTTCTCGCCGTCGCTTGCTGTGGCCGGGGAGTACATGTTGGTGAGGGCGCCGGGGCCGGCGGCGTAGACGTCGACGTCGTGGGTGAACTTGCAAGGGTGCTGACCGGAGGCGACACGCGGGATGAGGTAGGACTTGATGAGCTCTTGATCTTGAGGATGACAGGCGAAGTCCGGGCGTGGCGGCGCGGAGCCGGAGGGCACCACAGGGCTTCTTGGAGCGGCAGATGTGCGACGAATGGGCCGAGTAGGGAGCAACGGGATCTGCTGAGCCCGAATAGGCTCCGAGCGGGGAGTCCGCGCTGTATCTCCGCCGAGGACGCGTCGTGGAGTTGGCCTCCGGGGTGGAGTAGCAGACGGAGACGTCCCAATTACGCCTTGGCTGGTCGAATCCTGCTCGGAGTCGGACTCCATCGACACCGTACCGGAACTGGAACCGGAGACGGAGACTCGAGCTGGCTGGGCCGAAGAGCCCGAGGGCAGATGTGCGGGCCCAGCCGTCCCCTCCTCTTCAGACGAGGCAGAGGAGTGCTCGATTGCTTTTCCCCTCCCAACCTCTGCTCCAGCTTCCGTCGCCGCCGCCGCCGCCGCCGTAGATCTCTTGGAGGGCCCGACGCGCGGGCTCCGGTAGACCTTGCACAGGACGAGCTCGTCCTCCAAGGAGCCGTCGGAGTTGAATCCGATCTCCGCCATGAGCCAGCCCGAGCGCACCAGCCGACCGCCCTCCTTGGTCGCGAAGGAGAAGGTCTGGCGGTACCCGATCTGGCGGCTGTGGCCGATGCCGGCGAGCAGGGCCTTGGCGGCGCGCTCCGAGTGCCAGCAGCCGTCGTCCCCGGATCCCACCGTGCGGGACTTGCGCTGGCCGCTGCGGTTCTTGGCGCGGAGGGTGGTGAAGAAGTACCAGCCCTCCTGGCCGTCGCTCGCCGTCGCCGGGGCGAACTTGGCGGCGAGGTCTTGGGGCCTGGCGGCGTAGACATCGGCGTCGTGGATGAACTTCCAGGGGCGCTCGCCGGTGCTGACCCAGGGGATGAGGTACGTGGTGATGAGCTCTAGGTCGGAAGGGTGGGAGGTGAAATCGGGGCGCTGCGCGGCGCGTCGGATTGGAGCCATGGCGATCTGGTTTAGGGAAGAATTATAAAGGGGGGATGCGGATGGAAGAAAATGGTTGGGGATCTCTAGCCGCGTCGGAGTTCGTCCTATATAGCGCCCGCGATGACGCGTTTCAGCCAGAGTCCGAGTTCCCATCGGGGTCGGAGACGTACGATGTACGCCACCGCCGGCTGGATTAGCGTTATTTTTTCTCAATCCGAGTTCGACTAGGAGACGTACGAATTAGGTAACCGCAGGCTGGAATGGAGTTCGACACGGAGACGTTTTTTTTTTCATTTTTTTCATTAACCTTACGGAGACGGTTTTGTTTTTTCCTTTTTTTTTTGCATTCACACGGAGTCGGTTTCGTTGATTCCAATGGGCTGGGCAGCCCAGATGGACTTTTGTTAGGGGGTAGCCGAAATGATATTAGAAATGTGGCCCTGTATCGGCCCCTACATGTAGCTTGCTATGCGGGCCATCTTTGGACCGGACCACTAGCAGACATAGTTTTCCCTAAAAAAAGTAGTTTCTACAAAACATATTTATTTAGTTGTTTTTTTATCATAAGTTCGAAAATATGGAAAAATTGTATATATGTTGCTAAAAATGTTCATGCATTATACACGATACAAATGTATTTTTAAAATGTTCATGTATATTAAAAAATACGTCCATATTTCATAAGAACTATTCAAAGGTAAAAAAAACATTGACCTATACAAGAAAAAATTGCACGTATTTTGAACACAATGGTTCATGTATTTTAACAAATGTTCATACATCTAAAAATGTTCATGATTTGCAATTAAATGTTTGTGTATCTAGAACAAGTATTCATGTGTTCCCGATGAGTGTATTTTATCGCTCGCCTTTTCCTAATTACAACCTTGATATTCTTTTTTCTGAAACATGGGGCGTAAAGACTCCTTTATTGAATAGGCAAAGCCAAGAATCAACAATATCCTGAAGAATGACATATGAGATAATAAGTTTTAGATCACTATATTCCCGATAACCTTCCACAAATATTGGCAGAGAGAACCCATATGACATGGATGGAAGGCTTAGAAAATTATTTACTATGTCCAATTTATCCTTAGTATAGGAAAATGGAAAAAGTCCATTTTAAACCTTGAACTCATAGAGGTCGGGCGGTTTGAACCCTAAAGTCGAAACCCCTGTCGTTGTACCCTAAACTCAGCAATACGGTCTAAACTGAACACTCTATCTGTTTGACATACCGGGGAACAGAAAATCCTGGCCAGGAATATCCACTGTCTCACTGACTGGATGACCCCGCATGTCAATTCATCTCTATCCCCAATCCATCTCCCTATCTCTAAAATCCACCGAAGCAGATGGCCGTAGGCGGGCGCGTGAGCGGGACCCCGTCGTGGAGGCGGACGACCGCCGCCGAGTCGCCGTGCTGCTGGCAAGGTTTGAGGCCGCGCGAAGGGTGTTCGATGGCCGTCGCGCGAGGCCCCACCAAGGACGCGACGCGGCATCTGGATGCCACTGGGAGGAGGAGCAGGACGCCGTCACAAAGGTGGTCGGCCTCCGCCGAGCTCGTCGTGCTGTTGGCGGAGCTTGAGGCTGCGCACGAGGTCCCACCAGGGGCGTGAAGTGTCATCTGGACGCCGCGCGGGCGCGGGAGCATGACGCCGTCGTGGAGGCGGTTGGCTGTAGCCGATCTCGTCTCGCTGGTGGCGGGAGCAGGGGGCTGGAGGCTGCGACGAGCGCAACACTTGGCGTGGTCGTCACTGTCGCCGATAGTGAAGGCGTCCTTTTTTCTTGCACACGGTGATGTCGTGGCGGCCAGCCTCCAAAGTAAAAAAATACACTCGATCGGGGAACGAGATGGATATGACATGTGGGCCAATGTTGTCAGCGATAGTAGCAATTTTATAATTTTATTTTTTTTCCCTGACAAACATGTCTAAGGTTCATTTTGGACCAGGATTGCTGAGTTCAGGGTACAAACGACAAGGATTTCGACTTCAGGGTTCAAACCGCCCGACCTCTACGAGTTCAGGGTTTAAAATGGACTTTTTCCTAAGAAAATAGCTTAGGGAACTTAAGAGCCAACATATCTGTTTCCACAGTTCTTCCCAGAACAAAGCGGAAGAACCCCTACCAATTTGGAAAACCTTTATTGCCCTCGAAATTTATGAAATATCTAGTGCTACTCTCCACCAAAAAGACTCACTCATTACAGCTGCATGGAAAACTAAATAAAAAATGGCATGAGTCTCTCACTGACTTTACCCATGGCATGTCTACACTGTTGTAAAACTTATCTAGGTGACTGAGAAGTAGATGTCTATCTGTATTTGCAAGGTTATAATATCCAAACCTCTTTTTATCCTTTGGTTTACAACCATATACCAAGGCGCAAGGTACTCAATTCTCACCTTGTTCTTATCTTTCTCCCACAGACATCTCCGGCCTTTCGGCCTTGTCAATAACTTTAATCACTCCTTTAGGTATGACTAGGGTAACACATGTAGTAGGTTGGTAAAGAAGAAATCACACATAATTTGCTAAAGAGAGGCAATTTACTAGTCATGGTGCTAGCTCACACCATGTCTTTATACATATACCTATTTTAATTTGTTTTCTATCTGAGCACACATTTTTGGTGTACAAAACTGGTTTCAAAATTTTGAAACAAATAGTTTTTGGTTGTCATTTTTAGGGTTGACTTATGAGTTGAAGTTTTGTTGACTTTTAAAAATAATCATAACAACCAGGATATGACTTGAAAAAAATTCACTTTTGCATGATCCTATCAACTCTATTGTTGACATTCCCCCGCCCCCTTGAGTATTCTCTTTGTTCCGTGACGTATATGGGTCGGTCAAACTAAGGTGTTAGCTACCCCTCTGACTACAAGATCTTTTCCGATTTACTAAATCCAATTTGTCCCCATTGAATAAATATGAAACGGTAAAAGGCAACCTTCTCTAAATCCTATCAATTATATGTGATAAATCTTTGAATACTTTCTATGTCAGTTTTTATAGATGATAGCACAATTAATATCCTTGGCTGGTGTTTGATTGGAATGTTAGGGGGCTTAATGATAGAGATAAGAGACTGTCAGTGTTTCATGAAATGGAACAAAGCAATGTTTGTGTCATTTTCCTAACGAAAAGTTGGATTATTAAGGTAATTAAGGATGTTATTCACCGCTATCCAGTGACTCCCACCTGGGTCAGGTTGATATCTGCCTATAACACCTAAAACACAGGAAACATCCATCCTAGTGCATTTCATGACGTATATGATCGAGCACTGCTAAACATGCTAAATCGAGTCCATCCAACTCTGATCATCAGTCGTGGCAACGACTGAGTCTTGTTGAGTCGGACACCATGGGACATCGAAAAGTACCCTTCTTTGCCGACTCCATGTTGACCCTTTTCAACAACTTGTCAACATATGCAATCTGATTCAAACCTATGAGCCACATCGATATATCTTTATATATTTTGATTACCAAAATATACACTGCTTCTCCCATGTGTTTCATCTGGAAACTCCTTTCCAATGTCTCCTTGCCCGCGTCGTAGCTATGCGCCAACTCTTTTAAGAGTGGCTACTTCTAGGCAAATCTCTCGCTGCACCCGACCCTTCCTTGAGCATCGAACGATTCCTTCCCATCTGTCCCTTTTCCGGTAAAAAACACAAGTACCATCGTAAATTCCCAATACATTTCCTATTGCAGTCCTCTTTAAGAATTTGTTTGATGGTCACGGTCGCGGCATCTTCTATGTCATCCTCCTCTTCAGGGACTGTAATGTTGACAAACTGCTAGCATCTTCCACGAAGAAGGTCATTGGATGGTGGTGCCGAGCCACATCCTCCGCTCCGGCGAGCAGGGTCTCTTCCATGTTGGTGGCCGACGACTTATGATGTTTCATTGAGAGCAGGGAAATTACTCCTCGGTTGATTTCTTCACTACTTGATGAAGATTTTCCTTAATCCTTCACTCCTACACATCAGTTTCCTTTGATGTTTCTCGTATGGCTCCAATCTCTATTTACTCTAGCTGCCTCTTCTTTCTTCGTAACCCACACGCAGGGCAATGGCCGGGGGTTTCTATTCACCTATTTATTTATTAGTAGAAATTAGTTATTTTCTCTATAATTAGCCTAATTACAACACATGATACAATGTTGACCGTGGGTTTGGTTGAATTCTGGATCCGCCCCAGCCCACGTGGTAATTTGATCTCAAACAACATTTGTTATGGGGTATGCTGGTATGGTCGTACATGAGTATATCACATACCCTTCCCAACGCCAAGTCGACAACCCTACATGCCCGGCGAAGTTTATGAAGCCAGAGACACACCTTCCGACAAGCGTTTGATTCTAGGAAATCGGGTCAGAAATCCCTTGACAACTACACTTATGCACCCGAAAACATGGCATCATGATAACCCCCAAGAGCAGGGGATCACTGTAGCACCTCTCAATGTGGAAGTAAGGTATCGATCCGCAGGAGCAAGAAGGAAAAGTTATCTATTCTCTACAACTAAAGTGTCACAAGTTTTAGTTGATTATGCACTAAACAAGTTTAAAGAACAAGATGGTTGATTTAGCGGATGAAGTTTAACGTAACAAAACAGAATGTAAAAAGTGTCCCAATCCTCTTCAATGCAAGAGGACAAGACAAAGATTTCTCTTATAGGAACAATGGACATGGGTTCATGGGTTCACTTAATGCTCTCTCTCTCATCTACGGTGATTATCATGTTATAGATAAAGTACACACAATTGTCATGTTTTAATGATAGCTTTTATGACGGCTATATGTCCTAAAACACATAGTTGAAAGAAGTACTCATTTGTGTTGCTAGGTCACCCACGCAAGGCTAGCGTGGTTGCTGTCACTCCCACATCATACTCTTCCTTTTACCCCCAGATAAAGGATGTTGGGCTGTATTTCACATGTCACTCAATACATATGCCGTGTCACATCGGCCATCCCGTACCTACATACATCTTACTTCATAATGGACAATATTCTAAACACTAGTGCAATGATTCATAATTCGTGTGCATGACCACATCTATCTCATCTATCCACACTTGGTGGTGTCAATCACCTCATGACAAGGATAAACAAGGCATTATGCATAAATCAAACCATCACACGCATCATAGAATATCTCCAAAGTATGACAAATCATAAAGCTCCAACACAACGGTAAATGCATAACAAATCATCTCATACCACAATATCCACCACAAGAATTACATAGATAGATCCATACTTATGCAAGGCACATCATATGGACTACAACAATGGTCATACATAGAGAGATTAGATCAAGTTACCATCACAAACCCAAAGTCCAGGGGTAGACTACTCCCCCTTCATCATGGAGACGGTGGAGAAGTCGTCGGAGAAGATGGAGACCACCCCGGCAGCGCCCCGCCGGAGTTTTCCCCCTCCAATCTGCAGCTCCAGGTCTCTGTTTCGGTGTTTCTGTGTTTCGGCGGCGCTCCTCCAGAGAACGTCGGGGGTCTATTTTTATAGGCGGTTTTAGGTCAAAACGGAGTCGGTGGAGGAAAGATCAACGGCAACGGAGCTCCGAGGCCCAAAAGGAGGGGTCCCACGCGGCCAGGTACATGGGCCGCGTGGGCCCACCTAATTTGGCCCTCGGGTCTCCGCTTGTTTGCTTCCTTCGCCCCCAAGTCTTCTTCCTTCCAAATTTTGACGCCCGTAAATTTGCAGGTCATTTGGACGTCGTTTGGGTCCCTGAAACATTAAAATAAAGAAATAGTGTTTTCTGCCTGCGCAGGTTAATTCCATAAAAATAGGAATAGGAAATAAATATAATATTCCCAAAAATCATTATAAAATATTGATATAACCCTTATATGATGCAAATATGATTGGAATATAAGTAATACAGTGCAAAGTTCATGTATGCATTTACATGCATCACATCACCATTCCGACAAATAGTTGCGGCCGTCCTATTTTCTGACTTTCGAGCAAGGAAAAAAAGGAGCATGCTACAGCAAAATACGCTATTAGCATGCTATATCATGCTATACCGTGCTATTAGCGAGACATTCTACCCTAATTTATCTAGTGATACAACTCTTACAACGCTATAGCGTGCTACGCGCTATTTTTTCCATGATTTCGAGCAAAAGCTCCATCCTATTTATCTCTGCATATCCTGAGGGCAGGCCAGGTGAGAACGAGTCCGTGTAGGATTTGTTAATTGGGCTATAGGCCGAGACGACTGTACGGATGATGCGTTCGTGGACGCAGTTTCTGATGGGCCGCAAATATCGAGCCGGTCCAGCCCGAGCAGGTCTGAGTTTATCCCAGAACCTATCTATCACTTAAAAATTGCACAGCCATTCGCTCCACTCTTCTTCCCACCACGCCTCATCAGCCATGGCCGCCTCCTTCCTTCGTCCTCTCCTCCCTCCCAAACCCTTCCTCCCCACTCCCAAACCCCAGCTCCCCTTTACCCCCACCACGGCCCTACGCTGCACCGCGGCGCCCCAATTCCAAACCGACCACCTCCACCCCAAATCCCACCAAGGAAGAGAGCAACCAGAAGCAAAAACCCACCCCGGATGAGGCCAACGCGAACCCCCACAGCATCCCCGACGATGAGACCCCGCAGTCGACGACGGCGACCACCTCCTCTCGTGGTCCGGCGTATCCCGTTGGTGGCTCTAGGTTAATAGTGCCAGAAACAATTGCTTGTACGTCACACGTCAGTTGGGAACCCCAAGAGGAAGGTATGATGAGTGCAGCAGTAAGTTTTCCCTCAGTATGAAACCAAGGTTTAATCGACCAGTAGGAAAACGAGGTTTGCTTCGAAGGTGTTGGTGAGGAGTGTAGTGCGGCGCAACACCAGGGATTCCGGTGCCAACGTGGAACCTGCACAACACAATCAAATTACTTTGCCCCAACTTAACAGTGAGGTTGTCAATCTCACCGGCTTGCTGAAAACAAAGGGTTAAACGTATCGAATGGAAATGATGTTTGTTTGCATAAAACAGTAGAGAACAATGATTGCAGTAGATTGTATTTCAGATGTAAAAGAATGGACCGGGGTCCACAGTTCACTAGTGGTGTCTCTCCAATAAGATAACTAACATGCTGGGTAAACAAATTACAGCTGGGCAATTGACAATTGATAAGTGCATATAACATGCATGTGTGAGCTGTGGTGTCTACTATGAGATTCATTTGGGCATTACGACAAAGTACATAGACCGCTATCCAGCATGCATCTATGCCTAAATAGTCCACTTTCCGGTTAACATCCGTACCCCTTCCAGTATTAAGTTGCAAGCAACAGACAATTGCATTAAGTAATGTGCGTAATGTAAACAATACATTCATCCTTGAATAAAGCATTGCTGTTTTACCCCTAGTGGCAACAACACATCTACAACCTTAGAACTTGCTGTCACTATCCCAGGTTAAATAGAGGTTGAACCCAACTATCATGCATAAATACCCCCTCTTGGAGTTACAAGTATTCACGTGGCCAAGGCTTCAACAAGTAACGGAGAGCATGCAAGATCACAAATGACATAGACATGATAATATAATATTCAGCTCCACATAGGTATCAATATAAGTCAGATCCCAGCAAACACAACATGTAGCATTACAATAAGATGATCTTGATCATGATAGGCAGCTCACAAGATCTAAACATGATGGCACAAGTGGAGAAGACAACCATCTAGCTACTGCTATGGACCCATAGTCCAAGGATGAACTACTCACGCATCACTCCGGAGGCGGGCATGGCGATGTAGAGCCCTCCGGTGATGATTCCCCTCTCCGGCAGGGTGCCGGGAAGAGCTTCAGAACCCCCCGAGTTAGGGTTGACGACGGCGGCGGCAGCGAATATGTTCTGGATGAAAGGCTCGGTGTTTTAGGGTTTTCGCGTCTCGGGGAATAAATAGGCGAAGGGGCGATGTCGGCGGACCCCCGAGGGGCCCAAACCACCTGGCGCGGCTGGGCCCACTGCCGCGCCTGGTGGTTTGGCCACCTCGTGGCTCTCTTCGTCTCTCCTTCGGACTCCGTGTACGTGCTGGAAAAATAGGGACTGGCCTTTTGTTTCGTGCAATTCCGAGAATATTTCCAGAAGTAACTTTCTGAAACCAAAAACAGCAGAAAACAGGGAACTGGCACTGTGGCATCTTGTTAATAGGTTAGTCCCAGAAAATGCATAAAAGTGATACGAAGTGTATATAAAACATGTAGCAAATGGTATAATATAAGCATGGAACAGCAGAAATTATGGATACGTTGGAGACGTATCAAGCATCCCCAAGCTTAGTTCTACTCGTCCTCGAGTAGGTAAAACGATAACAACAAATAATTTCTGAGGAGACATGCTTTCACACAATCTTGATCAATATATTGCAAGGCTCATGTCATGAATGAAGTGACTCAAAGCAATGATCTATAGTTTGCTAACAAATAGATAAAGAGTAAACAATGAATCATATAAGCAAAAACTTTTCATGAATAGTACTTTCAAGACAAGCATCAAAAAGTTTTGCATAAGAGGTAACTCATAAAGCAATAGATTCAAAGTAAAAGGCATTGAAGCAACACAAAGGATGATTAAGTTTCAGCATTTGCTTTCAACTTGTAACATGTATATCTCATGGATAGTTGTCAACATAAAGCAATATAACAAGTGCAATAAGTAAATATGTAAGAATCAATGCACACAAAGTTGACACAAGTGTTTGCTTCTAAGATAGAAAGGAGTAGGTAAACTGACTCAACATAAAGTAAAAGATAGGCCCTTCGCAGAGGGAAGCAGGGATTAAATCATGTGCTAGAGCTTTTTAAGTTTTCGAAAGCATATAGAGAGCACAAAATAAGTATTTGAGAGGTGTTTGTTGTTGTCAACGAATGGTAGTGGGCACTCTAACCCCCTTGTCAACCAGACTTTCAAAGAGCGGCTCCCATGAAGGACGTTATCTCTACCAGCAAGGTAGATCATCCCTCTTCTCTTTTGTTTACACATGTATTTTAGTTTCTTTATAGATGACACTCCTCCCAACCTTTTGCTTACACAAGCCATGGCTAACCGAATCCTCGGGTGCCTTCCAACATTCACATACCATGGAGGAGTGTCTATTGCAAAATTAAGTTGCTTACTGATAAATCAGGGCAAAACATGTGAAGAGAATTATTAATGAAAGTTGTAATTAATTGGGGCTGGGCACCCCGTTGCCAGCTCTTTTTGCAAATTATTGGATAAGCGGATGTATATGCCACTAGTCCATTGGTGAAAGTCTGTCAGAAGTAAATGACAAGATTGAAAGATAAAACACCACATACTTCCTCATGAGCTATAAAACATTGACACAAATAAGGAGTAATAAAGTTTTGAATAGTTTAAAGGTAGCACATGAAATATTTACTTGGAATGGCAGGAAATACCACATAGTAGGTAGGTATGGTGGACACAAATGGCATGGGTTTTGGCTCAAGTTTTGGATGCACGAGAAGCATTCCCTCTCAGTACAGAGTTTAGGCTAGCAAGGTTGTTTGAAGCAAACACAAGTATAAACCGGTACAGCAAGAATCACATAAAAACATATTGCAAGTATTATAAGACTCTACACTGTCTTCCTTGTTGCTCAAACATTTTACCAGAAAATATCTAGACCTTAGAGAGAACAAATATGCATCCCAAGTCTCAACAAGCTCTACGGTAGTTCTCCACTACTAGGCTTTAACTACATGATGCAAGAGCTTAAACATGATCTACTTGAGAGCTCAAAACAATTGCAAAGCATCAAATCAAAACAAGACAATGATCTACAAGAATGCATATGTCTTTTCCAATACCAACTACTACATGTAGCATTTTCTTTCTTCCAAACAAACACCAATAATTTATTAAACATAAACTCTCCAAATGATAATATAATGCAGCAAGAGAGTATTTATAAACAAGTGCTAACAGCTCGAAGAGATGCATGAAAAACAGGAGCTAAAAGCACTGCAGTAGCTAGTTAAGAATACTCAACAAATATAAGTGAAGAACATGAGTATTCACATGAAAAAGCGGAGCGTGTCTCTCTCCCACACAAGGATTGCTAGGATCCGAATTTATTCAAACAAAAACAAAAATAAAAACACACAGACGCTCCAAGTAAAGCGCATAAGATGTGAAAGAATTAAAATATAGTTTCACTAGAGATGACCTGATAAGTTTGTTGATGAAGAAGGGGATGCCTTGGGCATCCCCAAGCTTAGACGCTTGAGTCTCTCTGAATATGGTTGGGATGAACCACGGGGGCATCCCCAAGCTTAGGCTTTTCACTCTTCTTGATCACATAATATCACCCTTCTCGCTTGATCCTTGAAAACTTCCTTCACACCAAACTCAAGACAGTTCTCATTAGAGGGTTAGTGCATAATCAAAAATTCTCATATTCTGTAATGATACAATCAATCCCAAAGCTTCTGGACATTAGCTACAGCCACCAATGCTTTGTGGAGCAAAGAAATCCACACAAACACAGTAAAAGAGCGAATGCAAAACAAAAGGCAGAATCTGTCAAAAACAGAACAGTCTGGAATGACGAATTTTTTCGAGGCACTTAAGTTGCTCAGATGGATCTGGCCTAAAATAATGAAAGTTGCGTACATATCTCAGGAATATGCGTGATTTTTCTCAGAATTTTTTGAATTTTCTACAGGGAGATAAGCTCAAATCCGTGACAGCTAAAAATCTGTCACTGCGCAGAAATCCAAATCTTGCATCAACTTTCAATATAGAACTTTACTTGGCACAACATTGCGATAAAATAAAGATACAAAGGAGTTGCTACAGAAGTAACAAAATCCTTGACTCAAAGAAAACAAAAATAACAGCAAATAAAAACGATGGGTTGTCTCCCATAAGCGCTTTTCTTTAACGCCTTTCAGCTAGGCGCAGAAAGTGAAAATCAAGTGTTGTCAAGTGGCAAATCATTCAAATCATCAAAAGCTTCTTCCAACACACAGCTTGTAACAATGGGTATCTTAGATGTTCCTGGAGGTGTTTCATTACCTTTAACCGTACTAAAAGTTTTATCAATTTTAAGCTCATAATGAGTCTTTGGTTTTGGCACTTTAGGAACATACATAAACTTTTGCTCTCTACCCACATAAACTTTCTCCTTTTTAGACTTAAGAGAAGTAAAGGTTGAACTTAAGGTTTCAATAGCTTCCTCTAACTCATCAATTCTATGATTTTGGGTGTCATGGATATTATTATCCTCAAGAACAGTGATTCTTTCATTGATGGTGGCTATTGATTCATTAGTCTTACCAATACAATCAAGAAAATTTGGAAAAAATTTCTCCATAGAGTCTAACTTATTTATAACATCTCCAAGGTGATCTCAACTTTAATATCTTTAGTGGGTGGTGTTCCTACCAAACTTTCAATAATATTACAGGCTTCTAAAGCAGGAGTACCCAAGAAATTTCCACCTGTAAGAGTGTCTAGAACATACCTATACCAACTAGAGATACCAACATAAAAGTTCCTAAGGAGGATAGTGGTAGAGTGTTTCTTAGTACATCTATGATGAGCATCACTAATTCTATACCAAGCATCTTTCAAATTTTCACCTCCTAGTTGCCTAAAAGAACGAACTTCAACTTCAGGAGCATTCATTTTGAAAAACAAAATAAACTGAATTAAACAAGTAACTAATTTTTTTGTGTTTTTGATATAGAGAAAGCAAACAAAACAAAATAAAAATAAACTAGCAAGACAAGTAACTAATTTTTTTGTGTTTTTGATATAAGAGAGCAAACAAAACAAAATAAAAATAAACTAAGCAAGACAAATAACAAAGTAAAGAGATTGGGTGTGAGAGACTCCCCTTGCAGAAGCAATTCTGTTTTCCCCGGCAACGGCGCCAGAAAACGTTGCGTCGAAGGGGAAACAGAAATCTTCTGAATCCAAAGCAACTCGACTTCCCCGGCAACGGCGCCAGAAAACGTTGTTGGTGGCTCTAGGTTAATAGTGCCAGAAACAATTGCTTGTACGTCACACGTCAGTTGGGAACCCCAAGAGGAAGGTATGATGAGTGCAGCAGTAAGTTTTCCCTCAGTATGAAACCAAGGTTTAATCGGACCAGTAGGAAAACGAGGTTTGCTTCGAAGGTGTTGGTGGAGGAGTGTAGTGCGGCGCAACACCAGGGATTCCGGTGCCAACGTGGAACCTGCACAGCACAATCAAACTACTTTGCCCCAACTTAACAGTGAGGTTGTCAATCTCACCGGCTTGCTGAAAACAAAGGGTTAAACGTATCGAATGGAAGATGATGTTTGTTTGCATAAAACAGTAGAGAACAATGATTGCAGTAGATTGTATTTCAGATGTAAAAGAATGGACCGGGGTCCACAGTTCACTAGTGGTGTCTCTCCAATAAGATAACTAACATGCTGGGTAAACAAATTACAGCTGGGCAATTGACAATTGATAAGTGCATATAACATGCATGTGTGAGCTGTGGTGTCTACTATGAGATTCATTTGGGCATTACGACAAAGTACATAGACCGCTATCCAGCATGCATCTATGCCTAAATAGTCCACTTTCCGGTTAACATCCGTACCCCTTCCAGTATTAAGTTGCAAGCAACAGACAATTGCATTAAGTAATGTGCGTAATGTAAACAATACATTCATCCTTGAATAAAGCATTGCTGTTTTACCCCTAGTGGCAACAACACATCTACAACCTTAGAACTTGCTGTCACTATCCCAGGTTAAATAGAGGTTGAACCCAACTATCATGCATAAATACCCCCTCTTGGAGTTACAAGTATTCACGTGGCCAAGGCTTCAACAAGTAACGGAGAGCATGCAAGATCACAAATGACATAGACATGATAATATAATATTCAGCTCCACATAGGTATCAATATAAGTCAGATCCCAGCAAACACAACATGTAGCATTACAATAAGATGATCTTCATCATGATAGGCAGCTCACAAGATCTAAACATGATGGCACAAGTGGAGAAGACAACCATCTAGCTACTGCTATGGACCCATAGTCCAAGGATGAACTACTCACGCATCACTCCGGAGGCGGGCATGGCGATGTAGAGCCCTCCGGTGATGATTCCCCTCTCCGGCAGGGTGCCGGGAAGAGCTTCAGGAACCCCCCGAGTTAGGGTTGACGACGGCGACGGCAGCGAATATGTTCTGGATGAAAGGTTCGGTGTTTTAGGGTTTTCGCGTCTCGGGGAATAAATAGGCGAAGGGGCGATGTCGGCGGACCCCGAGGGGCCCAAACCACCTGGTGGCGCGGCTGGGCCCACTGCCGCGCCTGGGGTGGTTTGGCCACCTCCTGGCTCTCTTCGTCTCTCCTTCGGACTCCGTGTACGTGCTGGAAAAATAGGGACCTGGCCTTTTGTTTCGTGCAATTCCGAGAATATTTCCAGAAGTAACTTTCTGAAACCAAAAACAGCAGAAAACAGGGAACTGGCACTGTGGCATCTTGTTAATAGGTTAGTCCCAGAAAATGCATAAAAGTGATACGAAGTGTATATAAAACATGTAGCAAATGGTATAATATAAGCATGGAACAGCAGAAATTATGGATACGTTGGAGACGTATCACCCGTCGGCCATCTCCACTGACGGCCGCCTCCGCCGGACGTCGCTGACGCAGGGGGAGCCGCCCAACTTCGAAATCGGGTGGAAGCACACCAAGAATCTGCCCCTGGAGAAGCCCAAGGGGTGGGCCATCGTCGACTTCCTGGAGAAGCTGGAGGGCCTGATGGAGCGCGGGCGGTACGGGCCAGGCCCGTTGCTGGGCACGGTGGCCGGCGTGGTGACCGAGCGCGCGTGGAGGAGGCGGAGATCCTGATGGCCGAGGGCGGCGTCGACGAGCGCGTGGCCACGGAGCTCTTCCCCGTGCTCCGGCTGGCGGAGATGGACGTGGAGATGGTCAAGGCCGCCGTCAAGGAGGAGATCGTCAAGGAGCGCGTCGAGACGGCGCGCGCGCGGTGCCGCCAGGCCATCCTCGTAGCGCTCTCGCTCTGACCCTGCACGCACGCTTACCAGTCATCAAAAAGCACATGATTAAGGTTCTAAAACAATAGTGAATCTAGCAAATTGTATTCATTGCACATGTCAGTATTAGGAATATTATGCTACCAACTTGCATACACCTCGAAGGCTCGGATCGCCCCCACTAAAGGGGTGTTTGTTTGGGCTGTGGCTAGCTGGCTGGGCTGCTGTGCAGAGAAAGCTGCTGTACAGTAAAAGCTGTTTTTCTGAGTTTCACTGTTTGGCGACTTGATTGGCTGTCTAGCTGTGTGCTGAGGAATTGTTGAAAATATCCTCAGACTTTTACCGTTACAATTATCTGGTTGTCTGATTGTAAACTAAGAATTGTCTGAAACATCCTTTAACCTTTAAGTAACGAAAACGTATATTATCCTGATTTACATGTAATAAATAATATTCATATCCATCACATATTTTACGAATGAATAAACATGAATATACACCAAAAATTCATTTGTTTTAGTAATTGGATGTTTTAATACTAATTTCATTGGTAATTACCGCATATATTACCGCATAATTTTTTGCACAAAATTGCTAGTACATGCATGCACACAAGTATGATTTGCCCTCTGTAGCTCACGTGAAATCAAAGTTTCCTTGCCCTGTGTAGCGAACCAGCGATGACAAAGGAACAAGAAAAATGAGAAAAGTATTCCATGCTTCGAGAGCACACGGATCTGCAGGAGGGACGCGTAAAGTGTGGACCACACGCGTGCACGAGAGAAGGTTTTTTTTTTTTGATTTATCATACTTGTATTCATATGAGAAGGAAGACAATACACATCCAGATACAAGCAAAGAAAAAACAGAGATAATACAGAGAACACCACTGCTGCCTCCCTCCATCTTCAACCTCGAGGACGCCCAGCTCGCGAGACCTCCACCGTCGGAGACGACGAAGGAAACAGCCGCCGGGAGCACTCACCACGGGAACGGAAGAACTCCTTACCCGAAGGCTTTGATGAGCCGCAGCAACCACCAGCTCCGACGAGCTGGATCTGAAGACGGTGAAGGTTCATCGGCCGGGGACGCACCCCAAGCTCCTGCCGCCCCAGATCTGGGGCCAGCGCCACACCACCTCACCGGAGGTGGCCAAATCTTCAACCTGCACACTGCACACCGCAACAGCAGCCTCCTCGAATCCCCTCCGCCGGCCTCCTGTACACCCGTCACCAGCCTGCCGTCGACGCCGGAAAGAGCAACGGCATAGCAGAGACGCACCTGCAGCCTGGCAGCCCCGTCGAAGACGACGCCGAAGAGGGGAAGCCGCAGAGCACCAAAAAGACGACGCCGACCACCCCACCACATCAGCGCCGCCCAAAAGACCTCTACACGCCGGAGCGCAGATCCGGGGATTCCCCATCCTCCCGCCGCCGGAGCGGCCGGCGGAGGGTGAGGAATCCCGCGGATACGCCGGCGGCCGCTGGGAGAAGCCGAGTCGTCTCCGATTCGCCTCTTGGCACTGTAGAGAAGAGAGGATTCCAGAAATAGGACGAGTGTTTCTCTTGCACGAGAGAAGTCTGCACGCGACGTTGGCTCGATGGCAGTTGCAGTAAATACACAAAGTAACAAGGGCAAAGAGATGTAACGATTCGGTTCTAAGTGGCAAAGCTACGACAAGCCACCCGAATCACCTATCGAGGTGCTTTCCCCGCGCGTGTATTTCGTCTACCGGCTTTGGAAAAGCTCACCGCGAAGCCGACCCGTTTGTTTCATTTGGCTGGCTTATTTCTGTGGAAAGCCACAGAAAGCTCAAACAAACACCCCCTAAATGACCAAGATGTGAAAAAAATAGTGAATACATCAAATTGTCTCACTGTGTCATGAAATCAAATATTTGGACACTTGATCCGGACAAACCTCATAGGTGCATCAAGCGCATCTTAATCTGAATTTGATCCGTTGCGAATTTCTATAGAACAGGTTGTGACTTGTGACACAAATGAGTTCAAGCATTGAAGGAAGCACATAGAAATAAGAGTTAAACACTTGAGGGGTCATGAAGTTGTCACGGATGAGCGCATTGGTCACGAACTCAAAAAATGTAAACAATTGGTCACATAGTTGTGAGTTAGAGCCCCGTTCATCACTCCGTCAAGACAGACGTTAAGTTGCTGACGTGGATGACTGTTTTTTACAAGTACATCCTTACAATTTATTTATTTTAATTGCTAGGTTCCTTACAATTTATTTATTTTAATTGCTAGATCCTTTTTGCTTCACACGCACCAGTACGTGGGCGACCGGACCTGGCGGCTCCCGGCGACCTCGGCTGCCCGGGCTCTCGGCTGGCAAATAGTGTAAACAAAGTGATTAGGTGTGATGCTTGCGGGGGCAAAAGCTGGCCTCTGCCGCTGTGTACATCCTATGCCCAGGCTTCCGGAGTTGTCTAGCTCCGTCACTGCCAGCAGCAACGTCGCGATGGCATTCACACGCACGCCGGCGCGCGCCAGCTCCTCCGCCACCAGCCGGCAGCCACACCACGCCCACCATCGTCGCCTTCGAGAGGCTGTACGGGAGCGCCGCGATCCGAACGAGGTTGCCCGTGGTGATCCCCGTGTACAGGATGCACCCGCTCCGCCGAGGCACCATGACACGCGCGGCGCGCTTGACGCCAGCCACCGTGGACCGCGTAGTTGGCCGCCATGACTCGGTCGAAGTCGGCGAGGTCGACAAAGCAGCCATGGGCACTGGCACCACGGACGCGGAGATGCCGGCGTCGCTGTAGAGGATGTCTAGCCGGCCGTGGCGCGTGCCGACGAGGTCCACCGCGGCCGCGATCTGCGCCTCCTCGTGGGCGGCAAGCGCGTGCGCTCCATGCTGGCGCTCGCCGCGTGCTAGCTGCTGGGCGGGGCCGGCCGCACTCTGCGCCGTCGCGGAGCTCGTGAACGCCAAGGGCACGGAATAGGCGGCGATGGCCTGGAATCCGGCGTGCGTGCTACTAGCTGCAGGCGCATGCGTGCGCTGCCCGGAGCATCACAGCCGGGAATAGCGAGCCAGACGCCCCGAGCTCGCCGCCGGCTGCTTCATCCGGCCGCGTGGTAGTATACGTTGCATGTAACGTGGTCGACAAAAGGACTAGATAAGATTATATCCAGGGGACAAATAGATGCGAAGAAAAAAAAAACAGGGTGCATTTTGCAAAAAAGAAAACTGCCACGTCAGCGACTTAACGCCTTCTATGACGGAGTGACGAACGTGACTCTAACTCACAACTATGTGACCAATAGTTTGCATTTTTTGAGTTCATGACTAATGCGCTCATCTATGACAACTTTGTGACCCTTCAAGCGTTTAACTCTAGAAATAATACAGATGAATACTTGACAAGATGTTGGCATGCAATTGCTAACTGATCAAAAGTAAGAAATTAGTACTCCCTCCATTCACTTTTATAAGACACACAATGAGTGAATCTAAACTAATTTTGTACATAGATTCACTTATTTTAGTATGTATGTTATCAAAATGAAAAGATAGATAGTGCGCCTTATAAAAGTGAACGGAGGGAGTAATAAACTTTCTCCACGATGCAGAACATGAAAGCAGTACGACAGTCCACACATACACTATCTCGAAGATGGTATTATACGTGCATTATGATGTTCACCGCTCTGCCCACAACGGTATCATATATCAACAATACTAATTTAATTAGCTTTTTTGCGAATGACTAACTGAATTAGCTTTATTTCCTGTAATATAAGAGCATCTATGCTTGCAATGCATTGCATCATAAAACATGTTATTACTCTCATTAGCGGAGCAACAATGAAACCACTAACAAAAAGAACTTGAAAAGCGGGAGTAACAAAAAATTAAAAGAATAGATACTCAGGGCACTAATTACATTGGTTTCTCATCTGCACGCTGGCTGGCCGTGATGTGGGAGTGGGAGGCCATTACCAACAAAAGAGAAATAGTAAATTCTAGTTTTTACCCACAATTTTGACACTAATTACCCCATTTAGCATGTTTTCATTCTAATTAGCCCATTTAGCAAAAGTTGTGCCAATCTTTACCCTCTATTTTTTTATGAGGGATCGATTTGTGGGTCCCGGCTGCTGCGAGGTGGATATTTTGAAAGGCATACCTAGTGAAAGTTTTGAAATTTTAGTATTGGTAGTGTGCAAAACTAGAGCTGAATCGGAGAAAGTTCATCGGACATTTCTGAGCTAGGAGATCAGTCACGAGTAATCTGGAAACCTTCAACGCAACTAATATCTAAACTATGTGAACACCGGTAAGCTGGCCGGTAATTCATTAAAGGAGATTGCTGTAATGTGAAAACTAACCAAACGCTAGCTCTCCTAATAATAAGCAGGATTGCCATGGACGCTAACTGTGACTCTAGCCTCGCCGCAGACGATGAGCTCTCAGAACGCCGCCCGAGCTGTGGTGCCACACGTTTTTGCCTACACCGTCGTTCCGCGCCACACATTACAGGAACTTCGTTATGGACTGTTCGTGTGCAAGCCACGGACAGAACCGTTTCAAGGGCTCGCCTCGCTGCTGGACGTCGGCGGTTGGTCCGACGGCGGCACCAAGGCCATCGCCGGAATATTTCCCCACGTCAAGTGTAGCATACTGGGGCTGTCGCACGTTGTCGCCAGGCTCGTTTCTAAAACTTTGACTATGTATGCCTCTGCGAGAACGAAACTGGCGGTGACCACTCGATAAAAAATGGAGGGGTAAAAATTACTCCTCCGACTCGATTTAACGGTTGCAAGCGTGTACAAAGTTTGTACTAGTGTAGCTTATTCTTCACGCCCATTTTTCCGGATCGGAGGTAGTAGTAAACTTTTTCTAAATGGGGTAATTAGAATGAAAACTTGCTAAATGGGGTAATTAGTGTCAAAATTGTCAACTAGCGGGTAAAAGCTGGAATTTACTCAAACAGAAAGTACGGAATTGAGTACCTGTGATCTACTGAGCTCGATGGATATCCGCATGCGGATCATGCTGCGCGTGGATATTTGCAATGAAATTGTGCACTTCAAACCAATGCCTCCGGTAGATGCTGCTGCCAAGTACTTGGTGAGTTATCTTTCCTCGATGTTGCATATCCGTCAAGATGACCTAAGAGATCCAGTTAAAAGGGAAGCAAGTGTTGCCTCAATATCGGTTGATCCACTATGTCGTGGCCTAGGCTAGAACCATGTTGAATGTCCCTATCCATTGTTGCCTTAATGGTTCTTTTGACGAAAAAGATGGCCAGGCAAGAACAAGCATGGAGTGCTAACTTTTGAAGGACATGTCTTATTGTCGTCCTGGATACACGGAGGTGCTGGATCCTGAGATTGGCGCAGCACTAGCGGCCTGTTTCGTTGCTCGCATTGTTTTTGGGCCTCTCGTCTCCGTGGCTCACTTGGGCGTGGCTCTGAAAAAACATGGCCTGAGTCATGTTGTGCAACCCGTTTAGTTACCTGCATATCATTTTTTCTTTTTGCCTATTTATTTCTCATTTTTGTGTTTGGTTGCCTGCGTTGCATAGTGGTTGCATCTGTCTGTGGATACTCTCACCTCCTATTCTACATGGTGAAGCTTACCTCCCGCGATCAGTTCCATGGCGGACGGCGGCGACAAGCACGGCACGGCGGACGGCGGCGACAAGCGCAAGAGCTACTACCGTGACAGTGTAGTTCATGGCGGCAAACGACGGCGGCGACAAGCGCAACAACTGCTGCCTTGATAGTGCAGTTCATGACCGCGACAGAGGTTGAAGAACATTGTACACTAGTGCAGTCTAAACACGTACTAAGTTTAGTACAAGATCTGCTCATATACGACCGTCGAAATAGAAAACTTACAACACGAAAGTTGTACGGAACGTTGAGATGAAACTACTCGTCGAAGGAAATTTCTAACGGTCGATCGAGTGCGACGAATTTGAAAATGTTCGTCTAAAAATGGTGCAAACTTCGGTCCACAATTAAGAAGGTAGGGTTCACGAAACTCGAAACCGATCGCGGGAATGGAACCTACTCGTCGATACGAACATATCTCGTGTTCAAAATATTTCGAATCAAAGTATATTTACGTGTATTATAGGGGATTATATGTGAGGAGGTGAGGGGAACGTTCCTGGGCCTCGCTGACACATCCCATGGGATGGGTGGTGCAGGCCAGAGGCACCAGGGGCTCTCTTCAGGCTGGCCTGAAAAAACGCCCAAATCAACTGTTCCTCCTTAGTTTGGCCCAGCGTGGTTTAACATTCGTGCGCATGCAGAAACACGGAAGACAACTAAATTATCAATTTTTTCATGCGCAGGGCCTGGTTGGGTTGTTGGTGGGGGATTATATGTGAGGAGGTGAGGGGAACGTTCCTGGGCCTCGCTGACACATCCCATGGGATGGGTGGTGCAGGCCAGAGGCACCAGGGGCTCTCTTCAGGCTGGCATGAAAAACGCCCAAATCAACTGTTCCTCCTTAGTTTGGCCCAGCGTGGTTTAACATTCGTGCGCATGCAGAAACACGGAAGACAACTAAATTATCAATTTTTGCATGCGCAGGGCCTGGTTGGGTTGTTGGTGGGCTACAAACACGAATACAGGCCTGTGGATGTGGGATGCCAAGCTGCTGTTACAACCAAGGGCAACCAGGGCCATGGACTAGGGCCTCGAAAAAGTTCTCACCTCTATATACTTCTCTATATTGTTTTTGGCCCGGGTCACCGCTATCAGTATCTACTAGCAGCCTAACACTGATCTTAAAATATAAATAAATACTAATAGCAGCCTAACACTGTACACCAATCCCTCTCGGTAGAGCTTAGCCCAGTCAACAAATCCCTCTCCGTACGCGTCAAGTAGTCAACGTGTCACCAAAAGTCAGCCCACTAGTTCGAGCCACTTGTAGAAACTGTGGCATGTGTGATCGATCCATCCAGCAAGCAGAGAGAGACCACGCAGAGATAAGTCTCAACCAAATGGAGTAGGTCCGCTTGTTCGTGCCGTTTCTATCAACATACTAATAATTGACTAATTTCTCAAACACCCAAAGGTAATCCTCATAAATTTTTTATTATAGAATGTCTGGTTTATTATTTAAAAAAATTATGTACGTTGATGCTTGATATCGATGCAATTTCTTACCATGTTACATAAATACAAGATGAAGTCATATGATTCGTGGATACCCCCAATCTAGCATGTCAAGTTATTTTCCCGAGGGAAAACTCATGATTTTTTTGTTCAATCATAAAGTATTTAATTCAAATTCTACAACATTTATGCAATAAAGCCATAATTGTATGCTTTGTCTTAGTGTACTTTTCTGGATAGTTGCGGGTTCTTAATTTTGGTCCTGGTCTTTCTCAAATCCTAGATCCGCCGCTGCTTACAACACCGATAGAATGACAAAGTGTGTTGTCAACATGGGGTCACGGGCTCACAACTCCATGGAATGAAGTAGGGACTAATCTATGTCCATCCACCATGTCGATGTTGGATGTGGGAAGCCGAATGCCTCTCCTCGGAAGAGACTTTCCAATCTCCATGACTAATGTTCTGACTTGATCTTCTCCGTGAGTGTCTATGATGAGGGCGCGGCCTTGAGGGACATCATGGGAAAGACCGGGATTGCGGAGAGCATCGTCATAGCTATAGTCGCCCGACCTCCACACTTAAGAAGCCGAGCATGCCAGAACTGTAGTCTGCCTTGCCCACCACCGGCCGTAGTTGAGCTATTGTATGTTTAAGTAGTCCTAGTGCAGGGGCCTAGCGGCCGTAGTCTGTCTTGCCCACCACTTGGTTAGGTTGTCTTCTGAGCATATGTGAGCTCAAACATGTTAGAGGTAGTAAACAACATAAACAGCAGCCAAATGATATCGCAAAAAATGTAATCAGAAAACATGTTTAACTAATAGAAAAGATAACGAAAAAATGTAATCAGAAAAATGGTTAACTAGTAGAAAAGATTAGGACGCGACGCACATGCTGATCGTTTGTAGACAAAGTAGCCATTTGTGCAACAGTAGCGTTGTTGACGATAACACCGTTGAAGACAAGTCACAGTAAACGGTGGTAAGCAGAACCACACGAGTTGAATGGTAGACAATCCGTGTTAAAAAACGTGAGCAGTCGCGTGAAACGCTTTTCAAAAATCTTATTCGCTGCTCTCCGTTCACCAATACACACTGACGCTCAGGATAGACTACAATGACGACGCAAAAGCATGAGTAGGTAACAACCTAGATGGGCTTGGTGTATTTCTGCTGCAGCCGATGGGTCGTATATATAGGAGGAGAACCGAACAGTCTCGCGTCGTGTATATTCAACTCGTTGACTTAACGGTCAACACTCTCTATCTCTTCTCATACCAATCACTTAGTGAGCCCTCAACTCAACTAGCAATATGAGACTTAAATTTTGCATCTCCATCTCTTAGGATACATGGACCCTTGAGATTTTTTTGACAGTCATGGACCCTTGAGATCAAATAGAAAATCTGAATCTTAAATGGGCCACACACTTATCCCATATATTTCTGACAGATGCCTCTCCAAAATCGTCAACGATGCATGCTCGTAGGTGTGAGGAAGCTGACCACATATCAGTATAGATCGACGTCCTGCGCCGTAAGCCACGCGACGCACATACAGAAAACTCGTTAGGGCTTTAAACCGGTTGTCAAGTACTAATTGCGTCTCTGCAAAATTTGAAAGATTACAAATACAAGCATGCACATCTACTCAACACGAGATCAGAAGGATGCTTGAATGAAATAGAGAGATCTTGCTCAAGAAAATTAATCGTCATCATAGCATGGGTTGCTTGTTGTTTAGCGAATTATGCTGTAATAGTGCACCGCTGTTCTTGAGGTTCCTCATTCCTGTTTGTGTGGAATAATTTGTTCTACCGATTTTAATCCTGTACCTGATCAGTAGTAAGCTGGATTTATTACTATGTAGTTACGTAAGCTAGAAAATTGTAGTCTGCTAGACGATTGACGAAGAAGATAAGCGCGTAAGGCGCACCTAAAGATAATGAAATCTCAGATATTTTCTGGTATAATTACAGGAGATAATTTCAGCCACGGGAACATAAGGCGAACAACAGGAGATTATTTCAACCGTGTAGACTGGAGACTGGAGAACTGGAGGCGCATCAATCCTGTTATTGTCCATGTCAGTTTCGGTCGACATTTCTGTAAGACGAATTGTGAGAACGAATATTGCGGCACGCATTCTCTACGGGCATGGTCAAAACTCCAAAGACAGCTTCGAATTTACTTCCATTCTGGCCGCCGAGAGTGTTGATCGGGGTACGACCAACTTGTTGGGTCGACGCAAGCTTCTATGGGTCAACCCTTGTAAGTCCAGCTAGGTGGTGATTTCGGTTATACTCCGTATGTCACAACTGAGTTTGAAAGATCTTGTAAAAAATCTCCGGTGTTGTTCTGACCTCCTGATCGGGTGTTTTATCACGTGTAAGTGTTGGTTCACTTTGCGTGAAGTTCTTGATCTTTGGATCTCGTGTTCTTGTGTCGTGTACCTTCCTATACATAGTTATCATGGCGAAAAATGACGTGAAATATGGGGGAAGCAAGGAATCGAGTCTCATCTCGAAGTTTTGTCCACATCAAGTATTTTTGGCTTGGCTATTTGTATACATATAAATGAAAAGTTTATCCCCAAAGATACTGTCACGAGATTTTGAGTAGATCGATGCGTAGCTAACTCGAAGAAACTACAAATAAAATATATACTATTTGGCGACGGAAGTTGTTACACAGGAAAACGGTTTCTCTTGTCACGACGTACCATTTAGTCTGTAGACTTAAGGGGAAAGAAAAAATGTGCTCGCTCCGTGTCGCCTCCCCGCGAACGACCAGGGCGATACCCATGCTGCCGGCGCCTGCCGCCTTCCTCCTCCACCGTCCCCTCGCCGCTGGGCAAAGTTCGCATGGTGCCGGTGGTGGCGGGTTCTCCACTTCCCACGCGCTATGAGAGCCAAGTGGGGCGGCATCTGGCTGGAGGTGGTGCGTTGTTGCTCTTTAGAATTTCAGCCGGTGCAACACTATTGCACATAGCGTGCGGCAGGGATTTTGCACGTGGCGGAGGCCGAGGGTCTCGATGAATTTGGAGTTCGGCGACAACAACTGCTAGGGGTAGGCGGCGGCCAAGTATGGTTTGTTTCGGCTTAGATTTGGGCCGCCTGACATGCTCATTCAGGCCCTCCGAGGTGGCCTATATTGAGTGCATGTGCCGCGTCCGTCGTGCTAACTACCCCTCCCCCTAGCAGCACCCTCCCTCCACCGGTCTGGTGATGACGTGGAAACACACGTTCGTTGGGAGACCCTAAAAGGAAGGTAAGAAGTAGTGCAACAGCAATTTTCCCTTGAAATCTATCAAGGTTATCGAACCAGCAGGAATTGGAAGAGCTTCGACACGGTGTCAGCGGCGCCGTTATGATCACTGACGTGGACCTGCGCACAACACAATCAAAATACTTTGCCCCAACGAAACAGAAAGGTTGTCAATCTCCCCGGCTTACTGAATACAAAGGTTTAAACGTATGGTGTGGAAAGTAATGATGAGTGTAAAAAGGAAAAGCGAGGAAATAAATGCAGAGCGTGGTGGAAACGGTGTTTACAGTTCACTAGTGGTGTCTCTCCATAAACCAGATAAATATGTTGGGTAAACAAATTACAGCTGGATAATTGATAAAGTGCAAATACATGACAATGCAAGATATGATAAGAACATGTTCATTGTTAGATCTATTGGGCATTACATCAATATACATAGACCGCTTCCTAGCTGCATCTATGACTAATAATCCAGCCCCGGGATAGCTTCCGTGTCTCCCATGAGTATTAAGTTGCAAGCAACAGATAAAAACATTAAGCAAAGTGTGTAATGTAAACAATGCATATGACATATAGACACAACAAAGTTGTTTTCTCCCTAGTGGCAACAACACATTTACAGCCTTAGTCGTTTATGTCATCTCGAGCCCAGGATTCTAGAGGCATATACCCACTATCTAGCATAAATACCCCTCTTGCAATCATTAGCATCTACTTGGCCAAAACATCTACTAACAACGAAAAGCATGCAAGAACATAGATAAAACATGGATATAAATAGATGAACAAACTTGATCATAACTTCACAATTCATCGGATCCCAGCAAACACAACATATAGCATTACATAAAGATAATCTTGATCATGTTAGGCAGCTCACAAGATCTAAACATGATAGCACAAGGTGGAGAGACTACCAACTAGCTACTGCTATGGACCCGTAGTCCTGTGAAGAACTACTCACGCATCACTCCGGAGGCAGGCATGGTGATGAAGGGCCCTCCGGTGATGATTTCTCCTCCGGCGGGGTGCCGGGAAGAACTCCATAACCCTCCCGAACTAGGGTTGACGATGACGGCGACGGAACTTTTCGTGGATGCAATTTATAGGCGAAAGAGGGGCGCGAGGGGGGCACCAGGTGGGCCACCCTTGGCCGCTCCGTGGGCCCGCCTCCTCTCCTGGGCTGCCTCCTGGGCTTCTCCTTCGGAATGGTGCTTCGTTCCCATGCAGAAATAAATCAGGTAAATTGTCGTGCCTTTTGGAGAATATTTCAGAAGAGGATTTCTGAAAAAAACAGCAGAACACATGAACTGGCACTGTGCCATCTTGTTAATAGGTTAGTCCCAGGAGGCGTGCCTGGTTGCTTCCTATTCTATACAAGTCGCATTGTTGTTTTCGGTCCTGATCCTCTGTGTTTGTTGGCAGGATCAGTGCTCCACCGCCCGGAGCGAGAGGGCGGGCGTCCCTCTCTGTTGACATCTTTGTCAGTCTAGGGCGACGATGCCCGCCGGTTTCTTTGGAGGACTGGTTACACTTCTACCATGTTTTCTTGTGTATGTCTTGGAGGGTGTGGCTTCTCCTGTGTGTTTATTTTATCTTTGATCTATTGTGTAAGAGGGTCCCCTCACCACTATGTACATCGGTTCGGCCATATGATAAAACCGAGAAATCTATTTTGAGACTAACCATTTAGCCTTCCAAATCACACAACTCAGAATGTGGAAGGCAATCAATGGTTTTCTTCATTGAGTTATTCTTAGTGGGAGCCAAAACAAGACCTAATTGTTTGATATAACTCTGTCAATACTTCTCTAAATTGGACATGGTTTGTTGCCATCGACTCAACGGAGAATAAAGTAGCGACAAAAATATCAATTGCTAGCTATACAAATGTGAAAGATACACAAAAGAATAAAGTAGTGTTTTCTTTGCATGTTAAAATAAGGAAATCCATATGCTTTTGTATGGTTGCCCGAATTGGTCATTGCACTTTACATCAGAAAATGCGAATGTGTAAAAAAGTATTCTTATTTGATAATGGTTCTTCTTCCTACCACTCAATCCATATCGTTCTTATGATTGATTGTAAAATATCAACATTTTGTACTACTACTTGACTATGTTTACCATTGGTAGTACTATTTTAAGCTAGCTGAGTTTGCATAGCAGCTAGTACTAGTGAGAATAAGTGTCGGACCCGCCGCGGACCTGTCCCGCCTGTATATTTTGTGTTTAAGTTGCATAAGTGTACCCTGCACAATTTAACAGCGTATGAACGGAATATTGAAGGGTGAGTCTTAAAAACAAAAATCCCGTAGTGAAATACATTTTCGTGGGAGATTTCTTATTTGTCCTACTATGACAAGTGGGTTAGTTTTCCCATAATTTTCTTAGTCACCGGGTTTTTGCTAGAGATGGGTCTAAGAAAAATATTCTTAGTTCACATGTTGCAACTTTTAGACTCGGGTTTAGAGTTTCAAAAAGTTTCTTAGCCACCACTATTTCACCAATCTAACCATTGGTCCAGCCGGGGCGAAGCAAAATATTTCTAGATCCATTACAAGACACCGTTAATCCAGTATCTAAGTTGACCGCCCACCCATTGGAGGAGGAGCAGTTCAGGTGGGGAAAGTGCAGACGGGTCCCACTAGTTGAGGCTAAACGCTGGAGTGTATTGACCCATTCCAATCCTCTGCATGGTCTAAGAGCAAGTGTGTGCAGCGTATAGGCATGTCTAAGTAAAAGATAGAATTGAATAAAGGAATCCAAGTTGGTACACCGTTTAGCTCACTCTTGATTCACTTGTGAAGTTATAAAAGATTACCATGCATATTTTGCGGTACTGAATTGATGCAGAGCCGGGCCGGCAAAATCCGGGGCCCTGTGCGAAACTCTAAAATGGGGCCCTATCTCACACGACTAATAAATAATTCTAATGTATATGACATAATATTTTACGTAACAATTGAATATAATGAGAATCATAAGTTGCACAATGTTTATTTGAACATCATCATTTTTTTGTTCTTTAAAATGAATTTTTTAATGATATCCTCATAATCAATCTTCTCCAACACTTCGCTCGCTTTCAAGTGCTATCGAGGCCAAATCGTGAGTCTTTGTTGTTCCGGCATTGGAATGATAAAAAAAACTCTATATGCAATACTTGCATTGGGAAAACAATCATACCGCTTTTGCAAACATCAGAAATACAAGATGCCCCATATTTTTTGTTGGCATGAATTTTTTAAGAAACTTCAGCTCAACAAAAAGATCATTAGCATCAACATTAGATTTTCTATCTTTTTTAAGGACAACCTCAAGATTATCATAAGAAGATTTCAAACTATCATAATCCAACGAACGTAATGTTTCCGAGTATCGCAATTGGAGATTATGCGTCAATGTTTGGTAACTCACCTAGTCTCGTGTCCTGTCCGATTGAACTGCTATACTGTGATCTTTGACCGAGGAGACGATAACCAATCTCTAAGAAATGCTGTCAAAAGTTAATTAGGAATTTAGGATTTGGGGATTAGAATTAGTAGCAGAAGTCAATCACAAACAGAAAGGAGGACTTGCCACTCGCCAGCTGTAGCCGGCAGGCTAGTTTGGCGATCAGAAAAGAGGACTCGCCGGCGCTCTAGATGCAATCGTCGATGAGCCGGTGGATTTTGTTAGGTCTCTTCCGTCCAGCGCCATGTAGTTCTGTTTTTTCTATCGATGTGGTCGGTTGTCACGAGGAAACTTGGGATCGGGAGAGGCAGCGGCGTGGGGAATCGATCAATCGATCGATATTTGCCCAGGAGCCCACGCGGAGACGGATGCGCCAGCGGCTGCGCGATGCGGCCCATCGCATACGATTTAGCCCAGTTCTTTTCACATGTACAGTCGTAATTGCATTCTGTTATATACAGGCTTATATAAATTTTGGGCCCTTAAAATCTGTGGGCCCTGTGCTGACGGCACAGTTGGCACCACAGCGGGCTCGACCCTGAATTGATGACACTCTCTTTTTCTCACTTCTTATAAATGGGACCCTTGAGCGTTTTTACTTTGCTAGACCCATGTGTTGATCTTTACCTGGACCTAAAGAGAGATTCTCTTAGCGTCTCCCTCTCCACTGACTCAGGTCTAAGCTAAAAAAATGTACTCTTAGATTCCACACATTCACAATGCTGCACACGCCCAAAGAGCATCTGTATCAGATGTTGGATAAGCCCTCAGCCTAGAAAATAACTGCTGTTTTTAGGGTTTGGGTCAAAAAAAGATCCGACCAGATCCGGCAAAACTGGCCGGCCTAGATTTTTTATGTGGGGGGGGGGGGGGTTGAGCGGGATATTCGACCCTGAGTCCCCATTTCCGCGGGTCATTTTCGTGTTCCCAAATCTCTCGACAGTTTAGGCAGGCTGGAACATTCAGCTCGCGCCCTCCCTTCCGCCTGAGCTGCCGCCCTCTCGCCGCTGCCCCCGGCTTCCCAGCGCCGTCGGAAAGCTTTGCCGCCTCCCTCCGCATCGTTTCCACCTCTTTTCAGCCATGGGGTGGCGAAACCCTTCCGCGGGCCCGTGGCCACCGCCTTCTCCATCGATCTGTCATGAAGCTCGGCCAGAAGAGCCTGCTCCGGGCGTGTTTGAGAAATGGATTTGTGCTTGCAGCCCTAGGTCGTCGGTGTTGCCGATTTGGGGCTGGCCGTCAGTGGGGAACTCGGGCGTCGTGAAACCGGTTTGGGGCCTTCCGTGGGGAAGAATGTGCGTTACTTGGATGATTTCCATCTGTTTTAGTTTTGGAAACAATCGATTTGTAGTCTAATTTGAGAAATATTGATTTGTTTAGATGGATTGGAGTTCGTCGTCGTCAGGCTCGGATGATTCCGACATTGAGAAGATGCTCTTCGACGACGATGTAGAGCACCTCGTCTTGTTGCATCTCGTTGTAGAGTTAGGGAACGAAAACAAGAGAAATAGGCGAGGATCAAAGGTTGGCCGTCTTTGCATTCAGCGAACCGAGCTCTCGGTGATTCGTTGGTCATTAAGAATTACTTCGCCGAGATACCAACCTATCCGGCTCACCTCTTCCCTAGGCGTTATCGAATGCGTAGATCTCTATTTGTTCACATTGTTGAAGCATGCGAGCAAAACTCTCGTTTTTTCCTCAACGGAGGAATGCCGCCGGTTTGGTTGGGTTTAGTTCATACCAAAAGATATCGGGGCAATGAGAGCGAAAACATATGGCATTCCGGCTGACTACACTGATGAATATCTTCGCATTGGCAAAGATAACACGCTCAAATGCGTGGGTGTTTTCCAAAGTTTTGATCCGGGTTGTTGGGCCTGTACTCCGAAGTCCCAATGAGGAGGACACGAAGAAGTTGATGGCTATGAATGAAGCAAGAGATGGCCGGACATGCTAGGAAGTGTGGATTGCATGCATTGGAGGTGGAAGAACTGCCCGTCAACTTGGTATGGTCAGTTCACCGGTCATCATCGTGATCCTACTATTGTGCTTGAAGCCGTGGCTTCGGAGGACTTGTGGATTTGCATTGATTTTTTGGTTTGTCGGGTTGTCTAAACGATATCAATGTGCTCCAGAGATCACATCTTTTTGCTCGGCTTGCTAGTGTAGATGCTCCGACTTGCAACTACACCGTCAATGGACATAATTATGCCATGGGGTATTATCTTGCCGACGGTATATTTCCTTATTGGTCAACATTTGTGAGGACCATCTCACACCCACAAGGCAAGAAACAATCCTTCTATGCTAAAGCTCAAGAAGTATGCCGAAAGGATATTGAGAGCATATTTGGTGTGTTGCAAGCTCGGTTTGCGTTTGTTCGAGGTCCTGCTCGCTTCTGGAATAAGAAATCCCTCTCAAATATCCTGACAGTGTGTGTGATTTTACACAACATGATCATCAAGGATGAGAGGGTTAAACTTGGAGTTTTTCTATGGAAACATTGGCAGCCATGTGAAGTCTAGCCGGAACCGGACGGATCCAAGCATTTCTTGAGACTTACTGGCAGATTGAGGACAAGACCATGCACATCCAGCTTTGTGATGATATTATTGAGCACCTATGACGGTCAGTTGATATTATTTGTATTCATGCGTGATTTGAATCATTCTTTCCATTCCGAACCATTCGTTATTGTTTTAATTATTCGAATTTAAACATTTGTTCTAATTTGGATGATTATTGTATAGCATGATGTTAAAACACTATTATGTTGGATTTATATTGCTGTTTTATTAAGATTATGTTGTTCAAAGTCATAAATTTGGCTATAATCCAGAAAAATCATTTGCGGTACCACACGGGATCCGGCATAACAGATGCCCCAAACTCGTATTAGAAATTGAAATGTATATATGAATTTCCTAGCCCTTCCCATTCGTTCGGACTTTTGAAATAGTTGATTAGTGCATGAAACATGACATGGTATCAGAGCCAAGATCTCGAGTTCGAGTTCTGTGTTTCGCAATTTATTAAAAAATTATTGTTGCCCCTCTTTGTCCACGTATGCCTCTTGAGTCATACCTCTGAGACTCTCGCGCCGTCGCTCTTTTCCGGTTTGCACGTGTTGGCGTTACATGTGAGGGGTGTTAAAATGTATATGTGAATTGCCTAGTCTTTCCATTCGTTCGGATTTTTGTGATAATTGGCTAGTGCATCCGGTACGAGTTTGGGACATACCGTAAAACATTTTCCGGTCGAACCCGAAACTTGTTTTCCGATACGAAATTATTTGAGACCGTGCTCTAAGTGGGCAGAAATGGACATCTCGTATAGCACATACGGGTACATTGGGTCAGCTATTGAGCAGCCTTAGACATGCCCACCACTTACACAGGCTGAGTCGTGCGGCGGCTAAGATGCATAGTAAATGTTGAGGCTCAAGTAGCAGCTAATTAACGTGACGGAAAATCTAGTACCATGAGAATTCTGGCCCGCCGTCACTTCGTGTGGTCTTACTATAACGAGGATTTTTCTCTAAAATGGGATCGTTCTCGACACGTCACTTGACTGGAAAACAGAGGGCAACAGTTGAACGACGACCCTACTCCCAGTACAAAAGCAAGGCAACCGCAATTTACAATCAATCGCGCATGCAAAGCTCTGCTTGAAACCATCGCAAACAAACCTTAGATTTCGTTGTTTAGCGTCGTTTCTTATTGGTTATAGTCTGCTGCCCATTCTGAGTTACACACTTTTCTGTTCTCAATTTCTTCCGTAAATCAGTTGATAGATGATAGATCAATAACCCGGTTCTCGCAAGCTCCCCATCCAGTTCGTCTTAGAATCACTAGTCCACATCAATCAAGTCATACACAACCAGCGAAATTCGTTCCGCAACATCAAATCCGGTAGCATCGTTTAGACCTTACGGGAACAGATGGAGAACGTGTACGTCTGCCTCGGCGTAGCTCTGGTGTCCTTGTTCATCGTGTTTGCCAGCCGAAGGCGCTCGGGAGCGCGTGGTGGCGAGGACCGCTTGCATCTGGCGCCTGGGCCGTGGCAGCTGCCGGTCATCGGCAGCCTGCACCACCTCGCCCGGGACCTCCCTCACCGCGCGATGCGCGACCTAGCGCGGCGCCACGGACCGGTCATGTTCCTCCGGCTCGGCGAGGTGCCCACGCTGGTGGTATCGTCTCGGGAAGGTGCTGCCGAGGTGATGAAGACCCATGACACGACGTTTGCGACGCGGCCCCTGAGCGCCACCATGCGCGTGCTCACGAACGGCGGCCGGGACATCGTGTTCGCGCCCTACGGGGACTACTGGCGCCAGCTTAGGAAGATCGCCGTCATGGAGCTCTTCACCGCGCGCCGCGTTCTATCCTTCCGCGCCATCCGCGAGGAGGAGGTCGCCGCCATGCTCCGTGAGATGGCGGACGCCGCGTCGGCCGCGCGACCCGTGGAGATGCACCCGCGGCTGTCCGCGCTTGTGACGGACAGCACGGTGCGCGCCGTGATGGGCGACCGGTTCAAGGAGCGCGACGTGTTCCTCCGCGAGCTGGACAGATCCATGAAGCTCGCAGCCGGGTTCAACCCGCCTGACCTGTGGCCGTCGTCCCGGCTCGTCGGTTGGCTTAGCGGAGCCTGTCGCCTCGCCAAGGAGTGCCGCGATGTCGGAAACAGCGTCCTCGACGCCATCATCCAGGAGCACATCGAGAGGATGGAAGGTGGCGGAGGCCAGGCCGAGGACTTGCTCGACGTGCTGCTAAACATACAGAAGGAGAGCAGGCAAAACTACGGCCAGCTCGACATGGACGCCGTCAAATCCGTCATCTTCGTAAGTACCGTTAGATGAAGAGTCAAGGTTCTTACAATGCTACTACAAGCCTACAACTATGGAATTTTTTTACTTACGGACAGAGACGACAGTCTTATTAAAAGCTCTGCTCTTCTCTATCAAAAATGTTTGACATGCATGCAGTGATGCAGGACATATTTGGTGCCGGCAGTGAAACCTCAGCAACGACCTTGGAGTGGGCCATTGCGGAGCTGGTGAAGAACCCAAAGGTCATGGAGAAGGCCACAGCTGAGGTTCGGCGAGTCTTCGGAGCTCGCGGCGCCGTAGCTGAGAACGCCCTCGGCGAGCTCCCGTACTTTAACCTCGTGATCCGGGAGACGCTGCGTCTGCACACGCCCGCGCCGTTGCTTCTCCCGCGGGAGTGCCAGGAACCATGCCAGGTGCTCGGGTACGACGTGCCACGGGGCACGCAGGTGCTCGTCAATGCATGGGCGCTGTGCCGCGACGAGCGGTACTGGCCTGACGCGCCGGAAGAGTTCCGGCCGGAGCGGTTCGAGGGTGCGGCAGCCGCGGTGGACTTCAGGGGCACCGACTTCTCTTTCCTGCCATTCGGCGCCGGCCGGAGGATGTGTCCTGGGATGGCGTTTGGCCTCGCCAACGTTGAGCTCGCGCTCGCGAGCCTGCTGTTCCACTTCGATTGGGAGGTTCCAGACGCAGCCGAGTTCGACATGAGTGAGGCGTTTGGCCTCACCGTGCGGCTGAAGGCTAAACTCTTGCTGCGCCCTGTCCTCCGGGTACCCATAGCCGGAGTCTTATCGGCAGGCAACGGAGATCGTTAGCGTCCCATATGTACGGTCACTTCGATGAGGTGAAAATGTAGCGCAAGCAAGAGCTTGCACGTCGACATCTAGCTATCTTGGGGAAGAAGAAGGTGCAGGACAATTGTAGCTCGGACGGCGGTAAGAAAGTTCAACAGTTCAGGTAGCACTGGAGGATTTTCTCATATAGCTGCATGTAAGTTGGTTTGTAAAGTCCTATATCTGGATATGTACCCCTCAGTTCTAATGTAAAGATTGTAATGTATTGGATAAATCAACAAAGCTGCATAGTACTACTAGCTTGATCTTGTGTGCATAAGAAATCAGGATCTGAAGACCGGTATCTGTTACCAATTTTCCGATCCTGATTCGGTGAAAATCATGTTGTCAAGTACTAGAAATGTAAGCTCATATGTAATGACCTCCAGCCATATTCAGTGAAAGTACCCTGCTCTGTGGGGTGTTATGCTGAATTGAAACTTCCTTTGTATGTTCTGCAACATTAACAAGCATAATAAGGTAGCAACCAAATACGAGGATGCCGAATAGAGATCTGAATCCTTTTCTAAAAAAAGAATAGAGATCTGAAAAAAAAATACCAAATAGATCGAGGGTCGATAGAATACAACTCATGATAGAGAAAAGGGAAAATGAATAATGACGGAATAAAGCTAAACAGTATTAACTCATAATATCAGTTGGTAAGACTGAAGAAATAAATAATGAATGTGTTGTTATCGTAAAATCAACATAAAGATGTGACAGCGTTGGACAATAGATGACATGCTCAACGACCACATTGCTGCTTGTCGGCACTAACACGGGTTTTGTTGATCGGGTTCGGGCTCACTTCTCGTGGTTGAGACTCTTAGTCCTGTTGAGCGACCTCGAAATCACGTGCGTGATGACCCGATGATAAAAATGTTTATACACTAAAAAATGTTCATGTGAAAGAAAAAAGTCCCCGTAGTTCAAAGTAAGTGTTCACAAAGTTCATAAAATATTCACGTGAAAAAATGTTCATACGGTTCAGAGTAATTATTCGCGATGATTAAAAAATGTTCACGTATAAAACTATAATCAAATCGTTTGCTTTTGAAAAAGAAAGAAAGAAACATGAAAAAAATGAGGAAAACACAAACTTGAACAATAAAAAAAGAAAGAAAAATGTAACGAAAAGAAAAAAGTAACAAAACTAAGAAAAGAAAACAGAATAAAAAGGACGGATGGAAACTATGAAATCCTTCTATATGGGCCGGCCCTTGGATCGGGCGCCTCAGGTATCAGATACATAACGCCCGCCACGTTTAAGTCTTCAGGAGCGCTCACGGGAGATATCAGTTATTGGCCCAGTGTCTGAAATATGGTCAGCCCACCAGTAGTGGTATAATGACCCGTTTCTATTTATACGAAGCTTATTATCTCTTGTTGCAGCCCACACAGCTCAGAAACTCCATGCCAGAGGATAAAGCAGGGTGGGCGTTCGGTCTTGACCAAAAAATCCGTCTTAATTTTTTGGTTTATTTGGAATTCGTTCAGCCAAAACTGGAGACCGAATATTACTGGAAAAAGATAAAGATCTAAACTTTCGGGTACCTAGAAATTTGGTCTCTATTTCGGTCATGACCGAATGTTGTGCAAATAGTAGATAGCTCCAAAATACGATGAAGCTAACAACATACTCCGTATTTGCCAGCATTTCGGCTATAATTTGGACAGAGAGCTTGCACCTTGATGCCCTCGGGTCACACAAGGTTGTTGTGACCGAATTGACCGCACAAATTTGGTCTATTAAATTAAATAACCAAATTTTACTCGGTCTTTTCGGTCTGGTCTTCTCGGTTTCGGTCTCTGTTTTTTCGGTTTGGGCTATCAATCATCTGTTTTTCTGCCTACCCCTAGGGTAAAGTACTATGACCATTTTTTATAGAAAACAATACTGTAATATTTAAGTTTGTAGGACTAGATACTCTCATTATGAAAAATATACTTATAAAATTTTAAAATTTCAAACAAATTTCGTACATACATCTGGATATTTTATGTCACGCACAGAGTTTCACGGAAAAATATATTTTGTGGTTTGTTGAAAAAGACAAATTTTGGTGCTAAAAGTGACTTATGACACAATTTGTTTCTGTCTTTTTGACATAGGCCACAAAAATGTATCAAATTTATGAGCGAGCATCAAACTTTATTTCAAATCTTATTAACATTTGAAACGCGATTTTGAACAGAGTGAGCATATGGTCCTATGAATCAAAATGGATTTCCGGGGCGAACGATCCCTTCTCTGTTGTGTCCCTGCCTCCCCCGTTTCAGGCACGACGGATTGCATAGCATTGGTCGACACGTCATACCCTTTGCCATGTGCCGCCGCGTTGACCTGCTGGTCGAGTTCTCCACCGGTCCCGTCCACACTCCCGGACCACAAGAACGTACATGTATCGATTTTTCACCAATCCAATCCCTGCAAGTATCCCATTCCATCAAGCTTTGTGATTTTCTCTAAATTTTATTTTCATATCTTGAACTAATGCAAATGTCCATTCATTTTCATTCTATAGAGAAAACTATGACAAAATTTGGAGCTATGTGTGTTATACGCAGATTACATAATAGTTTATCTAGTTTGATAGATCACAAAGCATTGACTCCCACTGCTGTCGATGCGTGGTACTTCAAGTTATACATGGCTTTAGTTTTTTATCCGCTGAATTTTGAGTTGGGTCTTAGGCCCGTGGGCCAAATAAATAAATAAACATCCCATATGAGTCATTAGTGCATAGCAAGAGGCGATGATCTTCTTACAAAAAAGACTCTTCATACAAAATCCTAGTATTCCTACATTGTTGGTTGGAAGGGTGTTGGTCTTCTTATAAAGTAGACTCTTGTACCACTCATTAGAGCATGATCAAATGAGTCACTCACGCAAGCTCCTTTTTCTTCATGCAACGCTCGCATGTCGTGTTTTATTATGAGCGATCTAGGATCAGACTCTTGCAATTTGTGCTTTATTTTTATGCTAGGAAAATATTTAATTGAGATTAAATTGATTAATGTGTGGATTAACCCATCATGTTTTCCCAATCAGCTATATTAGGAGCAGAAAATTGTATATGTTACCTTACGATGCACTACATACGAACATTCTAGAGCTTTTTGTAATCTCGAGCTACTCGCTCCCTATCCTGCTTCCAGACTGATGTGGACATCTCTAGCATGGATATACACACAACTGTCACCACTACGTCTACTTCGCCCATGTACCGTTCAACCGGTCGTAGCTCCGCGAGAAGGCACCAAGAGGACGTCGGTAATCAAGCAATGGCGATGCAAACAGCAAGCATGCTCATTGGGATACGCAAGTGCATGGAGTATTTGGAGTCCAGCCATGCATCCATACGTATACTTGCATGGATACATGCATGCTTGGTCGTTGGTGTTGTGCATGCTACGTCCAACACCAGGCATCGGTGCAAGCAGAAGAAAATGGGCCGAATAGCATGTATGCCTGGATATGAATTGGGCCGGCATGAAGCCCACGGCGAGACGCGACACCAGCACGTACCTGCGCCTCGGACGTGAGAACATCTAATAAATATCAGGGTACCTACGGGGACTGAAAGGTTTTTAATGAGTCGATTTGCTAGCTTTTATATTAATATATTGTGAATTTCAAAAAAGACAGCCGCCGGTTAGGGTTTAGGTTGGGTTTTGTTTAGAGAAGTTTAGCTATTGTGCTATTTTTATTTGTCTACGCTCGTAGCGGCTAGTGCGACCGTCAAGACATTCTTTCGGAACCCCAACTTTTTGTTTGAGATTATTATTCATCTAGCATATCCGTAATTTCAGATTGCTTACGCTATTGTTTTCTTGCTTGTTCTTGATTTGCATGCAGGAAAAATCCTTCGTGGACAGGTTGATTGTGCCGTTGGCTCGGTTGATAACATCATGGAGTTGGTTCAGCGATTACCGTGGATATCAGTCGTGTACGGTTCTCCCTGTAGGGTTGGTAGCCGAATCGTGAGAGTCAAATCCTACAGAAATCATAGTTATCCTCTCTCATCGAAAGATCGGGAATCCTAGAACACATCACAGACGTGCATCGCGTTTCGGGGGAATAAGACTCCGAAACCACATATCTAGAGATCTTATATGCATTACCGTTCCTGCCTTCACCGAACAACTTAGTCAACTAGTTCACCGAGAAAACTGTGAAGATTATTTCGTATGTTCTCTTCTTGCTGTGTTTAGTGATTGTTCTTAGTTAACTAGTACTGGCATTTGAGATGCCATACCTATCTTAACTATTGAGTTATATATCTAGTTTGTGCAGTACTGTTCTTGGGTTAATCTTCTTAATTAGTTATCTGTCATGCTGTAGCCAGTTTATTTTCCAGATTAGATATATCAGAAAAATGGTCATATATTCAACACTTACTCGAAACCTTGGGTCCGCCATGTCTCGTAAATTAAAATCAAAATGGTCGCGTGATGTGACGTTAGTGCAACAAGGACAAGGGGCTTGTGATGATTTGTGAAAGGAAAAGTCTTTGGAGGCGACCTGGCTAATCCATGGCCATAAGCTTCCGTATAAACTATAGCTTTAGTTAATTAACCTCGCTCGGGTCATCTTGAAGGTGATCGGAAAGAGAAAGGAAGACAGAGAAAGGAGGAGTTGGTCAGCGAGAAGCATACTAAAGAAAAGAAGAAGAAAAAGGCAATATAATTCGGGAATTTTTCTCTCAAATAAGAATTAGGTAACCAAGTCAGTAGAAAATAGAGTGTGATGTGACGAGCTACTCGTGATAATTAGTGGCAGCCGCTATACAAACAGTCTATATGTAGAATATGCTGAAATCTAGCAAGTTTCACAAGTAGTGCTTGCAGACGCTTTCCCCCTCGATTGCACGACTGCATGTCGTGTCACACGGCTCTCCCTTCTTACACGTGGGTGTTGACGCCTAGCTCCTGTACAATGTGTTAGGTGGAAGGTGGGAGTACATGGTGCAACAATTTCATGAAAAATTGCAGTATTTTCTCCATTGTTTTACTACAATCAGCAATTTGCATCGTCTGAGATCCATGTAAAAGGCTGAAGTTAGGGAAACCAAGCGTCTCCAAAGCTCTAGCAATTTCGTCAATCTTCAAGCATCTGCGTGGCGGTAAAAACTGTATGCAGAAGCGACTAAGGCCATGTCCAATGGAGAGTGTTAGGAGAGGTTTCCTCATCACTTTGTATCAGTTCGGCCGTGTGGCTTTATTTATAAAGCGGGGTGAAATCCTGTTTCGAGTGCTAGGAGAGGTGCCTACAAAAATAAATCAGATTTTTTTCTAACCACTACTGTTTATTTCTATTGGAGAGGTGTCTAGTTAAACATATTTCTTCAATAAATAAGCACCAATGCTTAGAAGAAAACCGTTTTTTTTAAACATTTCCCTAAGCACTCCCGATTGTACATGCCCAAACGCAACCTGCAGGTAGCAAGCCGCAATTGACACCTGAAAGATGGAGAATAAAATAGTAGGGGCATGCACGGCGTGATGCATTATTTCTACTCTAATCCTGCACTAGCCCCTCTATTAAACTAACTTGGATAAGGAGAACACAGTGGGCATGATGAGGCCATGCGGGGTAGATGTTGTCTCCTTTAAGGAGTTTGAGAGGGACGGACGCTCAAGCCTCCAGCGAGACTCAAAAGATTCTCATGTTTACTTGCCACCAAATTAAAGCTACTCTAGCGCCAACTCTAGCTACTTAATTAATTACAACTAGCAGCCATCTGTGTGTTTTTCGACAAGATGCGCTTACTCCACTCCGTGCCTCGTTAGTTTGACGTCTAGATCGAATACTTGCGCAATCGTTTCTGAGATCGTCTCCTTGCACTTTATTATTCAGTTGCATAATTTGCAGATCATTTTGTAAAGGTTGTGTTGTATTATTTGTCCTGACAGGCTTGTGTAAGAGGTGCCCAGGCTGGAGGTGAACTAGTTTATTGGATCCTGTGACAGCATGAGTCATGATCAAATCAAATCTATTTGTGCTGATGTGGAAGAATAATCTGCATCTTGCTAGAGGTGTCTCACCATTGAGATAATGTGTTCTTGTTATTCTTCAGATCAAATCCGACCTCACTTGTTAAAAAGATTCTTACACATTTGGGGGTCCTCGGAAAAAGGAAAACTTGGATTCTTGGAATTATACTGACCTGCCTACAGTTAGCAGATTTGACCCTTTATATTCTGACATTCTTCACTTCTGATTTGTAGCCAATTTCTGCTGATGTAACCACTGTTTTCATACAGAACCGAACTACTAGCACTGTTCTAGACCGGTAGGCTGAGCCTTCACTGCTTAATTTGGGCTGCAATACTCACCTGTCAGCTCGCACCTCCGGACCCGTGTACCTGATACCCAAAAACACGTCCCCGGTCAGGTACCTCCTCTCGTCGTCGTCGCAGTCGAGCTCCAGCTAGAAAGAAGAAAAAAGTCATTTAAAACCTTAAATTCATGGAGATTAGACAAATCGATCACTTAACTCGAAATCCCGCACACTGGACTTGTGAATCCCAGTCTATTCTGAACGCTATGGTAGTTTTCCAAGACAGAAAGCGATTTAAGATCGCTACTCTCACTGACTACATTGATCTACATGTCATATCTTATCTTCTACCTCTATCCTCTCTCTGTCATCACTGGGTAACTAGCTACTCAACGCACACCGCCGCAGCACCGCCTCCTATACCGTGACAACACCCATCCTAGCCACTTCGTCGGGAGTACGATAGGAGATGCTCTAGGTTGAAGATGAGTTCAGGGCGTGCGGCACCGATGAGTCACCGGACAAGGCTAGCTTGGATCCTCGGCCAGCCTTCGCAAAGCTCCGGTGTGGCTATCCCGCCCGTGATCTCATGTTCCTGCGCCTTTACCTCCCCTCAGCTAGGCTGTCCTTATGCTCTCCCCTCCAACTTCCCCTCGCCTGCATGTTGCATTACAGTGGTTGGATAGAGGCCGAGCCATGGCTGGGTCAACGACCTTCTGTGCTCCGGCCGACGTTCTAGGTGAGAGGTGTGACTTGAGGGGTCCTGGGACATAGGACGGAGAGTGTGGGGAGGAAGGAGGAAGATTGAGTAAGAAGTGTCTTACAATTAGGGTGCACATGTGAGTATGAGTAGGCTGTAATTCCGGTCGAGATCTTCGCATTCCCGGTGCACCAAACATATTTAGGGTTCAATTTATAACGAAATTCACAAGTCTGAGTGTCAACGACTGGAAAGTCGATTTTAGGGTTCAATTTGTCTAACCTTTACAAGTTTAACATTTAAAATGAACTTCCTACTGAAAGAATTATAGCCAAAACCAGGTAGCGCTCAGACGCAGATCGCTGTACGTGTATATCATGTAGGCGACCAACCAACCATCTGGTCAAGTTGGCCATTAAAACCAGGCATACGTAGCCATTAACGACTGGAGCGGAGGCAACCAACCACGGTGGCGTCTCATGGCGCCGGCGGCAATATCCAGCGGTGGTCCAGGTCGCACGTGAAGCGAATATCCGAAAAGCCAAAGCCTCCGCGACCCGGAGTCGGTCAAGCAACCAGCGGGCAAAGCCACTCACGGGGAAGGATCTGCGAAGCTGGAAAGAGGAGCGGTTGCGAGCGCGCCATGGATCGACCAGCGAAGCTTCTGCTGGACAGAATCGCGGGAGGAGATCGCGTGGCGGGCCTTTGCGACACTACTAAATCGCGCCGAGATCTCTCCCTGACCTGTAGATCCTCTGCGTTGTATTGTACGTACCCTAACTACCCGATCCATTTGTTTATATCACTTGCCTCGTCGGGGTCGATTCATGCCTTGCCGATTCCCTCCAATCCTCCATTTGTTTAGCCCGCCATCTTCCGCGTCGGAGCGAATTGTTTAGCCCACCATCTTCCCCATCGGAGCGAATTGTTTAGCCAAACCCTACCCTACCCTCCCAACTCCCACAGTGAAAGTCGGAGCGGCAATATATAGTAGACGAGACTTGTTCATCCAGACTCCAGAGTGAGCTGCTCGATCGTCAGCTACTTACTAACGACGATTTTTAATCTCTTATACTGCCCCTTCCCTGTCCAAGAAAATGGGAGTGATCAAACTCCCTCCACACAAAGAAAAAAGAAACAATAAAGAATCAGGATAGATGCCTCAGGTGAGAATTGGAGCCTGCGCATGCAGTATCCAAGGATCAACCTGTCCAACAGTGCCACTGTTGTACGATTTCGCTCTGCGAAAGCGCGTGATCTTGAACTGATTGGAAGCTTAAATTGTTCATGTGGAATTCTGATCTCAAGGCGCGACGTACACATTTATACGCAGACTTATCGTGGCCTCGTGCAACACAATCTCTCGGTACCGACGGTACGCACCTCTGAGTTTATTACTCCAGCCGGCCCACGCCTCCAGCTGCGTTGAATCTCAACTCGCTCTAGGCTTCTAGTTCTAGCTAGGTGTGAAATACTGCTAAAAAAGCTTTTAGGCGTGAAAAAGGATTAATTATTCAGAGTGCAAGTATGTCCTAAGAAGATGTTAAGCACTCGATTACACTGGAGCTAGCGTGAGCAGAGTGGCCTGATCTCTACGGGACAAAGGCATGAAGGCTGTCAAGGTCATCTCGCGATGGACAGCCCTCATGCGATCCTTGTCATGCATTCTCCTTCCATTACTCTTTTTTTACTCTCCTCAAGCTTTGGTTCGACATTTCAACCAAACGGCCAAGTAATGAAAGAAACAATAACAAATTCATTATTCAAACCATCAACCTCAAGCTCACTTAATAATTTCATGGGCACAAGGTGTAAAAACATAATTCAGTTCTTGTTGCTGTTGCGAGTGATTGATCACCGTGACAAGGTCTTTTTTGTCTTTTATTTTTATTTTTTTGGTTGTGTGCATCCTAGATATCTCCGTGCATCTTGTTTGTGCAAACGCTGGGTGTAGTTGGTATCTTTGCGATATTAATATATATTCCATTTATCGAGAAAAGTTATCTATGAGAGAATGGAGTCAATATTTCTTCCAATTCGGATGTACCAAATCATCTGAAGGAGCAGAAAGTGAGACATTGGGGCACATTTTTTTTCAATGGATTAGCAACCCACAAATTTAGTCCACATAGCCATCTCTCCCAACATTGGTAATCTGGATGTGTGGTTTGGCACCGAACGATGGATAGTGCTCCTGTCCCGCAGGGGCCGACTCGAGCGACGACCACTCCGATCACCGTCTCCACTCCGCTATCTTGTACCCCCAGTCGTAGATCGCCACCACCAACCCTCTCCCCTTCCCCTTGCCCATTTCTCTGGGGGACTGTGCAGACGATGTCGACAAGGAGGTCGTTGCCATGCCAGATTCGCAGCCGGATGTGGCAGGCGGCACTCAGCCAGATATGCTGGCGATTCAGGCATCCAGGACGTCAGGCGGCGCCGAATCCGGGGTGGGGCCTTGCCGCTGGGTGAGCTGGCTCACTCGGTGCCCCCTCCCCGGCTAGAAACTCCTCCACCCTACCAACCAAGGTTTCTCCGTGCATTGATGGCGGATCCAAATGCGCGTGGAGAGGTGTTGCCTCCCCCGCCTCCTAGGCCTCTGCTTGTGGGTCAACCGCGCGGCAATTACTCCAGATTGGGTGCCGTGGGAGGGAGCCTGCTCTCCTTAGCTGGAGCAAGCTCTACACAGCGCCTTCAGTCCACCCGCCCGATCGTGTCGAGAGGGCATCGATAAGATTGCGGCTTCAAGCCCCTTTAGCGTCCGTCGCATTTGTGGCGACGGGAAGGCGGATGCACCGTCCAAGTGTCAGGGGAACGACACGCACCTGAGGCACAGGGGCACCTAGGGAAGAGCACTAGTACAAACTTGACTTTAAAAGACGGAACCTAGAGCCGGTTGGATAAAAAATGAAATACGCCGTCGAGGGTGGTCTTCCTAAAGCGAATGTGAGTCTGCTGCTTCCGCTGCCTCAGTTCAAGACACCGCTACACCACCTGCTGAGATCTCCGAGCTTGCTAGCACTGTGAGAAGACATGGCACTTAAATAGCGATCGGAAAAAGCCTCCAGATTCTCCGTGGTCGGAAAGTCTTCCTTAACATCGTGCGGCGTCGGTCAGCTCACTTCGCTCGTACACGGAGGTGCTCATGGCGCCGATGTGGGGGGGACCTGTCAGGTCGCTCGGAGATGGATGAATGCCACCCCCGGAGATGTATGATTATTTGGGAGAGGATATTTGTACTGGATGATGACCCAAATATTGGGAGGATACTTGGTTACGTGTCTAGCTCAACAATATATCCCTATTTCTAATATTGTGTGCTGGAAAAATGTTTTGGCGGCCGATGTGCTATCTCAGGTTCATTTGAATACTAAATTTGGATGTTACTTAAGTGGAAACATGTGGAACAGTTGCAACACTTAGTTCATCCATTGATGGATATTCAACTAGCACACAAATACAAATCTTTTGTGTGGAATCTCACAAGTTCATGTACCTTTAGGGTAAAATTGATGTATACTCACTTCCTGAATGGTCACACTATGTTTCTCCGTAAATACTTATGGAATACAAAGGTTGCACTATTATAAAGATTTTTATGTGTTTACATAGATAGATACTATTGACTAAGGATAACCTTGCTGGCGAAAACGGAATTGTTGTAAGAAATATGTGTTCTGTAATTTCGAGAAATTTATTCACCATTTGTTTATTGCTTGTCCCTTTACTCATCTTATTTGGACGATAGTAGAGCTTACTTTCCATATTCCACCGCCAACTAATATGACTATTTTGTTTGGGAAATCGGTGAACAGAGTTGACAAAAACAACAAAGCACGGATTCGTGTGGGGGTTTGCGCGTTGTTATGGCCTATTTGAAATTGCCAAAATGATATGATTTGTTTTAAAATGGGAATGTTCCTTACTAGCATATTATCCACATGGCTTTGTACTAGATCAATATGTGGTCTTTTCTCCTTCTGGTGTAGTTGCAAGATCCTATGCATACTGGATACAGTCGTACGGCGACGATTGCCCGGTCTATCTTCAACCAGACTAGCCGGTGACATTTTAAATATTAGATGTTTCTTAAGCGTCCGATGCTTTTATCTTTTGGGCCTCATTTTTTTGACCATCTTGAGTGATCCATGACATGTACACTTTGATATTCTAAACTCTGCAATAAGATGGTTGTGTACATCGATTGATGCAGAGGCAGGGTCTCATTCCCCTTTTTGAAGAAAATCTTCCTATAGTAGAATATTTAATTGTAAAAAAATCATATTATGAGTTTTTATCGCTGACTCCAACTGATATGTAGTGTCAAAGAGTAAGCACCGACTTTATTTTTGTTCCTTTCCTTGCTACATATAAGATGGTAGTATTGAATAGTGCTTAATAACGAGTATCTACACGCAATTTACTTCCTTAAGTAAAACCAAGGATGCATATGCATTCTATGGAAAAGAGCCCAGGAGATTGCCACCTGTCTAATTGAAATAAATTGCCCCCTTTCTTATTTAGTTTCCAGATTTGTATTTCGAGCTATAGGGTTTTGTGGCACATGGTGTTAACTGTGAGCAAAAGATGGTCATGTCACTAGAATACTAGATGCATGTATTGTTAAACTTGCAGCAAGAAAAGCTTGGGAGAGCAAGTCTCCCTTATAATACAGAGTGGGGATATATTGGTCTGCAAGGAGATCTCTCCCTTTCATTTTAAAAGAGGGCTACGCGATTCATCAATCAACTCTCTCTCTCTTTCTCTCTCCGTGTGTGTCTCTCTCTATCTTCCTCCAAGGTAGCTATCTTGTTCCTCTTGTTCTTCCAAGTCTTCCTTCTAGGATATGAGTGGGAGCAACTTTGGAGACAGCATGGGTTGGGGCAGATCATCCGGTTCCAGGAGGGGCAAGAGAGGCGGCGGAGGCAGCGGCGGTAGCGGCAGCGATAAGCCAAAGCAGCCGCAGCGGGGGCTCGGCGTGGCGCAGCTGGAGAAGATTAGGTTACAGAGCGAAATGGCAGAATACTTCCATCCTCCCGGAGGTCAGGCACCTAGCTCGATCCACAGAACGGCCAGCCTCAATTTGGTGAGTGAAGACATATCTTGTATAGTTGATGCTGCGCATAAATATGCATATTTTCTGTGTGTGGTTTTGCATGCGATTTCTGTGCGATTTGGCGTTTCTGATTTCTTATGCCTTTGGATTAATGGATCTATCGAGCAGGAGGATACACAGGCTTCGACGTCCTCACTGTCATCATCCCCATCGTCTCCATTCCATGCCCCCGCTGTCTCGTCGGCATTCCCGGTCCATCCAAATTTTGGGGTACGGTAACATCTTTTCCCCTTTGTCTTGTTTTGGGAAGAAGTTATTTGGTCTACGAAAGTTTGACATTGCTAGGTAGAAAATTTATCGGATTTTTCTCTGATCATCTAGTCTTCGTTCATGTGATTATAGTTAGGTGCCGCATGCATGTGGAACCAGTAGAAATTACTACTACCTCCGATCCATATTAGTGGGCACAACTTTGTCTAGATACACATGTATCTAGTCTAAATACTTAACTAGATACATATGAATTTAGACAAAGCTATGCCCACTAATATGGATCGGAGGGAGTACTGATTTTCATTCGTCAGTGCAACAAAGTGAGAGTTTAAGCTTTGCTTTTTGATAAACTGTGGAAGTCTCGTCAAGTTATTTCAAACTCAAATGAACAGTTATTCTTGAATTGGTTGTTTGAGCATTGTTTCGTGTATATGTTTCAAGGGTGCTAGATCTACGTGTTGTATTTTTCTTCTTCACTCATTATTAACTTGTATACTTATTTTCTCCTTGATCATCAACATCGTACCGCTTTCCCTGGGAAAAAAGACATCAGCATATAAGTAGTTCATCAGACGAGGATCCTCCGTAATGTTTTCATAATATGAAAAATCTGCATGATCAAAGTTTCTCTGGCATTTTTCTATCATCTGCTTTCGTGTCTCGCCGTAGTACAGTACGTATCGTGTTTGTTCTCAGTACCTTACGATATCTCCCACTTTATCATGTTTATATAGATGGCATATGGAGATAGAGGAGATGCAAGATATGGTGAATTCCAGGCTCCCATCGTCAGGTACTGCTACTGCACTCATCTTCACTAATGCTCAAATTTACCTCAAGCAACTTGTCATGAAGCTCCAACTAACGTTGCAACATTTGCATATGCCTGCCAACAAGATCGCCAAGCACCAGCACAATCTACGAGCCCGCACATTACCCGCATCCAGGCGTCACATTGCCGCTCTTTGCACCAGAGGTATGTCGATCTGTGGACCGATCAAATGCTTTAATTCACTACGAAGTTTAATGATCGACTCATGTGGTTTGGTAGGAATCCACCCGTCTGAGGGGGCACCATGACCGAAGCCGATCGGCGGATTCCACGAGCAGGAACTCTGGTGATCCACAAGACGTGGACCTCGAGCTTAAGCTATGATCCTAAAATGTTCTTCTCCTTCTCTCATGTTCACATCTCCTTTGATCTTATGCGACAGTTCCTTTCTTTAGGTCTTGATGGTTTTTTTCCTTGTGGTCCAATAAGTTTCTGAATTGGTGCCACTAGCTAGAACCAAGGATTCGCCAGCTTGTGTGATGCGCAAAAGAAAAAGAGAGATGAATAGCAATTCACATTATTTCTCACATCCAGACATGTTGTATGGGTATGGCCGTATGGGATCTCTGCAGGTGATATCTTGCAGTCGCTTTGATTGTACTATACAACCATAGATTTGTTGACTCTTGCCTGGAACTGCTTGTAAGCATACACAAAGTTCCGTACATGATTGCTATTAATCTATGCTATACAATTTTCATCATTGCTGAGCTCAGAGGGAATGTTCATATATGCATGAGCACTTTCATGTGCCATTGCCAGCACATTTTCTATCCATATGCACAAGATGGATATAAAATACCCCACTTTATCACTGCGCTATCTCTTGCACAGCTGTATTTTTGTACTACTTATAAATTATATAATGCAGCTTGTGTAAGCCGTTCCATCGTTAGTTGTTTGGTGTTATGTATAATGGTCAGATCTATGATCTTTCTCTGAGTGTGTCATGGATCAGTACTGTGGGCATGCATATGTGTCTGTCCGGCTAGATCTAGTGGATGATAATATGTCATCTACAGTATTAAGTAACGATAATTACTTACTCTGTCTATACTACTCTCTCTGTCCCAAAATAAGTGTCTTAGATTTGCTCAAAAGTTGATGTATCTAGACATGTTTCATGTGTAGATACACCATTTTTGGACGAATATAAGACATTTATTTTGGGACGAAGAGAGTACTTTATAGTAGGTGTATTTTTTGTGCACGGTAAGAAAAAGCCTGATTTGATGTTAATTTTAAATGTATTTAAATAAAAACAGCTGTACATATATTTACAAGAGGGAAAAGAAAAGGTTACACTAGGCTTAAAAAATGCTCCATATCGACGAGTATACCTTACTAGCATGCTGATCCTTGAAACAATGATGATAGATTGATAGTACAGTCTAGACGAATGAGCACCATCTTTCTAAATGGTTCTCCACGCATCTCTAATAAGAGATAACTAGCTGGGTGGCCCGCGCAATTGCGCGGCTAGCAATGCCATTATTTTTGCACATGCTCAAATGCGATTGTTTGAATTTTTATATGAATGTAATCATCTATTGAAACCATTTAAGAGAAATAAGAAGTAAATATAAATTCCAATCATTCAGGACACTTAGTTTGTAAAGCGTTTCTACTACTCTCATGTTTAGAATTAATGGTGGTATTTTGCATATGATCACCGGAGTAACTTAATTAAATTTTTAATCTTCCAAGTTAAAGTATGTAATAGAGGGCTGTAACTTTCAACTTGTATTTTTCCTGAAACTCCCGAAAATCAATTGTGTACCTCATGTAGTAATCTTCCATGTAACATTAACAAAGATTCATTATCCACATCCCTTAATGATAATGCTCCTTCTTGATTAGGAGTGTGTATGGATGAATATATTGGAAAAACTTAATGAGATTTTGTTCCCATGTGTTTCCCCATGACTCCTTCTATCATGTCTTCTATACTTTTGTGCTGTCAGAGTTTATATGATTATATATTGCGTTGTAGGTGCAGGATTTATTATTCGCAACTGACCTTAAATCTTAGCCTATCTATTAACTATTAACCTCGCACATCTTTTGTCCAAACTGTATATTTTCCTGTCAGAAATTTACAAACAATTTAGCGCTCCTATTTAAATTTCTTAATTGTGTAAATTTTCGGTGTTCCTAATGGCTAATCAGAAGATTTATGAAAGAATAATGTATCTTGCCTCGTATCCAACTTTGCATCATGCACACACCAATCTCAAACTGTGTGATCTACAATTTCTTACCACACGGCTCCAATATCTAAAAGAAAGGCTGTAATGCCGTACATGAACCGAGGCTCTACACTTCAGTAGTAGATGGCAAGCAGAAACAACAGAAATATATGCTCTCTCATCGAAAGGATCGGTTGTAGTTTCCATACGGCAAGTCGGGGCTTTTTTATCGGATGTCTAGTGCTGATGTGCTCATCGTAGCATATACCAAGCAAAAATACGATCATTAGGAAATTTAGTGGCGTCAATAGTGGGGTGATTTAAAATAACATCAATTCAATTTACACTCACCAAATTTGCGGAACAGAACACTCACCCCAATTTATTGCCCAGAACAAAACAACATAGAAATCGGGAGAAACATATAGGATTCGTCTTCATCCCTGCAAAAAAATAAAAGAAATTTTTCATTGCAATTCTTCTCACGAACTATAGTACATGTAGGGTTGAAATTAGTACAGCTTATTACCTCAGAATCAATCCTTTCACCATGCATGCAACAACTGGACTACCAGATCCTGAGCTCGTGCAAGTAACAAATAGGGCTAATGGCTAGCACTGATGCCTCCCAACTCGTGGTCTACAGGTCTCAAAGTTTCAGTCCAATCCGGCTGGTCGATTCGGCTGTCATATGCTTGTGTTGCAGCCACGCAGATCCTGATTGCCACCATGATCTTGGCGGCGGAGTGGGGCGTTTGGCCTCCCGGTTTTACCTTCCCTTGAGCTAGCAAGATTGCCCAAAGATAAACCGCACCTCTTCCTGTCATGCGTCACACAGACGTACGTAGATGAGAAACAAAACAATCTGATGCATGGAGAGCTGATTGGTTCTGTACGTGGCGGAGCGACGCGAGCATGCACAGATCTGCCGTCAGTTAATCTGCTGAATGTTTTGTCCCTGGATCACTTTGGCCGATCGAGGGTACATTGTTACTTGCATCTTTCCGGGGATAGGATCATTGAAGATGCTGATGATGATTGGGTGCATGATGACGACGGGATGGAGCCGTGGATCTTGCCTAACAGTGTCTCGCCCATAGCATTGGTGAAGACTTAATTCTTCTGTGACGGCCATCGATCAATCTATAAAGATTTCTGGCTGATCGATGGTATTCGCCGGCCGGCGTCGTCCCGCATCTCTGGTTCGATTCCCAGGTAAGTGATCCTTTTGCCACGGTGATCGATCGTTGTGTAAAAATCTCCGGGCGATCGATGGTATTCGTCCGTCGGTGTCGTCCCGCAAGCCGCAGCTCTAGTTCGATTTCGATTTTCAGGTGGGTGCCTTCGCTCGGCATGCCTTCAATTTGCCGACGGCGTATTTGGTGGTGTCTTTCCGGCCTGCTCAGATACATGTGCTTATATTTACTTCGAAAGGTTCATGTACGTGGTCAAGACAAACACCTATCCGTGAATTTTGTCTCAAGAAAAAACCTATCCGTGTATTATTTTCCTAAATCTGAAGAAAAAACCTATCCGTGTATTATTTTCCTAAATTTAGCTTATGTACCGTATACTTCCTAAACTTAGCCTTTTGCTTTCCCGGTTGTTGAACGTGTTGAGGCTGGACAAATCGGCACTTTTGTTTTCCTTTCTAACCTGTTTGCACACGTATGACTTCCATGGGCAAACGACAGCTGATTGCGATCCTATTCCTAGGAGCGGAGTCCATATTTAACTGTCCAAATCAGTTTTTTTTTTCATAAATCTGCTTGCACACGTTATGACTTCTATCTATAGGCATACGAAGTCCGATTGCCGTTGTATTTACCTACGATCGGTGGGACATTGGATTGCTCAATCTCTACCGTTGAGATATAATAACTTCCTAGCGTTAAATCATCACCGTTAATTGTCTTGTGTTTTAATTATATAATAGATTTGGGACAGAAATGTTCTTGGTAATTGATTAGAGAGTAATTACCGGCTGCTATACTCCATCTGTATCACACTAAAAGATGTTGTTACACCTGATATAATGTACGGAGAGGGAGTAGTATTTTTTTCATTCTTTAAAATCTTTACCGTGCATATAGATCATACAACCATGGATGCATGTAACATAACCATGAACTTTGACCCTCGTTGACCTCTCCGTAGTACCTTACATTTCCGCAGGCACAAAATGATAAATATACCCCAACTTCTCCATAGCCTGCGACACCCACCAGCTTCTAGATCCAACGAGGAGGTGTGAACCAGAGGGCATGCAACAACTTACCTTCATATGTGTCACAACTCTCTTGACATGGCCGACACCCGTCGTCATGTTCCCGCCGACATGGCCACCAGCCAGCACCATGAAAGGTCACCTTTCGTGGCTGACTCCGCCTCTCCATCTGAAGTCGCCGCCCTGGTGTCCAAAGACCTAGCGCGAGTTGAAACGATGAGATCCTCGCTGCCTTCTTCACCAGCGACCACACGAGGGCGTACAATAGCCACCCCGGGCCACGGTGAGGGGAGGAGGAGTGATGGCAGTGTGGGAACCCTAATGGCCACCTGAGTCGCCCTCGGGGGGACGACATGAGGTCCCTCGATCAGGATCATATACAAAAATGTGTAGTATGTTTTGTGAATAAAGAGTTAACGCTCGAGGAACATGCTTTATGATGATTTAAGATGCACCGATACTTTAAAAGTATCGCCCAAATGATACGGTCTGATCCTTTCTCTAAAAAAAGTGATTCATTCTGCTCACTAATTATTTGCTACCTGCAGATTAGTGGCATACGTACACTAGCTTGCTCGTCTAGCTTTGCACTGAACCAGATCGAGCTAAGAATACTTTGAATTATATAATAAACTAACCATAATCAAAGATATCATCCTCTCAATCTCCATCCGAATAAGCGCGTAGGAATCTTCATGGAAAGATCACTCCTGCTTCGGATGACGAGGACTGCTTTGCTGTCCCCAGGGCCGGATCGGCTGCCATTGTCGGAACGATGCAAGTTGCGCAAATCCCAAATGGTACTTTTTGATCAGATCTTTTCAGCTCATCATCGCATGCATGTGTGGTGCGCTTCGTGCATGCATAAACATGAAATAATCCTTACAAACTTGCAACTTCCATCCCCATATATATAATTATATATAGGAAAATGGTTCTGTCACTACGGGAAAGGCCCAAAATGCCGACGGCCGGCCGCCGTCGGCGTACGCTCGTATGCCGTCGGCGTAGGCCTACGCCGCCCGTCGGCGTATCCCCGTCGGCGTAGAGGCTCGTCGGCGTAGCAAATTTGCCGTCGGCGTATCTGTTGCCGTCGGCGTACGCCCTCATACGCCGACGGCATTGCCGTCAGCGTATGAATGCAGAAAAGTTAATTTTTTTTGAATTTTTTTTAAAAATTTGAATTTTTTTTAATTTTTTAACTTTTTTTTCTATTTTGAATTTCTAACTCAGCTACATACTAAATCTCTAATTACACATTTAATCATAGGTCAAAGTACTTACGCTGGTCAAAGTTCCCGTTCGGTCACCCATCCTCAAATTGCTCCACCCAAGCACGCTTAACCTTTGAGTTCCTTCATTGTTAGCTTTCAAATGAGAAATGAGAACTTACTGATACTTATATCATATCAATCATGTTAACCCTGATTTAGAATGTTACACTTTTTCATTGTTTCAATTTCGAAAATTCATTTGAATAAGTTACAATGATTGTAAAATAGGATATATTTTTAATAAATGAAAAATAAAATTATTTTTACTTTTATTTCCTTTTTACATTTAACAAGGAATAATTCATATCTTTAATTCCGTTAATCGGAATTTGAAAAACAAAATGTCTATGTCAATAAGAAAAATGAGAGGAATTAAAATATGACATCCATATCATCCTTTGCATTAAAATATGGCAGGCCATAGTTTGTGATTATGTTCCATATTTGGAACATAGGGTGCCTTGGTATGGCAAACATTGTTGCCAAAAACAAATTCCAAATTATTTTTATAAATATCCTTTTCCATTTTTTAAGTGCCGAAAATGACTTTTGTTATGGAGTAATTACCAAAAATATGTTGCAAAAGGCACCCATCTTATTGTCACAAAGGGTACTACATATTTTATGGATAATAGTAGTGACTTTATCACAGAAACATTGATAGTTTTGAAAAATGTGACCCCTTTTAATGAATAGACACGATGGTCATTTCGACTGTTTTTTCACAAAAATAAAAGAAATTGAGAAAATACTCAAAAGATGAATTCCTTTGACATGGAGTCCTTTTATGTGTACTAGTTGCTAGAAAAAATGATAAACATGAGTTTTGACAAATATTTCAAAAAAATGCTTCACAAAAAGGTCTATCATCTATAGACATGTATAACTTTCGTGTCAAATGACCAAGTTATGGCCATCCCCATGCCATAGTTTGTGATAATGTGTCCATACTTGACACATAGGGGTGTCTTGGTGTGGAAAACATTGTTGCCAAAAACAATTTCCAAAATATTTTAATAAATATCATTTCCCATTTTTTAAGTGTAAAAAATGACTTTTTAATTAAGCAAGTAACAAACATATGTTACAAAATGTCATGTGCACGGTGAAAAAGATTTTAAGGATGTCATATTTGGATTCCTCTCATTTTTCTAATCGATTTAGACATTTAATTTGTTAAATTCCGATTTACGGATTTAAAGATATGAATTATTTCATATTAAATGGAAAATAGAAAAAAGTATACGCCGACGGCGGCGTATCAAATGTAAAAAGTTGAAAAAGTATACGCCGACGGCTGCCGTCGGCGTATCAAATTTAGAAAATTGGAAAAGTCTACGCCGACGGCCAAAAGCTACGCCGACGGCCGAAATCTATAGGCCGATGGCAATGCCGTCGGCGTAGCTAAAAAAAGAAAAAAAACATCAAGGTTGGCCTGGTCGGGGTCTACGCCGACGGCCCCGACATTTGGCCGTCGGCGTATGTCCTGGCCGTCGGCGTTTTGTGGGTTTCCCGTAGTGTGTACTCCTGGGCGTACGTACTTTCACGTTCAATATGCCACCTCTTTATTATATTGAACGTGAGAGTACGTACGTCCAGGAGTACAGAACCATTTTCTATTATATACTCCTGGGTCTACATACTCCCATACTCAATATACCTCACATACGAGGGTATTATACCTCTTTATATTTTTTTATATACCTCATTAATTATTCTAAGATACCTCAATACAAAAAGTAGGGAAAAAAATTATCACCATAGTCCTCAATTTTTTCATATACCTTTATTTCGTACAAAAAGCAGTATATGTGCAAATAATATAAAATATATAGATTCAAATGAAAATTTCCATGTAACTCACTTTGGGGTATCTACTATTAAATAATGAAGTATATTAAAAATAGGAGTCATATATAGGAGTCCATTATATATATATGTGTCCGTGACTTGCATAACTAGCATTAGTATTTACTGCCTCCGTACCGTAAATAAGATGTTTTAAGTATTATAATATGGAGTTACAGACTATATGCGGAGCAAAATGAGTGAATCTAACACTAAAATAGTGTGATATATATCTGTATGCTTCCCGTATTGAAATACCTAAAATATCATATATATATATATTATGGTACGGAGGGAGTAGTATATACGTGTAGCTACCTCTCATATACATTTTTTTAGGGAACCTCTCATATACATTTGTGTAACTACCTCCATGTGAAAAGCTCCCCGTAGTGCATCATATCTCTCTCGATCTCTCTCTCTCATACATATGTACGTAAGTGGTGATATTTTATTTTATACATGTAACTACCACACCCACTGTGCATGCACGCACGTTAGGCTGTCAGCAAGTTGCGACTGGGTGAACTGCCAATCACCTCCTGAGCGGCTTTAGACCTTTTAGTTTTGGAAGTTGTTTTTTAATTCGCACAATTTTTTAGAAAAAAGGCATAAAATGTCCAACTTTGAATTAACAAAGCTCCAGAGTCACCAGCGGCAAATACAACATGCTGATACACAGCTTACAAGCAACAAGCAACTCAAGCAAACAAAAGATAAAACAAAAAAAAGAACAGCTTGAGAAGCTAATGCTAAAGCCCGAACACGCTAACAAGCAGGAACTTGATAGCACCACCGGACCCAAGCTGTCGGACGAAGCCGCCATGAAGAAGAAGCAACGAAAACAGGTGCCCACACCACCGCGGCTGAGCAGGACCTCCGAAGCTCGAACTCTCACCATCCAAAAGTGCCGCTGTTGCCGTAGAGGGGAACCCATTCCCCTCTCGCCCAGGCTCGAGGGCGCCGACCCATCGACGAACAGGGGAAGCCATGCTGGGAGGGCACAAAACTCGGCACCCGCCAATCAACATGATAAGATGTCGTCGCCGAACAAGACAAGCCGCCACGGCTACCACCATTTCCGCATTGCACGACCACCACCCCTACAGTTCCCCAGACGGCGCCTCCAAGCTTCTTCCACAAATCTGGAGCCAGGTCGGCGGAGCAGCCCTGCACCACGACCTCCGACCACCAAACCTTCGCTGCCCACGCAGCCAAAGGAGATGGCAACATGCACCACGGACGCCACCAGCCACAGGATCGAAACCGTCCTTCCGCCCGGGGCCGCCGCCCCGGCATCCAAACTCCCCCGAGCCAACCACCCAAGCCAACAGAAGAGCACAAGAAATCCATGGAGCAACTAGTTCATCCACCGCCTTCAGCCCAAAGAAGACACACGTTTAGCCGACACAAACCAGATCTGCCGGCCAACAACACGTGCAACGCCAATCAAATCCACGGGGAAGCAGGTTGGAGAGGAGGGCATCGATCTAGCACACCGCAGCGGGAGACTGGATCCCTTCCAACCTCCACTCTCCCCCCCGGCCATGTTGAGTCCAAGGTCCCTGACCAGATCCTCCATGCCAGATCCCCTGCTTGAGGTCCCGGGTCGATCTGCATCTTGAAGCGCCAGGGCTGCCTCCCGAGACGGAGGTCGACAGAGGAGAACCGGCCGCGCCGTGGACGAGCCCGTCCTCTTCGGCAGCACGGAAGGCAGGAGCGGGAGTGCCCCCCGTGGAGATGAGGGAAGCACACGGAGGTGGCCTCGCCACCGCATTCCTCGACAGCGCCACAGGCTTGCCCGCCCGCGGTCTCGGGCGTGGACGAGGATGGGAAACGAAGGTGGAGGCACGGTTGTGGCTAGGATTAGCAGCGCCCGAGCCGCCCCAAGAGTAGCGACGCGGGGGAGAGTCCGCTATGTACAGCGTTGGAGTCTGACTCCATAGAAACCAATTCACACAATTGCACCCAGGCCTTGTATTATACGGTTACAATTGCGTACTGAGTTGTGTTTGTGTACTCTAAGTACTAATGGCGTGATCGGACCACATGGTAGACTGTAAGAGATCGAGCACTGCTGCTCATCCATGACGACGACCGCGCTGCTGCCGCTTGCAAGCGTTGGGCTCCGCTTACACTAGTTGCACTACAACCGCCGCTTGCAAGCGTTGGGCTCCGCTTACACTAGTTGCACTACAACCGAACTGACTTTTTTGTGTCACGGTCATTTTGTCACTTATTAACGAAATTTGTCACGGATTACCCCCTCGTGACGACATTAGGGCGTCACTAAGCCCGTCACAAAATCCTCGTCACAGATTACGAAATAGTGACGCCACGACAAAATCACGTCACGCATTATGGCTAATCGGTGACGCGTTTTTTCGCGTCACGCATTGATGGAATGCATGACAAAATTATTTGTCACTGTTCATTCGTAAATTTGTCACCGATGAACGCAATGCGTGACAAAAATCGTGTCATTGATTGGTTCGTCAGCGGTCAAAGCTGCTGACCTGTCGGTCAATGAAGATGATGTGGTCGTTTACGTGGCTGTTGACGTGGATGCTGACGTGGATGCTGACATGTGGCTGTTTAGGTGGCACTCGACGTGTCTATTGACGTGTATGCTGACATGTGGGTCCGTTCTCTGCTGACGTGGCACTACGTAAAATGGGTCCACACAATGCTGACATGTGGGACCCTCGGTTTGCTGACATGTGGGACCCTCCGGTTTGCTGACATGTGGGACCCACCGGGTTTGCTGACATGTGGGACCCACCGGTTTGCTGACGTGTGGGACCCACCGGTTTGTTGACATGTGGGACAGAAGGCTGTGACGCTTAACAAATTTTGTCACGGTTGTTAGCCGAAGGAAAATTTTCAATATTTGCAAATTTTGAGGCAATTTGTAAATAAAAGGAATTCAAATGAACCATTTGGAAATGTACCGATAAAACATTATTGCACTTATAATTCAGGCACACAAAATACTTAATGTCTGATTGACACCAACTGTTACAATAGCACACGAAAATGGAAGAAAGTAGGCATAAATGTGGATGAAATCAAGTTTTCATGAAGAAAACAGTACTGGCGGGCAAGGTTTGCTGCTTATTTGGTCAACTAGATGATTTACACGTCCTGAGGAGATAACCAAGAAGTGCATCCATCTCTTGCTGCCTCGATTTTATTTCATAAGTCATGTCATCATAGGCCTTGTGGAGAGCTTCATATTCTGTGTGCTTCCTTTTCAGGTCTTCAGTTCTTTCTTCCACGGCCTGTATCCTTGCCTGCAGTTGCTGGTACCTTGGAGATGTAGGTAAGGACTCTTGCTCATGATCTTCTAGTATTCCTTCAAACTCTGGGATGATTGCAGATGTCATGCTAGATGTAGTCCCCAAGTCTGACAGGAAAATGCCTTTCATTCTGCGTTTCTTGAGGACATCTTCACAAATCTGCTGATCAGTTCGGGGAGGCTCATCTTTCATGTGTGGACCCATTTTTGCAAGGATCATTTCATCCTGCCATAGGATATGAGTATTTTTTTTGTCAGGTGCAAGAAAATAATGTTACAAGAAAATGTAAACATTTTACTTACATAAGCAGCTTGTGCATCCTTGCTCATGATACCAGCACTGTTTGTTTTGGTTATTTTAAAAACTTCAATAGGAGTTGCTTCGCGCGTCTCAGTAATCTTGAAGACAGGAGGAACCTATAAGGGTTACGAAACAGGTAAATAAGAAGAGTATATGAAAAATTTAGTGAAGAGGTAAGGTTTTCAGAGGGATAGGCAGTTACTGCACATACGTCGCCACCATAGATGCTCCTTATGAAGGTACTTGTCGCACCTAATTGGTTCAATTCATACCTCCCCTGAATTGCATAGTTTACCATAAAGTTAAAATATATTAGTGCTCAAGTTATAAGTGCAATAATTAGGTACAACTGAATTTTACTGATAAGTACGCACTGCATATTCCTCGCTAGCATCCTTGCTTGTAGAGCGACTTGTCTCACCTATCTGGTTCATTGTACTCTTCCCGTCGATTGCCTAGTAAGCCATGAAGTAAAAACATATGAATGCACAAGCTATAACTGAACAAACATGAGTTATAAAATCATGGTGTCGCACAAAACATACTGAATCGTAGTACATCCAGTGCGGTCCAGGAGCCTTCTTCTTTCGGGTGCTTGAACCACCGTAGACAAAAGTTCTTGCTATAGAGTCAAAATCTTGCATTTGTTCACCATTTCCTTCTGCTTGCTTCTTCAGTAGTGCAGACATACGAGAAGCATTCTGTTCCATCGCTAGCTTCCTAATTTTCTCATATGCAACTTCTGATATGTCTTCATTACCTGAAATAAAAGAAAGTGAATAATTTTATATGCATATACATTTATTGATGGCACATAGCTTAAAACATGACAACTATCTACTCAGATGTCTATGTTTCTGAACCGACACAACTATCGTAGCATACAATCCAGTAGTACGAGGTCCGTGCAGAACTATAAGCCTGACAGACAAAGGTTCAGTTTCAGAGCGACACTTTTACTGTAGCTCATCTAGCTGTTGTCGCTGTCTGTTTCAGTTTCATTTAGGTTCAGTATTAGTCTGAATAAACGTGGCATTTTTAACAGACTTACAGAAAATAAATCATGACGGAAACTTGCACGGATCTCAAACATGATACTTGGTCTACCCATCTGAACCAACTAAAATCCATGAAACCCTACAGTACTTGACCATTACCTATATGACTGTGAAAAAATTGATTTCTTTAACGATTGTGATGACTTGATACGTAATAAGGAGCGTGCAATAACAACCATTTGTAGCAGCTATGATCTTGCAAATATAACTGGTAAACTCATGGTGTTTACCCGAATCAACAAAATATCACAAATATGCATAGATCTATATGGAATAGAAGATGAGAGGGAAAGAGGTTGACTGAACAACCCCTAGTACAAGAAATTTGATCTTTACCAGGGCTGCCGGTGTTCTCCTGCATATTCATGCCGGGGTTCTCCTCCAGAATGCTGCCGTCCATGTCGGTCGTCAGGTCGATCAGATTGTTGCGGCCGAACATTTTCCACCGCCGGGGCAGACGGATCTAGGGTGATGAAGAGGATGAGGTAGGCGAGATTAGATCTTCGAGAGGAGAGGGAGGATGATAGGAATGGAAGGTGTGGTACGAGATCGTGGGTTCTGGCGATACGAGGGGCGTATTTAGGGGGAGGGTGGGTGCGCGGGACGGTTTCGTTTGAGCCGAAAAAAGGGAGGGAACGGGGATAATTTTAAATAAAGGAGGGAACAAAAAATTAAACCAGAAAGGAGGGAACGTACTGTTTTTTGTACAAACGAAATAAAATTTTCCCATCTAAACTAGGTGTGCTTGCAAATTGAGCAGAGATTTTTTGTGAGTGTTCATTCACACATACTAGGTGTGCTTGCAGTTTTTCAGACTAGGTGTGCTTACAACACATGGGTTTGGTCGACATCGTTCATGTCGCTTATGGGGCATCTTTGAAGAAAGGTGCACATAGGAGATACAGATCGGCCTCAAATTTTTTGTGGGTGGTAATGCACACATACTAGGTGAGCTCGCAGATTTTGAGATTTTTGTGACAATTATAAGTGTGCTTATAATTTTCTTTGAAGAAAAATGACAGAAATTGAAAAAAATGCATGAAAATTGGTCAAATTCATGTTAAAATCATTTTAAACTCACATGAGTCATGCAATGTTTGTATAATCATGTAGAAATTATGTACCACAGGATGTGACAGAGTTTTGGTCAAGTTGGATGCAAAAGGTTCACTTAGGAGGGCATTTTGGGCATTTTGTCAAAACATCGAGGCCGAAAGCTGTGGATAAACCCTATCAAGATGTGTGTTTTGATGTAGCATGAACGCTGTTGCAGGGAAGGATCATGATTGTGGGCTTTCTATTTTGCATAGCACTTGTGAAACCCAATGGGGTCAAAACAACATGGGTTTGGTCGACATCGTTCATGTCGCTTATGGGGCATCTTTGAAGAAAGGTGCACATAGGAGATACAGATCGGCCTCAAATTTTTTGTGGGTGGTAATGCACACATACTAGGTGAGCTCGCAGATTTTGAGATTTTTGTGACAATTATAAGTGTGCTTATAATTTTCTTTGAAGAAAAATGCCAGAAATTGAAAAAAATGCATGAAAATTGGTCAAATTCATGTTAAAATCATTTTAAACTCACATGAGTCATGCAATGTTTGTATAATCATGTAGAAATTATGTACCACAGGATGTGACAGAGTTTTGGTCAAGTTGGATGCAAAAGGTTCACTTAGGAGGGCATTTTGGGCATTTTGTCAAAACATCGAGGCCGAAAGCTGTGGATAAACCCTATCAAGATGTGTGTTTTGATGTAGCATGAACGCTGTTGCAGGGAAGGATCATGAGTGTGGGCTTTCTATTTTGCATAGCACTTGTGAAACCCAATGGGGTCAAAACAACATGGGTTTGGTCGACATCGTTCATGTCGCTTATGGGGCATCTTTGAAGAAAGGTGCACATAGGAGATCCAGATCGGCCTCAAATTTTTTGTGGGTGGTAATGCACACATACTACGTGGGCTTGCAGATTTTGAGATTTTTGTGACAATTATAAGTGTGCTTATCATTTTCTTTGAAGAAAAATGCCAGAAATTGAAAAAAATGCATGAAAATTGGTCAAATTCAACAGCCCAACAAAAGCAACACACAAGAAAGAAAATATGAACTGCATATGTACCAGCATAAGTTGTCTTCAACAGCCCAACAAAAGGAACACACAACATAACTAGTTAGCTAGTCTAAATTGTTCATCCAAACACAAATATATATTTACATAAGTGCAAGCACAGAAGCAAACTAAACTCCAGGAAGCATCCTACGCCAGCTTACGCCTCTTGTTCTCCTCCTCTGATTCTTCTTCATCTGATGAATCTTCAGGTACATCAGTGCCTGATGATTCAGAATCATCCTGAAGCTGAAATCCAATTGGCAGTCCAGCGTCTAGCTTCTCCAGCATCACCCGGTACAGCTCAAACGCCACGAAGCCATCAATGGCGGCGTAGTCCTTGTTGATCTTGGCAAGAGGTCTGTTCTCCCAACTTGAGTGCGCCTGAAAGGGGAAGTTCTTCTTCATGTCTGCATACCATGGATCAATCAGGTCCGCAGCCATCACACTCATGCCAACCTTGTCTTTTGATCCAGGGAGCCGGTACAGGTGCTGGAGGTCCACATAGAACTCTTCTGGAATGTTGACATTGGGCCAGGTTTGAGGAAGAACCACCTTGTCTGTCGTGGTGTCTACGCTAGCAAAGGTAATACCTTTGAAGCGTAGAAAATCCGCAATATAGCATGAACACTTCCAATGGTCAGCACTGCAATAACCAAGAGAATGTAGAGTTAAGTTTAGTTAAAAGATGATTTCATAGGTGACAAACAAGTATATGATCAACAAGTCCATCTAATGAGTTAAGTTTAGTTAAAAGATTTGAAATATGATCAACAAGTCCACCTACAGATTTGTTCTACCTTTTACTAGTTTTCATAAATATGAACACTTCTAATTGGCATGACCATCTGTTTGAGCCACAAGATGTACCAAGACCGAAACAAAAAAAACCCATAACAAAATCTATTTTTCACACCTATTAATTTTTTAATAGATCCAGCATTACTAGTTGAAACTAATCCGTGGCCTCGCAAGCACACTTTCAAACTAACCCCGAATACGGAAATAGATCTAGGAACTTCTGTCTACCGTAAATATTAACCGAATTAGTGACATCGCAAGCAGTTTGAGCGACATCTAGTACTAATAGTAGAACAAATAGTCTGGCAGAATGGGTGAAGCAAAAAAACCTCAATGCAGCAACATGCGTGGCCATGTTTGTTCATACCTGGCGCACTGGTAGACGAGTACATGGCGGCGCATGGCAATCTGAATAACGGCCATCCTCTTGTCCTTCAGGGCGCGGTCGCTGGTGTACTCCATGTCCAGCCCCATGATCTTGGGGTCTCCAGCCGCGAACCACTCCTGGTACATGTCGAGGACCCGCTCCAGTTCTGCTGGATTGTTGGTGTACACCGCCTCGATCTTCTGGCTGCCGTGGATGGTGACGTCGTACGTCTCGGAGAAGTACTTGACGGTGTTCATGGCGACGCCGCGGGGGAGAAGAACAGATTGCAGTGGAAGCGGAGAAGACGAGAAGCAAGAGGGGAAAACAGAGGGGAAAACAGAGAAGCGGTGGGGATATGGAAGTTGAGACGAAATGGGACGGGCCCAAACACAATTAGTATAATCGTCTATCCAACTGACAGGTGGGCCTGGCGGTGTATGTATTGTCACGTCAAAACCCCAGTACGGCCGCTTTGCCTCTATCCTCTCGTCTACCGTGTAATTGACTGCATCAAAACAAAAGCCCTCGCCCTCCTCTAGCAGCCGCCACGTCTCACCACTTACATCTTTCACCGCCGACACCTCTCTCGCCACCGGCCGCTCACCATTGGACCCGGCACGAACACACTTAGTGAGTACCAAAAATGCGCACGTACGTCTTTCATTTTCTGGCCTTTTACTTCCAAGAAAATGATAGCAAAACCTATACTTGTCAGACAAATCTGAAAATATGCTGCATGTGGAAATTTTCTAAATAGGGTAATGTACTTTGTTGCTGCATGTGGATGGCTACTTGGAATGGTACAAGCTTGTGAGCACTTCATTTGAATACCACATATGCACCTAGAAAAACAACATAATTACATGTAGGTACAAGGAGTTCATGTTTGTTAGTTTAGATCATCTATAACATTCACTAATAACCACGTAAATTCAGAAAAAAATGCCAATCTTTAGCATGAACACAAATTTGACACTTGGCAGGACATATTTTAGTTCTAACCTCGAAATATTTTGCTCAATTTTTAAAAAAAATCATATTGGGGTACCCAAGTAGTGGTTTTATATGTTCATAAACCTGTATTTCAATAATATTGAGTAGCAATGTGGTTGGTACTCAAATGACTCATGAAATTGAAACCGATATTACAATCAAAGTACTGAAAAGAAGCTTTTATGTTTTATTCGGGATAAATTAATTTCATCCATCATAAAACATGCTAGTGAGTACCATGCAGTTTTAATTGGCCACTAGGTTTTATGATCCATTGATGCTTGTGGAAACTTTCTAACAAGGGAAATCTACTTTTTTCTGCATGTGGACGGTTAGTTCGAATGGCAGAAACACGTGAGCAGTTCATTTGAGTACCACGTGTGCACGTATTTGTTAGTAAAAAAATTACATGTTCGTACAAGGAAATAAATAGAGGGGAAGAGATACGTATTGTTTTTTTTCGCTCACGGTAACTGTTTCCGTGGAGGCCGAGGAGGAGTTCCTTTATTTTATTTCCAAAATTTCGTTGGCCCACTTGTCAGCCGGAAAGAACTACAGGGCAAGTCTTCCTTGCGACGGTTCTTTAGTTCATCAATCTTCTCAACTGCCACCGCTTCCCCTGTTTTCCCCTGTTTTTCCCCTGTTTCTCCTTTCTTCGGCCCCCCTCTTCATCTTCTTCCTCTCCGTCTGCGCCGCCATGGACCCAGTAGAAATCCGTACTGTCTCGACGTCATACACCGCCCATGGCCCGACGGACATAGATGTGACCTTCACCAACGACATTGCGCAGGTTGAGGAAACCCTCAATGTGCTCAAGCGCAAGCTGTTGAAAATGGACGAGAAGGATGAGTTCATGGGGCTGGATTTTGAGTACACCAACGCGGATTTGGAATCTCAAGAAGTCGCTGTCGTTCAACTTTGCGTGGACCAAACTGTGTTGGTTTGGCAGTTGGCTAGGTATGACTGATAGATCTAGTGCTGTACATTTTCCGGATTGGGGTTTTCCAAATATTTCATTCTTCTGTTAATTACAGAGCTATATATCTACTGTTACTTACATTGTTTTGGTTTCATGATTCATATGTACTACTGTGACTACGATAAGCATGCTCAACTGAAATATATGCAACATACGGCAGCAAGCAAAAATGAAAGGTCTTTCCTAATGCACCAATGAAATGGAATATTGCATGCAAGAAATTGTAAATTTTGATCTTGTATTGGTCTGTGTATCTATTGGCCTTTTCTTGTTCAATAGCATTTTTGTAGAGGATATGACAATTTGACAATTGTACCTATCAAATGGTAGATTGAAGGAAGTAATTGTAATTTTTTATCTTCTATTAGTGTTTTATCAATTGCTTCATTCATTGTGTTAAATATATGATTGTACAATGGTAGACCTACCTGACAGTCTAATTTTGAGGACATGCTTCATTCATTTATTTTCCATCAGTAACATATTGATAACAGTGCACCTAGTTATGACAATTTCTTTGTACAATTAATTTAATCATGTTACATATACTTGATATGTAAATTCGAACTGAACTTTCTGCAAATTTACAATTTATACTTTGTAACTACTGTAGGCCCAGGGACGCTGTGAAAAGCTATTCGAGTTTTTCACCGAGCGGACGTGTAAATTTGCCAGCGTCGACATCAGGGGTGACAGGAAGGTGATGGAAAGAACCTGTGGTTTTACAATCCCAAGGAAGTATCATGTGGACTGGAATGGCTGACCTTGCAGGCGAACTCATCAACAAATCGTATGAAACCATGAAGAAGGACTTCCCAAAAGGCGGGCACGATTTATGGGAGAAGCAGCCACTTGACGAGGTTAACCTCAAATATGCTGCTGTCGATGGGTTTGTCTCGTTCGAGCTGTACCGGGTTCTCCAGTGCATCCAAAAGGGGCTGGTTTGTCTCCAACCTAAACCAAAAGTACCACGGGTCATCCCCAAATTATGTGCACCCTCAACATCTTCCACCAGCGGCAGCAAGCGAAACAAGTGGGAGGATGACATCTATGCGGATGGCCGCAAAAGGGGTGAGGGGTGGTAGTATGGCACAGTGGGGGATGACGACTATTCCGGGTGGAAGTGAGCGGCACGAAGCCCTCGATATGTGTCGTAGTGTTTATATGCCGTACTGTTCATATGTAGTATTCTTGAACTTAGTTTAGCCGTATGTGCATGCTTTTGTGTCACTCGTTCCGTATTTTGTAACAGCTATCTGACCAATGTGGTTTAGCTCAGTTGTATGTAAAGCACTTTCAGTATGATGTGGTTTAGAAATGTCGACAAATTTAACTGATAAACACTAAATATTTTGAATTATTTCAGGTTCTATGTAAGTTCACCGATTTAAACGACCATATCCACGTCATACTTCATGATAATGACCTAAAATTTGGTACATAGCTATATCTTGCCACTGTAACATGAGTGAACAACTTTTTTTTTTGAAATTTGTTTGATTTTTTTTGAATAATTAAGCGTCAAATATGAGTTCTTTTGTGAAACAAGTTGCAAAAATAAGGTGCAAATTAGCATGAACACAATTACCACAGAAATAGGGACATATGTTATGTGTAAGCCCGAAGTATTTTGAATTTTTCGATTGCTATCTAGTTTTGCGCATTTAAATAAACTTAAGCCGATTTATGAAAAGTTGGTCAAATTTAAACTACAAGTATGTTATAGCTTGCTGTAATTATTTTGAAAAAATCATTTTGGGGTACCCAAGTAGTGATTGTCTCACAAAGTCGTCGAAAGTTATCAAAGATTCGACACCTACACATGAATAACCATGCCTGCAAATTTGACCTATTTTTGAAAAAAATCAAACTAAATGTAGAAAGTTCGAAAAAATGAAATTTTTTCTCAGGTACTACCCTTATGTCCTATAGTTTATGAGAAAAAAACTGATAGTAGTTGTTGTATCTCTTATTAAGTACTGCCCAGTATGTAATCGTAGTAGTCAGAATCGTAGAAGGATTTAGCCCTCGCAATAAAGTTTTACATGTTTTCAAACTGAAAATGGGGATAGCCCCATGTTTACAAGTCGGAGCCGGACGTTTTGCTACCTAGTTTAGTAGATTCTACTGGCTTTTGACATGGGGCTCTACTAGTGCATTACCATCGGCGCAGAGCTGCTCGACTTCGTTCTTCAGGTTCTGGATTACGATGATTTATCTTGCATTGTCATCTTTCAACTTCTTCAGTTCTACCTGAGCCGTCAGTTTAGCCTCTTGGGCGGCGATGGCATATTTGAGCTCTTCATGGCGTTCATCTATCGCCTTGATTTTCTCACGAATAAGGTCTTCACGCTGCATCTCGAGGTTCTTCTTCTCTACCAGAAGCTCCTTGATTAGGCCTATCGCCTTTTTCTTCGTTTCAGAACTCATATTGTTTATCCTGTACAAGGTGGCTACCTCATTCTGTAGTTTGTTGCGGTCCGCACAAAGATTTGCTGCTTCAGTCGCAATTTTTTGAGCCGCCTTCCTCTGTAGCTCCAAATCTTCACGGAGCCCTGCACACTCTTTTTTCAGTAGCTTGTTATTGTTCAGAAGGGTGGCGCACCAGTCATTTGCCTGAGCCTCCTTCACTTCGATCCTAGCCCTGGCTTCCTGCAGGCAGTTATTAATTTGTAGTGAGAGTAGTCTGAATTTGAGGAATAGAACCAAAAAGTGGTAAGTTCAGACCTCGCTCTGTCGGAGAGCATGGACGAGGTTATCGAATGATTCTTTCTCTCCCGCTACGACATTCCTGCTTTGTTCTTGCTCTGGATTGCCGATGGTCGAGCCGCTGGCTCTGAGATATGTACAACTCACTTGAGTTTGATGGATATCGTGACATGTTTCTACCAAACAAACTATGCTTCATGGATATTAAAACGTACCGGTTCTCGCTCAGATTTAGCAGGGTTTTTGCCTCCGTCAGAGGACAATCTTGTTCGCCGCCATCTTCTTGAGCCACTATCTTCTTACGGCGTTTTGCCTCGCGGGCCTCCTCAGCTCTCGTGGCAGCTACCTGTTGCTTCCAGCTTGGAGCTCCACGACGCGTAGACATGGCTGGGGTTTTGTGCAGAATGGGGAGTTCTCCGCCGACTGGTGCCGAGTGGGGAAGAAGGTGAATAGTGGAATGACGGAGACGTGTTCTGACAATGCTACTTTAATACGTAGCAGCCGTCTCCTCGCATTCACGGAGCAATCTGGTCCGTCCATTTAGAATCTACGAACTCGCCCTATGGGTCCCACTAGTCATACAGTTATTATCTCCCTACTCCTCGTCCTCGCCTCCACCTCGCCCAAATCAGACTCCTCTCCCGCACACCCACAAAAAACCCCGGCTCCTCCTCCCCCGACGGCGGCGGACCACGGCGCCTTCCGTATCAAGGACCTACTTGTCATCAGCGACAGCATAGTCGTCCTCAAGCACGACCTGGTAAGTACCACTGCACTGCTACTTCCTTCCTTTCCAATCCCTTATGATGCCTCTAAATCTAGGTAAATCCATAGCCAGGGTACGATGTAGGTTATATTTCGGAAAAATTATGCTAGAAAATGCCCCCGTTCATGGATCTAGGACGCCGGCTTTCGATTTTGTTAACCGGCGATTGGTTCCATGTAGAAGCTGCTCATTTCTTATTCTAACTTAATTTCGAACTCTTGTTTTTAGAACGAGTGCAATTGAGCAAATGGAGTCAAAATGTGGTGATGCTGAGTGTATCATCTGCACCCAAGTGCGGGAGATCGTTTGCCCGGCCATTGATCCGCGTACGCTCAATTCTTAGAGAAGGAACGAAAGGCCTGCATGCGTCGTCGTCAGAAAAATGCCGCAGGTCCATCAACGATGTCTTCCCCAACACTTTATGACACTTTTGTCACTGCTAGACTACGCATAGAAGCCAAGCCTGTACACTCAGCCGAGGTAAATAACAAACGAATTAATATCTCCTTTCTACGTTCTAGGTACATCTTTCATTGTGATTGCTGTCATATTTAACTGCATACTTGTTTGATCCTGGCCTGTACCGCACAGCAAGTGACCGCTTTCCTACCTGAAACCGCTAGTCGGGAGTCTCTAGTGGAGGAGTGCCTCACACTCCAGCATGAAGTGCTCGCACAGATGAGGAGCTTTAGGCGATTCCATACGAACTTTATGAAAATGTGGGATGAGAAGGATAAGGCCGTGGAAGAGCTAGAGAAATTGAAGATGGGCAACAAGAATAACACAGACGTAGTTAACCTAAGTGATGATGATGAGCAGGAAACGACAGACAAGAAAGGTAAGAAAGCTGCGGTAGAGTCTCATCAGGATCCCAAGCACACTAGAGTGAAGAGAGCCAGGGGAGGAAAGATCACTCGTAGAGGTGACAACGCCTAACCTAATGTTGTACTAGTATACTATTGTATGCACCTACAGCTTACTTTCTAATAATTAGTTCTTTGCATTGTAGGTCCTAACATTTGTGGGACTGAAGAGTTTGACAAGTACTGCTTTTTTGCAAACGACGTCGACCTGAATGAAGACCAAGTTGCACATCTCAGAAGGCAAGTTGCAATCTTGAAGCCATTGATACCATACTATGTATGCACGATGACAAAGTCTACTGTCACCCATGGGAAGGCCAAGATGGTAAAAAATAAACTCTCATACTGATTTTGCACAATCATCCTAGGCTTCAACTAACTAGAAACTTCTCTTCCAGTACTTCTCTTCCAAGTTCACCATTGCACACCTCAACCAGTATGCGACAATGGAGCTTCCTGTATTTTGCACTAGTGGCACCAATGTTACTCGTGTAACCTTGCTCATCGGCAACAAACAAGATGCCCAGATGTGTCGCAATTGGCCGAAAATAGTCAAGGAAGCTGGAATCGAGGAGGGTGCCATATGTGTCTTCACTTTTGTGCATACTGAAAAATCTGGATTTGTGTGTACTGTTGTTGCCCTGAACTGATGCCGAAGCCTGTTGCTGTGTAATTACATGATGTAAACCTTCTAAGTACTGTCTTCAGAACCTCACTGATGCTCTATCGGTTTAATGAGTGGAAACTTTTGTAATGGTTATGTGAACCAGTTAGTCCATGCATGTGCTGTTCTATCATGATGCTAATGTGGGAACTTTTGTAATGGTAATGTAAACCTTCTATGTACTGTGTTGATGTTTTTTAATGGAAACTAACTTATATTGTCGCCTGAACCGTCCAAACAACAAATGCACACTAGGCCTACATTCAGTACGTACTAGTAAATACCAGGACCTCGTAAAACTTATCAGTAACGTTAGCTTAACAAAGCGGTAGTGCATCTTTATTTTGTTCAGAAGGTCGCGGGTTCAAAACAAACGAATGATTATTATTTTTAAGTTTTATTTAATTAACTGACATTTCGGTCCCAAAAACTTTGTGACGACCAGGGTGACGCCCTAAATCCGTCACCAGGAGTAATCCGTGACAAATTTAGTGACACGAAAGTTGTGCGTCATGCATTAACACTAATGCGTGACAAAGATGAAAATTCTGTCACCTATTATGGATAATCAGTGACAAATTCAATGTCGTCAATAGGAGTTTTGTCACAAAAGGTCGGATCGGTTGTAGTGTAGAAACAGGACCTTTGGTCCTGGGTGGTAGGGCCTCTGGTACCGGAGTCCCACCCGGGACGCTCAAATCGGGACTAGAGGCCCCCCCCCTCTAGTACCGGGTTGCCTACCACCCGGTACTAGAGAGCCCCATGCGGGGCCTGGGCAGCGCGCGTGGCAGAGGACCTCTAGTCCCGGTTGGTAATACAACCCGGGACTAGAGATTCTCCCACGTGGCGGCTTCTGGTTTTTTCGTTTCCCTGTTGAATATTATGGTTAATCTTGCAGAATATATGGTTAATTAATTATAAATCAGAAAAATACATATAGCATATCAAAATATTCATAAAAGAAAGCTTTATGAGAATTCGATCATTTTTAATTGATTAATAGAGATCACAACCGGGACTAGAGCCATCTATTCGATTAATTACATAGAGATCATATATAACAGAGACTAGAGCCCGTCATCTATTTGATTACATGGAGATCATCACCAGGACTAGAGCCCGTCTATTGATCGGTGGCATTGTATTTTCCCTTTTTTGTCTATGACATAGTTCATAAAAAATCCCGCAATTTCCTCGCTAATTGGTCGAAATCGATCCTTTAGTTGCAGGTCCCTCCGCATTCCACCCATCTATAAAAGAAGGGAGATCAATATGAATATCAATCATCATAACAGAAATTATGAATGACACTCAACAGAATTGATGGTTATAAAATAAAATTGTGAATATATTTGTTCACTTACTTCGATAAATGTCGATGAGTTCCGCTCAGAGACCTAGCTCGTACTACTTACTTTGGGGTAAACAAAACTAAGCTCCTCTTTAAAATCACCAGATGTACTAGGTTATGTGTCGTTTTTAGAAAAACACTTCTCCGATACTTCATAACTCCACTCCCCCACTTAGGCAAGGTCCCACCTTCCCAAGAGGGTTTTTCATAAAAACACGGTGTTTTTCCAAAAACAACCCAAGGGGGTCCAACCTAGAATTTTCCATCTTTCTTCTACTAGTAAGTAGTGTTTAGGGGTATAGGGTAACCTATAGTTTTAACTACGGTCTGGAGTATATACCAGAACAGGGGTGTATAACAGGTATATATATCTAATGCAAGTAAAATATGCATAGTGACATGTAAAACAAAATAGGTGTAGTTGCAAGCTTTTGAGATGGCTTGCCTTGTTCAGCGGTTTGTCCCTGCTGCTGATAATCAATACGATCTCTACAATACTCCTCAACAGAAAATCGCTCCTCGCGAGTTTCTAGCGTCACAAAAATAAAAGGACACAAACTAACTGTACTAACATATTAAAACAACAACAAACAGTGAGCTACAGTACCACAACTTTATACAAACAACACTAGCAATATTTTTACCAGGCAATACTTAATTCTTCTATTTACTTTACTAGGCAGAAACACCATTTTTAGTGATTATTAATCCAGGTGTTCTGTTGATCTAAAAATCATGCAAAGCTAGACTTAGGTTCTCTGTATGTATTAGAAGCTACTGCAATTGGATTTAGTCCAAAAATTTATTCACAGAAATTTAGATAAATGCCTAAAAACCCTACTGGTCTAAACTTCAAACACATGCCATTTTAAATCTAAGCATCACAAACACATGAGGAAAAATTCTACTGAAAGCTACTGTCATAGGCTTTCCAAAACAGTTGGATTCACAAATTTTAGATTACCACAACTCAAACTAAAATTCAAACACTATTTTAGACTAGTGGCAGTTCAGTAATTATCAAGCTCACACAAATTAACATTTGTCAGATCTGCAAGTTGGAAATGGTTCTAAACTTATATCTTTACTACTGGGAATTTTGGTTTGCACAAATTTTATGTTTAACTATTTTATTTCAGATTAAACCAACAGGACAGAAACAGATCTGCACAGAAAAAGGAAAAACAACAGAGAAAAACATTAGATGGGCCAGATCTGGTACTGCTCACGGCCCAACGGCCAATTCCAGCCAGCCCAAATTTGGCCAGCATTGGGTGGACGCGCGCCCCCCAGCCACGCGTGGTCAAAGCTGGCCCACCTGCCAGCGCCTCACCGCCCCACTGCCCCGTCTTCCCCACACGGCCGCCTCCACGTGTGACCGCCCACTGCCCACGCGTGGTCAATGCTGGCCCACCTGCCAGTGACCCGCCGCCCCGCCTTGTCTTCCCCTCCCGCCTCGTCTTCACGTCCCGCCTCGTCTTCCCCTCCCCGTGGTCAATGCTGGCCACCAACGGCCACCCTCCCCGCAGTCAATGCTGGCCTGGCCTACCTGCCAGTGACCCACCTGTCGGGGAATACTTTCTGGATTAACCCGCGGCCCAGTGCGACTTAACTTACTCGCACGGATGAAAGCCCACTTGGGAACAAGCCCAATATTGAACCGCCATAAGGAGAAAGATCTAGAAGATAAATCCCGGAGGACGTGAAGACCAAGTAGTCTCCGAGTAGGCCTCTGTGGATGTATTCCTTATGGGGAAGTTTCCTTTTGTAACCTAGCGAGCCTCTGTGCATATAAAGAGGACTCGCAGGACTTAGAGCGGGTCAAGCTATCAAGCCCCAAACCCTAGCTCATACGGCGAGTACCAGATCGGATCGCCTCCATTGTAACACCTCGATTATCATATCAATACCAATCTAGGGTAGGCAGGAAGTAGGTCTTTTACCTCACATTGAGGGGGCCGAACCTGGGTAAATCTGTGTTGATCTTTGTTCCTGCGATCCCAAGCTCGGAGATGCTTGACTCGCGTAATCCCACACCTACGAAGTCATCTATGACACCTGACGTGACAAACCCACGACAGTTGGCGCCCACCGTGGGGCCTGCGGTCAAAAGCGTCACGTTCCGCGCAGGATCCATGAAGGGAGCTGAAGATCTTGTTGTTGGCCGTATCATCACGGTCAATGGCACACCCCTCATCGACGATTCAAGCTGGGGACCGGAAGCAGATTACTTGGAGACCGGCCACGTCATCCCCTTTGGATCCATCAACGTCTTCGTCGGCTTCATTGGCGGCGAGTCAGAGGATCCATCGCAGCATGGCGACTCAGAAGAAGGAGTTGCGGTAACAGTGGACCAAGAAGAAGGATCTATCAACCACGAGTCGCTGCCTCTTGAAGACGAAGAAGGCCAATCCATTGAATATGTCCTTGAGGAAAGGCTATGCGGAGGCCCTGTGGACAGTGGCTCGCCCTCTGTAGAAGATCGGCACGTGGAAGGGGTCTACAGGACCACAGAAGCAGACGAAGGGCTGGGCATGCCACCAGGCAGCTTAGCCCCCACACCGCCGGAAGCAGCAGAACAAGCCGCGCTAGATACATCAGGAGTCGCGGCATCCGCTGCGATGACGCCAGGAGTCGCGGCCTCAGGAGTCGCAAACAGAGAAACTCCACCTGGAGTCGCGCCTGCGGAATCAGGGGCAAGGGTAACCCCCAGCGCAGCGGTCACGCCGCCACAGGGAAGTGTGTTGTTTACACCAATATCTGCGGTTAACGCGGCTGCTAGGGTGACAGAATTGGAGGCTACCAGGATTGGGCTATATGATGAAGTCCAGAGAATCGCAGATGAGAGAGCCAGGCTGGCGCGTGAGGAACAGCGCCTCCAACAGGAGCAACTGCGACTCATCGAGGAAACCAATTCTCTGCAAGGAATACAGGCCACCTTGCCACACAGGCGCCACGCGAGTCGCCTGCAGCCAGGAACAGTAAACCCTATGGAGCTGTTCCAATCACCTACCACTGAACCGCAATTGCGGTCCCGTCAGCCGCCGCCAACACTAACCATCAGTCGCCACCAACACGGCGCACCCGGTCGCATGGTCAGGGGTCGCACAACCTCAGTCGCGGTACCCGCACGCATGGCACCATCTGCCATGGTTATGCGTCCGCGGCCCCGTTAGCTGCGCCCGCGGTTCAAGCACTCGCTGCACCATCAATCGTACCAGCGGTTCCATCTTTCGCAGCACCAAGAGTAGCAGAGATACCTGGGTCAAGGGCCATAGTACAGGCTAACAACAGGGCCATGATGCCCCCGCCGTTGACGCAGCCAACCTTTGTTCAGCAATCGCCACAGCAGCCTCAAAGGTTCCACACGCCGCAAGGGCATTATGTTAGCCCAGTGGAGAATCTCTTTGCGGCCACAAACATCTTGGCCAGATTAGCGCCAGCAGGAACACGCCAATGGACAGAGAGGCACGGCGCGCCATCGAGATGCTGAGCACAGCAGGCGAATATGTCCGAACACGCAGGACGGCTGCACTCCACCCCTTACAATAGCAGAGCAACGGCGGAGAGAAGCATCCACGCGGAGTCGCCACACGTTGCGACCTCAAGCTCGGCTAGGCGAAAAAGGGAAGATCAACCTGCGGCTCAAAATCAACTTCAGCAGATTCAACCCATAGAGATTGTGCAGCCACGCATGGCGGCCACTCCAATAGGAAGACCAGCTTCGTCCAACCTATCGTCGCGACTCAAAGGCCCAGTCTGTTTAGCGAAAGAATCAGGTCTGAACCGTTTCCTGCAGATTTCAAAGGACCTCGCAAGGTCGCCAACTACAACGCCAGCATGGACCCTGTTACTTGGCTCAACAATTACGAGATGGGCATGAGCATCCTAAATGCATCCGAAGAGATCTGCGCACGTTACCTAAACATGATGTTAGAAGGCGCAGCCCACATATGGCTACAAAATTTGCCACCAAATTCGATAAACTCTTGGGATGAGATGAAGGAAGCTTTTATCAAGAATTTCCAAGGAACATGCAAGCGACTCTGCAGCATAGAGGACCTAGAGCGTTGTGTACAGAAGGAAGGCGAGTCAAGTCGCCACTGGATGAGAAGGGTCGCAGAGATCATACATTCCTCAGACAATATACCACCCAGTTCAGCAGTCCTTGTCATGGAGAAAAATTGCAAATTTGAGCCGCTAGTCCACAAACTAGGTCGCATGAAGGATAAAGTCAAGAGCCTAAGCGAGGTAATGGCGGCGGCCAACAAGTATGCTAGCTCGGATAAAACCAGGGACGCATCTGATGGAGAGGAAGAGGAAAGCACTGGCAAGGGAAAGAAGGCCAGTAGCAAGCCTCAACAACAGCAAGCTAGCAATGCCAATGCGAGTTATAACAAGCGCAAAAACGAGGAAGGAAATTCTGGTTAGTCGCAAATACGAATACTCGTTACAAACAAAGCAGCGGCAGAGGAAGGAATTTTCATCCAGTTAATTTGGAAGAGGTTTTCAACCGCCCCTGCGACATCCATATAGGAAAAGATGGGAAACCACCCAACCACACGAAGGCACAGTGTTATCATTACAAAAAGTGGAAGGATGGACAGCCACTCAACACAAACTTCAATCATCAAAACAAGAGGAAGGTAAACATGGCGGAGGCAACAACAGCAACAACGCCGTCCCAAATCCGCAGCCAGATCAGCCACAGTTCCCAAAACAGTTGGGTCAGTATCATACCATTGTGGTGAATACTTCAAGGAGGGAACAAAAACTGCGACGACGCAATCAGGCTGTTAATGCCATAGTACCAGCCGTCCCACAATGGCTAAAGTGGTCCGAACAACCAGTAATTTGGAGCCGCGAGGATCACCCAGGAGAAATAAATGAAGAGGGAAAACTCGCGCTGGTGGTTGCCCCTCAAGTCGCAGGGTACAAGTTGAGCAAAGTACTGATGGATGGAGGCAGCAGTATCAACATATTATACTATGAAACCTTCAAAAGAATGAACCTTCAAGAAAAGCAGCTACACCCATCAAGAACAACGTTTCATGGTGTCGTACCAGGCATATCAGCTCAGCCATTGGGGCGAGTTAACTTGGAGGTCGCCTTTGGGACACAAAGCAACTTCAGGAGCGAGTACATTTGGTTCGAGGTTGTAGATTTCCAGAGCCCATATCATGCGCTGTTTGGCAGAGAAGCATTCGCAAAGTTTATGGCTAGGCCGTGCTATGTGTACCTAAAGCTCAAAATACCAGGCCCTAGAGGTGTCATCACCATCAATGGCGACAAAAGAATAGCTCAAGAGTGTGAAGAAGGCGACAAGGCCATAGCCAGAGCAGCTTGCATCGCAGAGAGCGCGACCATGCACGAGTCGCAGGAGAATTTTGATGACATCGTGAAGGCCAAAGGCACCTGCCTGACTTGCGACTTCAGATTACAGCCGCAAGGGAGGCAAGGAAGTCAAAGGCTACGAGCCATTGCCAATAAGGACACATCCCAAGCGTCGCGAGTTGCCATCAGCAGCCGCAGCAAAATTATTAAGAGTTTACATCATCAAGCTGGCCACTCAGGGCTAAAAATTCAATTCTGGTCGCCACTCAGGCGCGACCGACCCAATATGACACTTCTGATCGCCACCTAGGCGCGATCGACCCAATTCTGGTTGCCACCTAGGCGCAACCGACCCAATTCTGGTCGCCACTCAGGCGCGACCGACCCATGTAACATCTCTGGTTGCCACCTAGGCGCAACCGACCCAATTCTGGTCGCCACTCAGGCGCGACCGACCCATGTAACATCTCTGGTTGCCACCTAGGCGCAACCGACCCAATTCTGGTCGCCACTCAGGCGCGACCGACCCATGTAACATCTCTGGTTGCCACCTAGGCGCAACCGACCCAAGCATCACTTCTGGTCGCCACCTAGGCGCGACCGACCCTATGTATCATATAATGATTCTGAAATAAAGCATCTCAAACTACCAATTGAGTTGTGAGTCTTTTATTTTTTAATCATTGGTCCCTTGGGGGTGCGGCAGCTTTTTAGCGCGGCCTATTCCTTGGGATCGCCAAACAAGTGGCATTTATCGTGATTATACTCAACCTCTCTTGGATGCGACTTGCACTATGCGGCCAAAGTACTGGGGGTGCGGCGTCAATCGAGTTTGATTGCCTATCATGGCCGCTCTCGACCCTGAACACGCACTTTTTACCTGGGAAATACTGAGCCGCGCAAGGGCCTAAGTGAGGAAAAACCGAGACAAATCATAAGGACCAGCCTATTGGTCGAAACATGTACTGCCAAGAGTACTTAAGCAAACCATAATATTGTCTTATGACACATAAATTCTAACAATTATTACAGACCGCTAAGGGCCAAGGCCATCAAACCATTGTTTTCTCTTCTTCACTTGTGCGCAGCTTTTGGCCGGTGGGAAGGAGGAACAGGCGGCTTACCAAGCTTGCCAGAAGGAGCAATCGCAGGCTCGCTGGAGGGCTCTTCAGTCGCGGGCTTGGGGGCTGCAGAGCTGGATACGCCTGGAGAGGGGTTCTTGTCCTGCGGAATCACCGCGCTGGACGACGGAGCGGGTAACTTCTCCCATCTGCTTCCATCTGCGTTATACTTGCCCATATAGGTCGCAAGATCAATCCCCTCCACCAGTTCAGTCGCATGGCCGCGCATATCCTTCCAAGTGTCGCATATTCTGAGGCCGTCAGTTCGGTGCCATCCACCTTCTTCGAGGGCCTACCTTTTGCAACCTTGGCAGCATCAAAAGAAGGATAGTACGTCTTGGCCAAAGCAAGAACATGAGCCGCGCCGGTGCGAGCTGAGGACTCTTTCCAGTCCAAAAAGAACTGAGGCGCCCTAAGCAGTCTTTTCAGCAGCCCTTCAGAATCACCGGGGACTGGCTTGGTCGGCAGCAGGCACTTAGACAGTGATTTCATGGCGTCACAAGCCCTTCGCGAAAAATCGCGGATATACTCCAGCTGCTCCTGAGTACTGCCGCGCTGCTCCTTGGCATCTTCACCTACATCAAGGCATGTCTCCGTCAGCTCTACAACACACAGGCAAAGATAGTAGAGAAAAAAGATGCAGTTACAAGTCGCAATACATACCAGTTAATTCTTGAGTCATGATGCACACTTTGGCGTGGACGAGGTTATGGGCATCAGAAACTTTCTTCAACTTTTTCTCAAGCTCACCAATGGAAACAGCCTTAAGCCTTGCGTCCTCGTTGACATCAGCAATGGCGTCTTTCTGAGCACTGACTTGGAGCTCCAGCTGCTGGACCCTCTCATGGAATTTCTCTTCAACAGTTTTAAGTCGCAGCTCGGTATTTTTGGCTTGCTCAGAAAACTTGAAGCTTTCATCAGATAGCTCGCCCATCCTGGTTTCCCTCTTCTTTAGCTCAGCGTCACGCTGGCCAAGGAGCTCGCGTAGCCTCTCCAGTTCAGAGGGAGTATCCCCCAGCTGCTTTTCCAAGGCAATTTTGGCAGCTGTTATGGAGCTTAGTTCCTCCTATGAAGGGAACATCAGTCAGTAAGTATATATCAACAGCTAAAAGAGAAGCATCAAGTCTCCCTTTACAGTCAAAGAAGAAACTTGATCCTTGGGGGCTAGAGACAGATAACTGGAGATAGAAGTTTACCTTATAAGCCGCAGACAGGTCAGACAGTGCCTTGCGGAGCTCCATGGCTTGCTTGTCATTTGAGGCAATGATAGCCTCTGACAGTTTCTCAGCGCGGCTTGTGGAGGAGGAAGAAGCAACCTCAGCATGTAGAATTGGCGACCGCAGATTGTCCGCCTGGCGACTCAACCACTGGCGTATCAGCATCCTTGGCCATTACATCTATGGAGGAGGGGTTGACCTTCTCCACGTCCTGGATCATAAGGGGATCCGTTCTATCCTCCAGAGCCACCTCTTGGGTGGCTGTGTCAAGAACAGGGACCGTGGCCAGGTCATCAGTGGTGGCCACGCCCTCTACCATGGCGGTATGAGCCGCAGGTGATAAATGCGGCTCAACCGCGGCTCCAGGCTCAGTCGCGGGTTCAGCCGCACTTCTGAAAAAAGCAAGGGCATTGTGTGAAGAAGAAGAACATAAGCCAGAATAAAAGTATTGAAAGCACAGGGAAAAGTTACTAACTCTGGAGCCATCTTCACAAAGGCCATAAGTTCACCGCTTGACGGTGAGGACAGGCCTTGGGTCCCAGAATCTACGAGTAGAAGTTTTGCATGTCAGTAGAGGAAAAAGAATAAGCATTCAAGATGACAAGACAGCAGAAATTACCAGAGTGGGGACCCATGTCTTCTTCAGCAGAGGCGGTGGCTTTGAAAGCACGCCTGGCAACGAAGGAGATCGCGCCCGTAGCAGGTTTGCGACGCTTCGTGGCCTCGGGGTTTTCCAGAGCATCAACCTCTGGTTCTTCACGAGATAGCCTCTTGGAGGCTCTACGGGGAGTTGGTTCAGCCGCGGCAACAGAACTCGCGGCTGGCACTGGACTCTCGTCCTCGTCCAGTTCGGTCTCTTCATCATCTGAGGCCGCAGAGGCAACAGAAGGGATATCAGCAGTCTCGCTGCCCTCTAGAGTGGGCAGCAGCTTCTTTCGTGCGGCACGCTTGGGAGCAGCAGTGCCGGCGACAGTCGCAGGCAGCGACCAGTAGTTCTCGTCAGCCTGGATGAGAGAAATATAAGTTGCAGTATTAAGAAAAGGAATGCGACTCAACTACGAAGGCGAAAAGACAGAGAAGAGGAGTTACCTCAAAAGGCTTGTTGTTAACACTGAAAGGGGCAAGCCCCACCTTATCGAAGGAGATGTCCTTCTCCTCAGTCACGCGGGTGACAAATTCCACCCAATCCTCAGGCCTCCAGTCCGAAGCCTTGATACGATCAACGTCAGCAGAGGTGCCTGTGCACTCAAGGAAAGATCGCTGTCGTGGACTCACGGGCTGAATGCGCCATTTGGTCCAGCAAGAGAGAAGATCAAGGCCAGTAAGACCATGACCTATTAAGGCGCGGACTTTGATCAGCGACTCATTGATGAAGGACATGGACGAGTCGCGGGGTTTTGATTTCAGTGCCTCGGTAGGCACGAAGAGGGTGTTAGACCAGGAGGGAAGGCGAGTTTCGCCCTCCGGTGAAGTATCTTGGCAATAAAAGAAAGATTTTTGCCAAGCCCTGGGTCGATTCGCCAGGGCTAGCTTGGGAAGGCAAGAATTCCTATGGCGCTGAAGAGAGATGGCGCCGACCTGAACGTAGGCGCCACCCTTGGAGACAAGTTGGCTGTTGCAGGTGAAAGAGGCCAGCCACAGATCGATGTTGGGGGCTATGCCAAGGTAATCCTCGCACAGCACGTGAAAATTGCTCACCTGGAGCATTGAGTTGGGCCCGATGTCGTGAAGACGGAGGCCTAGGCGTTGCAGCAAATTGCGGAAGAAGGGAGAACCTGGCGGCGTGAATCCACGCTCCACGTGCTCCACGAACATCACCAGCTCGTTGGGCTTGGGGCGCGGCTCGATTTCATCGCCTGGCCCGCCAGACGCCGTCCCCCTTCGGCGGCAAGAAGCCAGCCTCGGCCAGATCCGCAAGAGTTTCCTCTGTTACCCAGGATCCTTCCCAGTTGCAGGAGATCTGGCGCCTATTGTCAGATGGCTTCGCCTTGGGCGCCATTGCGAGGGGGAGATTGAATTGGGGAACTAGGCTCGGGTCGAGGAAGAAGACGGCGCGGCTAGGGATGAGAAGATTGCAAGGGCAAATGGATAATGACCTAGGTGGCCGCAGCTTATAACTGAAGGGCCCGCAACTAACGGCATTATCTGTGCTCGCAACCAACGGCACAATTTGCGCCCGCAAAAAGAGTAACGGTCCGCAATTAAAGGAAACAGAATATTTCCAGAAGGAGAGATGAGTCGCGCGGATGAGTCACAGCGATGAATCGCATGAGTCAGGAGATTGGTCAGAACGTTTACAGTGCGGCCAGAGACCATTTCAAGAGGCCAGAAGATTCTCACCGTAAAGTCCTAACCAATCTTGGGGGCTAATGTCGGGGGAATACTTTCTGGATTAACCCGCGGCCCAGTGCGACTTAACTTACTCGCACGGATGAAAGCCCACTTGGGAACAAGCCCAATATTGAACCGCCATAAGGAGAAAGATCTAGAAGACAAATCCCGGAGGACGTGAAGACCAAGTAGTCTCCGAGTAGGCCTCTGTGGATGTATTCCTTATGGGGAAGTTTCCTTTTGTAACCTAGCGAGCCTCTGTGCATATAAAGAGGACTCGCAGGACTTAGAGCGGGTCAAGCTATCAAGCCCCAAACCCTAGCTCATACGGCGAGTACCAGATCGGATCGCCTCCATTGTAACACCTCGATTATCATATCAATACCAATCTAGGGTAGGCAGGAAGTAGGTCTTTTACCTCACATTGAGGGGGCCGAACCTGGGTAAATCTGTGTTGATCTTTGTTCCTGCGATCCCAAGCTCGGAGATGCTTGACTCGCGTAATCCCACACCTACGAAGTCATCTATGACACCTGACGTGACAAACCCACGACACCACCGCCCCCTTCGTCTCCCCTACCCCTGGTCCTTTAAAATGGACCCCGGTCGTGTGGATAGGGACACCAGTCCACGCCGAGATAAATATGCAATGTATTGGACTTGTTATACTACTTTGTGTTGACAATATCCATGAGATAAATATGTTGAAAGTTGAAGCAAATGCTGAAACTAAATTCTTCCTTTGTGTTGATTAAATACTTTTTATTAGAAACTATTGCTTTATGAGTTAACACTTATGCAAAACTGTTTGATGCTTGTCTCGAAAGTACTATTCATGAAAACGTTTAGCTTGTGTGATTCATTGTTTACTCATTATCTATTTGCTAGCAAATTATAGACCATTGACTTGGATCACTTCATTCATTTACATGTGCCTTGCAATATTATATGATCAAGATTATGATAGTAGCATGTCACCTCAAAAATTATTTTGTTTTTATCGTTTACCTACTCGAGGACGAGTAGGAACTAAGCTTGGGCATGTTGATACGTCTCAAACGTATCTATAATTTTTGATGTTCCATGCCTGTTTTATACCAATTGCTACATGTTTTGCATCTACTTTATATCACTTTTATACATTTTTTGGGACTAGCCTATTAACAAGATGCCGAAGTGCCAGTTCCTGTTTTCTGCTGTTTTTGTATTCCAGAAAAGCTAGTCTGGAAATATTCTCGGAATTGGACGAAACTACACGGGGGTGCCTATTTTTCCAGAACACGCCTGACGGAGCGAAGGAGCAGCAGAGGAGGGCCACAAGGAGGCCACATGCACCTAGGGCGTGGGCCCCCCTTTGCCGCGCCCTAGGGTGGTGTGGGCCCCTTGGAGGTCCGCAGCCGCCGCCCTTTCGCCTACTTATTCCCCCCGACGCGAAAACCCTAAGTACCTGAGCAAATATCCACGAAAAGATCCAGAGACGCCGCCGTCGTCAACCCTAGCTCGGGAGGGTTCAGAACCTTTTCCCGGCACCCTGCCGTAGAGGGGAATCATCACCGGAGGCTTCTACATCGACATGCCTGCCTCCGGAGTGATGCGTGAGTAGTTCATCCTTGGACTACGGGTCCATAGCAGTAGCTAGATGGCTGTCTCTCCACTTTGAGCCATCATGTTTAGATCTTGTGAGCTGCCCTACATGATCAAGATCATATTATTGTAATGCTACATGTTGTGTTTGCTGGGATCCGATGAATATTGAATATTATGTCAAGTTGATTATCAATCTATCTCATATGTTATTTAAGATCTTGCATGCTTTCCGTTACTCGTAGATGTTTTGTCCAAGTAGATGCGTGTAACTCCAAGAGAGAGTATTTATGCTAGATAGTGGGTTCATGTCTCCGTTTAACCTGGGACAGTGACAGAAAGTTCTAAGGTTGTGGATGTGCTGTTGCCACTAGGGATAACCTAACGATGCTATGTCCACGGGCATATGTGTTTGTTTACATTACGCACTTTACTTAATGCAATTATCCGTTGCTTGCAACTTAATACCAACGGGGGACTCGGATGACAACCCGGCGGTGGATTATTAGTCATAGATGCTGTTGGATAACGGTCTATGTATTATGTCGTAATGCCCAATTAAATATCATAGTAGTCAACATGTCATGTATATGCATTGTCATGCGCTCACTATTCGTCAATTGCCCAGCTGTAATTTGTTCACCCAACATGTTAGTTATCTTTTATGGAGAGACACCACTAGTGAACTGTGGACCCAGGTCCATTCTTTTACACTGATTAAACAACCACAAACTGCAAACTGTTCCTTTTTCAATTTCTGCAATTTAATACTCATTTTCCACACCATACGTTTAATCCTTTGTTTTTAGCAAGCTAGTAAGATTGACAACCTCACTGTTTCGTTGGGGCAAAGTAGTTTGATTGTGTTGTGTGCAGATTCCACGTCAACAGTCCAGACTCCCTGCGACAGCTATTTTTCTGGCGCCGTTGACAACCTTCTGAAGAGTTGCTGCTCCTACTGGTTCGATAACCTTGGTTTCTTTCTGAGGGAGAACTTGATGCTGACTACATCATACCTTTCTCTTGGGGTCTCCCAACGAACGTGTGTTTCACGTCATCAAGCTATTTTTCTGGCGCCGTTGCCGGGGAGACAGTAGTCTTCTGCAAGGGGAGTTTCACGCTTCCAATCTCTTTACTTTGTTTTTGTCTTGCTTAGTTTATTTTATTTTATCTTGTTTGCTTTTAATTATCAAAAACACAAAAAATTAGTTTCTTGCATTTAGTTTATTTCGGTTTGGTATTATGTCTAGTTATTTATTTGCTATCAATGTCTTCTCTCTTTGAAACAAAATCTTATTGGCTAAGTGGGTTCACGGAGGAACAACATAATTACTATAAGGAATACCGCTTGTCTCAAAAAGGGAAATATTTATGGGAACAAATAAGTAGATTGAATTATTTTGCTAAAAACTTGTGCTCTACTTATGATGAATCCTACTGCTTTAATGAATCTTAATGTTGTAGAAGGCATAAACACCTCCCTTTCCAATGTGATTATAATGATAATGAAACTTTGGCTGCTTATGCTAAAGGAAATTATGACTTTGGTAATCTTGAGCGAATTGAAGAATTTTTTGTTTTTAAGGGTGCCTATGAAATTGCTGGTTATATTCAAAATGATGATGCTCCTTGTAGAACTGAGAATTATGCTATACTTGGTTATTGCCTTGAATATTACAATGATAATCCTTATATCACTGAATTTCTTGAGAAGACTTATTCTCCAGAACAAGTTGCTACCTTTCAGGAACCTATGGGAGAAGAAATTGCTGAAACTGTGATCTCATTGGATGAAAAAAGGAGGAGAGTGAAGAACAAAAGGAGGATCTACCTCCTAAAGATAGTAACTCTTTAACTCTTACATTATTTGATTGCCCTCCATGCCCACCTAAGGAGGAAGAGTGCTATATTGTTGAATTTCGTGATTCTATTGAAATATCTCCTTTTGATAAATTTGAAGTAAACATCCTCCTTGACTCAGTAAAAGAGGAAATTGCAGAAAGTAAAAATGTACTCACTAAAATTATATATGATAATGCTCTTGATGATGGTCCTATATTGGTTGATAATATTAATTACACTACTAATGAAAATGGGATTGGAGAGGTCTTGACTTTATCTAGATGGAGTCCCATACCTCTTGAGAATGATCAATCATCTTGTTATAAAATTGTTAAAAGTGGGTTTGAAAGTTTTAATCCCACTATTTTTGAGCTTGATAAAAATTATGTGTTTGTAGATCATGAAAAGCATGCTTTATGTGATAGTTATATTGTTGAGTTTGTTCATGATGCTACTGAAAATTATTATGAGAGAGGAAAATATGGTTGTAGAAATTTTCATGGTACTAAAACACCTCTCTATATGCTAAAAGTTCCGAAGTTGCTCTTGTTTTATCTTCCTATGCTTGTCACTTTGTTTTTTATGAATTTATTTGTGTACAAGGCTCCTATGCATAGGAAGAGTGTTAGATTTAAACATGTTTTTTATGCTCCTTGATGCTCTCTTTTATGTTCCAACTCTCATCTTTATGTGAGCATCATAAAAATCACTATGCCTAGCTAAAAGGCATTAAAGAAAGCGCTTTTGGGAGGCAACCCATTATCTTTTATTTTCAGTATTAGTCAAGGAGCTTGTTTACTTCTGTAGCAACTCCTTTGTATCTTTATTTTCTCGCATTGTTGTGCCAAGAGTAGCCTCTAATGATAAGATGATGCTTAATTTTGATTGCTGCGCAGAAACAGATTTTTGCTGTTCACTGTACGAAATTCCTAAAATCACCAGATTGTTAATTAAATCTGAAATTTTTGTGCGTAATCTTTATGAATGTCTGAAACTTTCATTAGTTCAGAGTTTCTCGATCTGAGCGTCGTAAGTGCCTCGAAAAAATTCGTCTTTGCGGACTGTTCTGTTTTAGACAGATTATGCCTTTTTATTTTTGCATTCTCTCTTTTACTAGTGTTGAGTGAAATTCTTTTTTGGGTGGAAGAGCTTCACATAACATCAGTGGCTGTAGCTAATGTTTAAAGTAACAAATCATATTGCGTCTTTATAGAACATGTGAATTTTTGATTATGCACTAACCCTCTAATGAGATCTACTTTGAGTTTGGTGTGACGGAAGTTTTCAAGGGTCAAGAGAGAAGGATGATATAATAGGATCAAGAAGAGTGAAGAGCTTAAGCTTGGGGAGGCTCCCATGGATCTCCCCAGCATATTTCAAGAAGACTCAAGCGCATCCCATTCTTCATCGTCAAAATTATCAGGTCATCTCTAGTGAAACTATATTTTAATTCTTTCACATCATATGTGCTTTTCTTGGAGCGTCTGTGTGCTTTTTATTTTCAGTATTGCACTTTTATTTTCAATAAAGCTTGACTGGACCCTAGCATTCTTGATTGGGAGAGAGACACGCTCCGCTTTTTCATGAGAATACTCCTATTCTTCACTTATATTTGTTGAGTATTCATATCTAGCGCTGTTCAGCTTTTAGCTCTTGTTTTCATGTATCTCTTGTCAGAGCTATTAGCTTTCTTTTGTAGAAAGTACTCTCTTGCTTCACTTATATTTGTTTGGAGAGTTGATGAAATAAATTGATTGGTGTTTGGTTGGTTCAGAAAATGTTGCATGTGGTAATTGGTATAAGGAAAAACTTGCTTAATCTTGTAGATCACTAAAATGGATAACTTGATGCTTGTCAATTGTTTTGAGTTAACAAGTAGATCATGATTAAATTGTGCATCACATGAGTTAAGCCTATTAGTGAAGAACTACCGTAAAGCTTGTTGAAAATTTGGTTTGCATCGGTGGTACCTCTAAGGTCTAGATATTTTCTAATAACAGGGTTTGGTTAACAAGGAAGACGGTATGAAGTCTTATAACGTTTGCAATATGTTTGTCATATAAAACTTGGTGTACGGGTTGATATTCTTGTTTGCTTACATAACCTTGCTAGCCTAAACTCTGTACTGAGAGGGAATGCTTCTCGTGCATCCAAATCCTTGAGCCAAAATCCATGCCATTTGTGTCCACCATAACTACCTATATGTGGTATTTCCTTGCCACTCCAAGTAAATTTTTCATGTGCTACCTTTAAATTATTCAAAATGTTATTATTCCCTTTTTGTGTCAATGTTTACTAGCTCATGAGGAATTAGTGTGGTTATTCTTTATTCTATTTGTCGAGTGGACTTTTACACCTGGACTAGTGGCATATACATCCGCTTATCCAATAACTTGCAAAAAGAGCTGGCAACGGGGTGCCCAGTCCCAATTAATTACAACTTTAACCAATTAATTCTCTTCACACTTTTGCCCTGATTCATCAGTAAGCAATGACAAACAGTGAAATACCTGAATGTGTGTAAACCAAAGAGAAAGAGGGATGATCTGCCTTGCTGGTAGAAATAACGTCCTTCATGGGAGCCGCTCTTAAAAGTCCGTTCGACAGGTAGAATACTGTTCTCACCCGCTACCATTCGTTGACAATTAACAAACACCTCTCAAAAATAGATACTCCTCCATGGTATGTGATTGATGGAAGGCACCCGAGGATTCGGTTAGCCATGGCTTGTGTTAGCAAGGTTGGGAGGAGTATCAAATATTTTATGCAATCTCTATATGCTTTCAAAAACCTAAAAGCTCTAGCACATGATTTAATCCCTGCTTCCCTCTGCGAAGGGCCTTTCTTTTACTTTTATGTTGAGTCAGTTTTCCTATTCTTTCTGTCTTCCACAAGCAAACACTAGTGTCAACTTTGTTACAACATGCGTTATATGCAATGTATTGGACTTGTTATACTACTTTGTGTTGACAATATCCATGAGATAAATATGTTGAAAGTTGAAGCAAATGCTGAAACTAAATTCTTCCTTTGTGTTGATTAAATACCTTTTATTAGAAACTATTGCTTTATGAGTTAACACTTATGCAAAACTGTTTGATGCTTGTCTCGAAAGTACTATTCATGAAAACGTTTAGCTTGTGTGATTCATTGTTTACTCATTATCTATTTGTAGCAAATTATAGACCATTGACTTGGATCACTTCATTCATTTACATGTGCCTTGCAATATTATATGATCAAGATTATGATAGTAGCATGTCACCTCAAAAATTATTTTGTTTTTATCGTTTACCTACTCGAGGACGAGTAGGAACTAAGCTTGGGGATGCTGATACGTCTCAAACGTATCTATAATTTTTGATGTTCCATGCTTGTTTTATACCAATTGCTACATGTTTTGCATCTACTTTATATCACTTTTATACATTTTTTGGGACTAACCTATTAACAAGATGCCGAAGTGCCAGTTCCTGTTTTCTGCTGTTTTTGTATTCCAGAAAAGCTAGTCTGGAAATATTCTCGGAATTGGACGAAACTACACGGGGGTGCCTATTTTTCCAGAACACGCCTGACGGAGCGAAGGAGCAGCAGAGGAGGGCCACCAGGAGGCCACACGCACCTAGGGCGCGGGCCCCCCTCTGCCGCGCCCTAGGGTGGTGTGGGCCCCTCGGGGGTCCGCAGCCGCCGCCCTTTCGCCTACTTATTCCCCCCGACGCGAAAACCCTAAGTACCTGAGCAAATATCCACGAAAAGATCCAGAGACGCCGCCGTCGTCAACCCTAGCTCGGGAGGGTTCAGAACCTCTTCCCGGCACCCTGCCGGAGAGGGGAATCGTCACCGGAGGCTTCTACATCGCCATGCCTGCCTCCGGAGTGATGCGTGAGTAGTTCATCCTTGGACTACGGGTCCATAGCAGTAGCTAGATGGTTGTCTCTCCACTTTGTGCCATCATGTTTAGATCTTGTGAGCTGCCCTACATGATCAAGATCATATTATTGTAATGCTACATGTTGTGTTTGCTGGGATCCGATGAATATTGAATATTATGTCAAGTTGATTATCAATCTATCTTATATGTTATTTAAGATCTTGCATGCTTTCCGTTACTCGTAGATGCTTTGGCCAAGTAGATGCTTGTAACTCCAAGAGAGAGTATTTATGCTAGATAGTGGGTTCATGTCTCCGTTTAACCTGGGACAGTGACAGAAAGTTCTAAGGTTGTGGATGTGCTGTTGCCACTAGGGATAACCTAACGATGCTATGTCCACGGCATATGTGTTTGTTTACATTACGCACTTTACTTAATGCAATTATCCGTTGCTTGCAACTTAATACCAACGGGGGACTCGGATGACAACCCGGCGGTGGATTATTAGTCATAGATGCTGTTGGATAACGATATGTATTATGTCGTAATGCCCAATTAAATATCATAGTAGTCAACATGTCATGTATATGCATTGTCATGCGCTCACTATTCGTCAATTGCCCAGCTGTAATTTGTTCACCCAACATGTTAGTTATCTTTTATGGAGAGACACCACTAGTGAACTGTGGACCCCGGTCCATTCTTTTACACTGATTAAACAACCACAAACTGCAAACTGTTCCTTTTTCATTCTCTGCAATTTAATACTCATTTTCCACACCATACGTTTAATCCTTTGTTTTCAGCAAGCCAGTGAGATTGACAACCTCACTGTTTCGTTGGGGCAAAGTAGTTTGATTGTGTTGTGTGCAGATTCCACGTCAACAGTCCAGACTCCTGCGACAGCTATTTTTCTGGCGCCGTTGACAACCTTCTGAAGAGTTGCTGCTCCTACTGGTTCGATAACCTTGGTTTCTTTCTGAGGGAAAACTTGCTGCTGACTACATCATACCTTCCTCTTGGGGTCTCCTAACGAACGTGTGTTTCACGTCATCAGAGACCTAGGCGCTTGAGCTGCTAGAATAGAGGACTTGCGCCTCTAATTTGAAGACGTACTGAGCAAAAAAAAATTGAGAGGGAAACGTGTACAAGCAGATGAACCTTCGAATTAGGGGTCCAACAATTTGGGAGCCTTTGCAAGCGCAAAGCTCATACCTGGCCATCGACGGCCCTGGCAGGCGCTGCCCTCCTAGGGCAAATTCTATTTGCCGCCTTTTGCGGCGTGAGACGCTCGGGCCGCATACCCCGTGCCGCATTGGGCCGGCCCATTTCGTGTTTTTTTCTTGTTTCTTTTTTGTTCGTTTTCTTTTTACTGTTTACTTTTTCTTGTTCTATTTTCTTTAATATGATTTTCTTAAATGTTCAAACTTGAAAATTGTTTAAATTCAAAATTTGTTTAGATTTAAAATTTTGTTTAAATTAAAAAAATAGATGCACAATTTGTTCAGATTCAAAATTAGTTTACATTTGAAGTTTTCAGATTCGAAATTTTGTTTAGATTTGAAATTTGTTCAGTTTTTAAAATTTGTTAGATTCAAAAATTTGTTCAGATTCGAAATTTGTTCGGATTAAAAAATTCTTCAAATTTTAAAATTGTCCAAATTGGAAAATATTTCAGATTCGAAATTGTCCAAATTTAAAATTATTCAGATTCGAAAATTGTTCATTTTTAAAAAATGTTCAGATTTTTAGAAATATTTGGATTTAAAAAAACTCTCAGATTTTAATAACATAAAAAGAAAAACAAGAAAGTGTAAATACCTGATGGGCCGCGTCCCAACTGACCTGATGTAGGGCGCGTCTGTGCGGCGCGCCAGTTGGGCCCCGCTAAACGCGGCAAATAGCATCTCCCCCTCCCTACCGTTTTCGAGCTGTTAATTTGCTATTTGACGCACTAGCGGCGTCGACTATACCTCTCCAGTGAAGAGTTCGGCGCTAGTTGGGCCAGCCAAGGTATGTGACTTGTTATTGTTCTTTCCAGCTTTGGGAAGCTTCAAGTAGCTTCCACCCGGTTTATTTTCTTCTTTTATTTGTCTACTGGATCGGTCTTTTCCAGTTCAAATTCATGAACATATTTTTAGATTCGGAAACTTTTTTAAAAATCATGAACATAGTTTAAACTTGGGATATTTTTAATTCGTGAAAAGTTTTTAAAATTCAAGATCATCTTTTCAAACTCATGGACAATTTTCAAATTCATGAACAATATTTTAAATTAATTAACTTTTTATATATTTGTGACCATTTGTAACAAATCTAGGAACATTTTTTAACCTCTCCATTTTTTCAAAATTACCAAAAATCGTGCCTTTTTTCTCTGAACCAACAGCAAAGCAGCAAAAAGCAGACGAAAAAAAGTCAGAGGAAAGGAAACCAACGCGTAAGAATTAGCTGGCCAGCGCATTACAGATTTCACGCGAGCGTCATGTCGTAGCGGACACTACGAGCGTTGAATAGGAGCTCCCGTCAACTAGCACCCGATGTCTCCGCAACACGAACAACCGCACGACTAACAGGAGCAGGATTGTTACACAGCGCCACGACAAACGTCCCTTGTCAGCACGACCACAATGTCCACCACGGACATCCGCTCGTCCGCAACATAAATAAAGGACGTCCTGACTATACCCAACACGTGCACACTAAATCCGACGGGGCCACGCCACGCGTCCAAGACGCCAGTCGGCATCACCATGTGAACTACCGCTCAACTCTGCACCCTGCTGCAGCCGTTGAGTTGCCTTGGTTTGCTGCACCACAAAATGGCCGCTAGGCGGCGCCGTCCGGAGCACTAGCCCAGGAACCGCCCAGAGCTGATGCAGCTTGTCTGTGCAAAAAACTAGAGCGCACGCTAAGAGGTTGTACTCTCATTGGAGCTCCGCCTTCTTCACTTGTGCAAGCAGCGCGGCCTTAATTAAGGTGAGCAAAACACTTTCCTTATAGCATCTCCAACCCGAACTCTACCCCTCCCCATATTTGGCCTCCAAACTGTCCGCGGACATGACCGGACGGACAGGGCCTGGACAAATCTAAAAATTACACTTCTATAACCACATACCTCATTTCATAGATAGCAACTTACTACAAAGCCATGCAAGTGAGACTACGTGAAAGGACATTTCTATCACTATATGTTTTGATGTTTGTTGACAACACAATAAGCGGACTAATTGTGTGCTAAAAGAGTTTCAGGTTCATCTTATTTATTCACACATGATGGTGGGATTTTCTCCTCTACAAGCGTCAAGCGAGAAGTTGTAGTTTTCCTAGGTTTTACCTTATAGGAAAACCGTACTATCAAGAGGGGGATCCGCTGTGGAGGTTTGGGCGGAATCAATCGTGTTTACATATCTTGCACAAACCAAATGCACTCCACAGCCATCCTATTCACTGAAATCCAATGTGTTTGGCACATTTTCCTGGCTCCGGTACTACCGGATGAAATGGCCCAGTAGTACCGAGCTCGCTCGGTAGTACCGGCCTAGGTACCGGGCCAGGTACCGCCGAGCGCCAAAATGCTTCTGTATTGGGTGTCAATTCCTAAGCGGCAGTGCCGGAACTTTTCCAGTTCTACCGATCGTGCGCCCTTCCGGTAGTACCGATGAAATCTCCGGTACTACCGGGCGCTCGCGTCGCCTGGTCAAAATTGCCGTTTGACTACTGCATTCTGCCGTCCGGTAGTACCGGGCCTTCTGGTCCAGTAGTACCGCGCGCTTGCAGAAATCTGGCCAACGGCCACTTTTCGTGTGGAGCTATATATACTAGTCTTCTTCTTCCTAAGAAGCTAAGCTTTCTAAAATACTCTCTCCACCATTGTTGCAAAGCTTCAACCTTCTAGATCTCCCACTCCATCGGCTCAAACACCCTCATACTTTGAGGAGTGGCGAAGGAGGTCTAGATCCACACTTCCACCAAAGCAATTTTGATTCCGCCCACTAATCCCTAGCGGATCTTGTTACCTCTTGGGTTCGTTGAACACTAGACAGAAGTTGTGTTCTTCGTGGCTTTGGGAGCAGCGGGGAAAAGCCAAGAGCCTCCAATTGAGTTGTGGATGCGTGCCTTGGCCTTGTGATTCTCGTGGCTTTGAGAGCCGCGGGAATTTGGTGAGAGCCTCCAATTCGGCTGTGGAGTGAGCATCATCCTTGTAAAGGTTTGTTGCCGACCTCGAGGGCATCATATAGTGACTCGTGGATCTCCTCATCGGAGGATAACACGAGGGAGATACGGTGTGCCATATCAAGGCTATTCGGGGCTCACTTGTGACCCCGCACCGCTCCAACGAAGACGTAGCTTCCATTGGGAAGTGAACTTCGGGAATCATCTCCGCGTCACCGTGTGGTTATCTCTTAACCTTCCTTTACTTGTATTGCTAGCTTATCTTGTATAGAATATCTTGCTAGCTTGTTTATTGATCATCATATAGGATTGTTCACCTAGTTGCATATCTAGAGAACTTATATTTGAGCAATTCCCAAATTTGTATTAAAAGAAAAATAAAATTTATAGTTGCCTATTCACCCCCCCCCCCCTCTAGTCAACCTACTCGATCCTTTCAATTGGTATCAGAGCAAGATCTCTTTATTAAGGGTTTAACAACCTAAAGAGGAGGATGACTAGCGAGGAGGAGTTAAAACTTGCTAAGGAACAACAAGAGAAAAATAATAAAGAACAACTTGAGAAAGAACTAAGTGAAGCGGGATAACCCCACCCGATGATAATGCCCCGGTCACCATGAAAGACATGATTGAACTCTTTGGATTCATGAAAGGCAAAATGGTGGACGAGGTGTTTACTCGGGTCATTAATAATCAAAATGCCTCCTCATCAACCGGTGCTTCTAACGTTGAGGCCTTGGTTGTTAAGGATAACAAAGAGCAACCTAAAACTAGTGAGAAGCCTCCTCATAACTTTGCTCCACCTACTTCATATCTCACTCAAGTTCCACCCACTCAACCTCATATAACCAACCTAAGTAGGCCACCTCCTAAGCTTGATAATACTCGTTATTTCTGTCGTGGGTTTGTCACGTCAGGTGTCATAGATGACTTCGTAGGTGTGGGATTACGCGAGTCAAGCATCTCCGAGCTTGGGATCGCAGGAACAAAGATCAACACAGATTTACCCAGGTTCGGCCCCCTCAATGTGAGGTAAAAGACCTACTTCCTGCCTACCCTAGATTGGTTTTGATATGATAATCGAGGTGTTACAATGGAGGCGATCCGATCTGATATTCGCCGTATGAGCTAGGGTTTGGGGCTTGATAGCTTGACCTGCTCTAAGTCCTGCGAGTCCTCTTTATATACACAGAGTCTCGCTAGGTTACAAAAGGAAACTTCCCCATAAGGAATACATCCACAGAGGCCTACTCGGAGACTACTTGGTCTTCACGTCCTCCGGGATTTGCCTTCTAGATCTTTCTCCTTATGGCGGTTCAATATTGGGCTTGTTCCCAAGTGGGCCTTCATCCGTGCGAGTAAGTCAAGTCGCACTGGGCCGCGGGTTAATCCAGAAAGTATTCCCCGACATTAGCCCCAAGCATGGCTGAACTTCATAGTACTCCTTAATCTTGAATGCTTAGGCCGTGTTTTTTCCTTGTTTTCAATCTGCGGCTTATAACTCTTCTTGGCGACTCAAGAACGCGACTTATCCTTTCTTGACGGTTGATTTTTAGATCTAAACGTCTTCCACGTCTGGGTTATTTATCGTTTTTCCCGGCGTTCTGCATCAAGCCCTGTATTACGCATCCGCTATTCCTTTCCGCCGCCTCCAATCTCGCTTCTCGTACTCACAATCCTTCGGTGGACATCTCCGTTGATCCGAGAAAAATGTCTCGCCGCAAGTGCAACTGGGAAGGCTCGTGGGTCGACGAAGATTTCCTGGAATCCCTATCTGCACGGGGCCTTCTTCCGCCAAAGATCAATGCGAATGGCGGGCGGCTGGCGAGGAGGTAATCCCCAATCCTCAACCAGGAGAAATAGTGATTTTTGCGGAGCATGTTGAGCGCGGGTTCAAACCCCCAGGCTCTCTCTTCTTCCGCTCCTTGATGCAGCGGTTAGGTCTCCGCTTCCATGATATAGGCCGTAATTCGATGTTGCAAGTGAGCAACTTCCACATCCTCTGCGAAGATTATCTGGGCGTCCCGCCTTCAATAGATTTCTGGCTTGCTCTTTTCAATTGCAATAGTCAAAGGGAAACCACAGATGGTCCTTTTCTCCAATGCGGCTCCATTTCCTTCCAACGCCGTAGGGGTAGTATCTTCCCAAAACTAACTCTCGCCAAGAAAATCAAGGAGTGGCAAAGGACGTTCTTCTATTGTAAAAACACTTCTCCTGAGGGTGAAATTCCTCTCCCTCTTTGGTCTCCTCTTCCCTTCGAGGCTACCGATGCTTTGTTTTCCAAACCTGATCCTTCTTCGTTACCCTTTGTCGAATCCCTTCTAGACAAGGTGAGAGCGCTGACACTCCATGGTCTCACTGGATTAGATCTCATATCTTGCTGGACTAAATGGCGAATTCAGCCTGTGAGTCGCCGCTCGCGGCTTATGATGGATTTCACTTGTCATGCAAATGACGTCGATCGCACTTGCCCTGAAGATTGGGACAAAGGGGAGTGGATAAATTTCATTCGCCGAGTGACGGACGAGGATATTGACTCATACGACAACGTCGGACTTGCTCCCTTCTGGGCTGAGCACAAGCCTTTTGTGGTAATGTTTACTTGTCACTTGTTTCCTCGAAAATTCCTTTCCCAAAATTGATTATTTCTGACCTGAGCTCCCTTTCAGATCGATCCCTATTTCTGGGTTCTTCCTTCAGAGGACGTCGACTTGAACCAAGGATCCGTGGCTGAGTCGTCAAGGCAAGCCGCAGCCTTTGACGAAGATACAGTTATGCACGAGGGTAGTTGTCACATCCCAAATTTGTAAACTAAGAAAAACTTAGTTTTACCAGACCCAAAATTCAGAACCAACAAAAAAACTTTTTGAATTATTTTACTGATGATTGTGTTTTCCATCCCATGGCTATGTGTGACTTGTTGTTTAAGTTGTTTGACTAGTAAATATTAACCAGAAACTCCACCAAGATGAAAATATTATTAACTTGGTGATCATGTCATGACAAGAAAAATATTCCATGTATCTTTTCCATTCTTATTTTGGCCAGCTCCATTTCAATGATATTTGGTTTAGCAACAACCAAAACTAATACCCACTATTTGAGAAAGTAAAGGTATTTCCAAAGCTATGTGTTCCCAAAAATATGGAGATCTATATGCTATCTCCTATCTATCTTTTAAACTTGATATTTTGCATTTGTACGCAACTCCCATTTTATAAACTTTGATTATCACTTCCCTTTTAAAAAGAACACAAGTGGGAAATATATTACCCCACATATTTTGCCTTGCTCAAAACCCTTTCCAAAAGTATCAAGGTGAAGTTGAGATAGTTCTAAACATCATCTTGTCATAATTAAGTGTGATCATTTTTATAAGATAGTATTGTTGACTATGGAAATGGCGGTGTGATTTATTCTTGTGGTTTTAATTGTGTGGTCTTGATTGTGTTGTTGATGTTATTGTGTTGTTGATCTTTGTGTATGTCACTGTTGATCTTGTTGTGTTTGTTGCTTGTGGGGGTAATTCCTCAGTTGTGCTTAATACTAGAATAAGACACACTTGACAACAAATTTGGTATGTGACTTGAATAAAAACAAACCCTCTAGAAGTATTCACACCTAATTGAAATCCTAAATTAAGGGAAATGATCTTATTTAATTTCCCTCTATCTCTATTCCTCTATTTTATGAAAACAATTATATTTCCTTATTCTAGGAATGAGATGAAATAATAATCATTTCAACCCCATCTCACTCCCCCCTCAAGTAAACATACTTTTCAATTTTAAACAAAACTCTCAAAGTATTTAAGAAAAAGGAAATTAAGATCATGATAAATAAATGATCTTAATAAATTATTTTCCCCTACTTAACTCTCTATTTTCTTCAAGCAAATATTTTCTCTATGAAAATATAACCTAATTGAAGTTACCTTATTTGTCAAGAAAGTTCCAAAAGTTCAAAACGATATTTTACCACTTGTTTTAAAAATATTAAAGAAATGTTAATTTAGTTTTACCAAAAATCATTTATTTAAATCCTATGAACAAAATGGTTCAAAACATTTTATTTTCAAAAGCCAATTTTTGTGGAGCTTCTACATGTATATGGGAGGCTACATGAATTTTCTCAGATTTTTAGAAAATGTTTAAGTGCCTCAATAAAATCACTGAACAGCTACTGGTTTTAAAGGAAATAAAAGAAAATCAGGAAAAGGACCTAGGTGTAAAAGAAGAAAAGCAGGCAGGGAGTTTTCTGGGAAAACGTCTTCTTCTCCCTGTAGCAGCAGTGCCGACGAGGCCGTTGTCGTCCTCCCGTGCGTCGCCGCCCGGACCCCCCCCCCCTTGCTGCAGCGCTCCTCGCCGGACCCCCCCCCCCCCTCCTCTCCTGTCCCCTGCGAGGAGGATAAGAAGACCACCCCGTGCTCCTCTGCTCCCTCGCTGCTCCCTCTCCTCTCTTTTCTCCGCACGAGCCCGAACCCTAGCTCGCCGTCGACCGCTGTTTCCCGCTGTGGTAGCCACCGTCGCTCGGAGCTGGGTGGGGCAGAATGACCGCCGTGTCCTCTGCTTCCTCTGAGTGCAAGGAATTGGACAGGGGAGCCCGGAATCGAGCTCGCCGTCCATCTTCTTCCTCTCCGGCCGCCAACCTCCGAGCAAGCTCGCCGCCGTTCTGGTCCTTCTCTTCTGCAGCCGTTTGGTCCCACGCTTCGAGGGTGAGCTAGCCCTTCTCCTGGACATCTCTGTCCTCCTCCTCTCCCTCGATTCCGACGAGTAGCAGTAGATTCGCCGTAGGCCGTAGCCGCCGCCGCACGACCACGTCGCCGGAGCATTTCCCGGCGACCATTTGGTCCAAGGCGACGCCGCTCGCCTCCCCGTAGCTCGACGAACCTGTTACCCTTGTTCACAAGCACGCCCACGAGCCCGCGCGTCGGATCCGTGCTCGCCGACGACGATGATCACCGTGCGCCCGCGCCGGCCGTGGCTCTGCCGCGGTCAACGTGCCCGTGGGCCGCCGTGCAGACGTGGCTGCCTACGTGGCCTGGGCCCCACATGTCATTGACTGTGGCTAGCCCAGCCCAGAGTACAAGCAGTTCGGTAGTTTTCCGGAAGAATTAAAATAAAAAGCCAGATTCAATTTATGGATTTGTAAATTCAATATCTTTTTAAATACTTCTCCAAAAATTACAAACAAGATACCAAAATGTTCAGAAAATTAATACCTGTCTTTTGGTATAACTCACCTATCCAAATAAATCAGTTTATTTAATGTTTTATTAAATAAAGAAAATGGCAGAATATAAAACAAATTAGGAAAATTCATATCTTTAAAAATAAGGATCCAAAAATTAAGTTTGACCTCTTAAAATGTTCAGAAAATGATGACCTTCATGTTCCACCTTGTTTCCAAACATGGAAAATTATTTTGTAATGTTGTTTAAAACAAATTAACAAAAGGGCAGATTTAAAAAGGATTTTATAAATTAATCAGTAATAATTTTTGGAGCAAACCCAATTTTGCTAGGTTCCTAGTGTTTCACTTTATCATATCCTAACTTGGTGTAATATTTTGACTCACAGAAAATATATAGTGACCTAACTTTTGTCTGAAGTATTTCCTGTTCAACAGGAGGTGCTTGTTGTTAACCTTCGCCTCAGATAGTTTTGTGATCGATGTACCTAGCTTGCGTATAGGTGATGGACTACTGACTAGTATAAGGCCCTCGTAAGTGTAGATTCTAGTTGTTGCTCGAACGATTAGTTTGGCGCTTACAGTTGGTTACTTGTCTGTATACCACTTGTGGTTTGGTTTGCTTAGTGATTGTTGTGTTATTCTCCTGTTTGCGACGCTAGATATAAACACTACCGGAGTGGTCTTTGGAATGGAGTTATTGAGGAAGGGAAATTTGTTGAACCTGAAGATCAAGACCGAGATCACTTTGCCTGAAGATCAAGACCGAGATCACTTTGCCGAGCAAGGCAAGCTATCCTCTGAGCTTGCATTTATATACATCTATTTTGGTTCACAAGTTTTACTTATAAAGAGCAAAAGTGATTTATGTGGGGTTTGCCACTAAAGCTATGATTTTGAAAACCCTTTTTCCAAATTACAAGTATATTATTTTGACACCCTATATGGAGATATTAGCTGGAATTTCTTTTTCAAACTATAGGATGGAAAAAAATATTGTTTACTCAAAACTCCTTTGAAAATACTTGTGTGTGGATATGGAATGCCGAGATGTCGGTGTTGAATTGGAGGAATGGAGAATGGAGATGTTTATGAAAAATGCACATTGTGTCTTTGTACTATGACGACCAATCTTACCCTGTGCGACCACATTTACCACATATGGGAAAAGGCGTAGTCATGTAGTTTGCTCTTATTAGTATGGGATACCTCATCGACGGAGATGACTCCGTTATGCATGAGTGGATGGTCCGAGGACCTACCCCCTGACCCGGGTCGTCACACAAGATGGTGGGGAGGATAGAAGGTTCCACCATAAACTGCCGGACAAAACTATGAGTCCTCACACTTAGGGTTTCTGACGGGAAACTGGACTGGGTGTCGATGGAAAGTGTCATATGGGAAGGATCCTATACTAGCATGAGCAAATAAGAGGCTATGGCCGGCGGCTTACTTCGCATACACCTGGTATGGCGAGACGTGGCAGACACGATGAGTTGCCGGATGGATGTGGGTTAAAAGCGTGCTACCTCTACAGAGTGTTACAAACTATTCGAATAGCCGAGTCCTCGGATATGGACAATTGGGAGACTGTCCTAAGACCATGTGCAAGTTTTGCAAAGTTTTGAGATTTGAAAATAAAATGGAGGTGTGTTGTATCAGCAACTCTACCGACGGGCTGGTATGAGGTTGCTGGAGAATGATTTGACCATGACGGGCTATGGTCGAGAAGTGAAAAGTTTTGTGTTTTGAAAGGTGAAAATGTTTTATGCAACTTTGCCAACGGGCCGGCATGAGGTTGTGGGATTGAATGACCATGAAGGGTTATGATCGAAAAAGGAGGAGTTTTGGAGAAATAAACCAAATGGTGATTTTTCGGGAAAATGTTTATAAAAGAGACTTCTTACCTAGTTCAACAGGGGTGTATTTTCGGGAAAAGTTTTAAAGAGATTTTCTTACAAAGTCAGATTTATGGGGAAAAGTTCTAAAAGCCTTCTTTTCTTTTTCAAGAAAGATATAGAGATTTCAAAACAAAGTTTTAATAAACAAAAGTATATCCTTCTCTTTTCAACAAGGATATAGAGTTTTCAAAGCAAACGAAGTTTTATTTAAACAATAAAAGAGTAGTGCATGCTCATTTCGGTGGTAGTTTGCGAGTACATTCAAATGTACTCATGTTGGTTTCGTCCCTGGCTATTGTCTTAGCCAGATTCTGAAGAAGAACAGTTCGAAGAAGAAGACTTCAATAACGTCAATGCGAACTAGGGCGCTTCCCAGTCAGCTGCCTGTAGGGTTAAGGCAAATGACTTGGGCTCCACGCTGTTTGGTGATTTCCGCTGCAAGTACCTGTTGAAGTTATGACTTCAATCAAGTAAGTATATTTATTCGGTAGTTATGGGTGTTCTGTGATATCAATTCGAGTTATGTGCAACACAACAAACTGATCATGGGATTGTTGCAGGAAACATAACGGGTATCTCGGATACCTAATCCGGGGTCCCCACAGTAGTGCTTCTGAAGAGGAACAACAAATGGCCGACGCTCTTTTGTCTTCGACTCCAAATACACCTTTCCTGGAACTTCCTGAGGTGCCTCGCAGGTCCTCGAAACGTATTTTATGCCAGAGCTCAGAAGACCCCACGCAGCCTGAGAAACGTCGCAAAGCCTTGGCATTACTGGCAGAAACAAGAGCTGCCAAATCTTTAAAACTTGCTGATCCCAACAAGGCTACTTTTTCTTCCGAACTGCTGCAGAGGATTGCTTCTCAATAAGCTCGGGTAATTGTTTGCGACTCTTCTCCTTCTTTTTGTTTTACGTATTTCTGGCAAGGAATTGCTGATCACTACTTCTTTTCATACTCTGTAGGTTCAGATTTGCAAGGTTTATCTTCTCCTTCTTCTGGTTGCCTGATGAAGAGTATCCGTGTCGCCTCTGGGTATGGTTCGCCTTCCTTTTAATGTTGCGGCTCTGCTAGGTCAGCTTATTAACCCATCAATGTTTTGCAGGGCTATGTCTGAAGAGGCTCCCAAGTCTAATTCCCATCCCACTTCTTCTCTGCAAGCTATGAGCGAGGATGATGCTGCTGATGAAAACGTGGGAAACAGTAATGGTGCGACTCAACCAAGGCCCTCCCTGGAGGAAGGTATTGCAGACGCGGCTCCTGCCGCGACTCCAGCCGCAGCTCCATCCACAACTCCTGCTGCTGGTAGGATATCTACTGAAAATAGAATTCCAGCTCCAGGAAATAGTTCTAAGTCAATCGCAGATGCCATAATTTCTGCTGGAGACAAGCATGCTGCTCTGCTGCGCGCTTAGTTGAGCAATTTTCTTCAAGTCGCCAGGTATATATACCGTAGCCCCCAAGGATCAAAACCTTGTGTCATCGCACGGGGTGTTGATTCTTTTCCTGCTTCAAATCTCGAGCCCCCAAATTCCTGGATAATTTACCTTGTTCGTTTTGCTCTGTTTGTTTTCAGCGTGAACTGTCCTTGCTTGATGCTTCTGGCTCAATAAAGGGTAAAGGCATTTCCATAGACCATCCTGAAATGATGCAGTCTCGCCTGGAGCAGCATAATGAGGTCATTAGGGACCAAGATCAGGAAATAAAATCTCTCAAAGGTCAACTCGACTCCTGCGAAGAGCAATTTAAAGAACTTGAAGCTGATATGCAGCAGCGACTCATGGAGAAAGACGAGGTCATTAGATCTTTGCGAGAAGGGCTGGCTCTTAAAACTGAATTGATTGATCGCCTGAAGGGGACCACGCAAAGGAACTCGCCGCGCGAGATGAAAAATATAACTCGCTGCTCAAAGCCTTTGAGGGTTTTGGCTCCATGGTCAAATCAGCCGTCCTGCAGCTTGCTGGTTGGTCTTGTATTCCTTTAATCATACATATTTTGGGTAACCACTCGTTAGTCTCTGACTTGTTTCTTGCCTTTTCTTTCTTTGACATAGGACCTGAGGCCCCAGTGTCCCGCTCCAATTTGAAGGATCAACTGGTATATCTGTCTGACCTCAGCCAGCGCTTCTTAAAGGTTACCAAGGAAGTTATGACGGTAATCACTCCTGCGACTGATGGCCCAACATCTTGCGAGTATTGGATAATAAACTGCTCAAGGCTCCACATTATGTCTCTGATTGGAAACGATCCTCTGCTCGCGCCGGAGCCGCGCATGTCTTGACATTGCTTCGAGCATATTATCCAGAGATAGATGTTGGCAAGGTTGCTCGCCACGGCCTGGCGATGAGCGCAGATGATACTGAACTGCCAATAAGCGAGTACTTCGATATCTGGAAAGGGATGCGCGGGTATGCCACAAAATTTGTTGATAACTTAGACTTGGGCACTTATCTTGATAAATTCAATCTTGATGGGAGCAAGGTGTCAAAGGAAAAGTCCTCAGGAGCTGAGTCATCTCGGGCTGCCGCTCCAGCAACAGTATCTGGTGGCCCTTCTGCTTCGTCTGGCGGCGCCCTGATTATTAGGACACCTGCGACTGCAACTGCGAGACAAGCCGCGCCAATTCCCACTCCTGTTGCTCGGAAGAGGAAAAATAAATAATGTGGGACATGCCCGTTAGTCTGTAAGATATTCATGTATATAAACAGTATTTTTGTGACCTATAAGCAGGTTCTTTTCTTGATAATTCCATTAAGTAGACGCTCGCGCGGCTCAGTATTTCCTAGGAACATGTGTGTTCAGGGTCGAGAGCGGCCATGATAGGCAATCAAGCTCGATTGACGCCACACCCCAGTACTTTGGTCGCATAATGCAAGACGCTTCTAGCTTAAGGATTGCCACTAGTTTGGCAAAATTTGAGGTGCGATTGGTACTCGCGATGCTCGTAAGGAGCCCTCAAGGGTCAGTGATATATGAAATTCAAAAGACTCAGCGACTCAATGATAGTTGAGGCGAAACGACAAACCCTTGAATGTCAAGGGTGCCGGCTTTATTTCATAATCACTCGATGTTTTACAGGGTGTTACATGATGATGCAGGCCCTTTAATGCGGGTTTTCTATTCCCCGCAGGCCATGCATACTTGATACTCATCGCACTTAGTTGCGAATTAATACTCCTAACGGAGTGGGTTGAACACCTGATTGGTTCAATTTTGAGTCGCTAAAAGCGACTCGGGTCGAGCATGATAGCTCCGATGTATGTCTCATGTTGAAGAGCAATTGTGTTGGCGATCAGCCGCACTGAGCTGCGACTTATGTTGAGTTGAGTTTGCTTTGTAAGGTCTCACGATAACTGAGCCCCTTTGGCTGGGGTTGTTGATCGAGGCTGGGTCTATGCACATGCGCCATTCTTGTCTTCTTTTTGTATCAAGGCGACCTCTGGGGCATTATCTTGCTGATGCGCGACTTCTCGGTGGGTATTTACCATCCGGTGGCTGCATCCTGTTGGCCGCTTCCGCGGTACCTCCAACGCGACTCGTTTTGAGCTGCGATCACCGATCTGCGACTGATACCCATGTGAAGAGTTGGCGATACAAGCTTCTTCTGCGAGTACTGAGCCTGCGTTCTCGCATTCTAATGCTCTCTGTCTGTCTCCATATATTGTAATAACACCGTTTGGTCCTGGTATCTTTAACTGTAGGTAGACGTAGCAGGGGCGAGCGGTAAATTTGACATAGGCTTCTCTTCCAAAGATTGCATGATATGAGCTTTTGACTGCTACAACCTCAAAGTCTAGGAGCTCTGTGCGGAAGTTCCGCTCTGTTCCAAAGCTAACTTCAAGTGTTATCTTTCCGATTGGTCGCGTAACAGCTCCTGGGATTATTCCTTGAATTTCTTTCCTGGATGGTCGCAGCCTTGTCTCGGGTATATTCATTCTTCGGAGCGTGTCTTGATATAGGATGTTTACTCTTCCTCCTCCGTCCATTAGGACCTTACTTAACTTGTATCCCGCGACTTCTGGCGTGACCACAGAGCTGGCTGTCCTGGATCTCTTACTTCTGGGGGTGATCGCCGCGACTCCAAATAACCGATTGCTCTGTCCAGCGACGATGCCTTTCTGGCGTTGAAATCTGACTGCTCTTCCGGCTTCCATCCGTCGTTTGTACCTCCACTGTATGAAACTGTCCTATGTTTCTTCTAGGTAAAACGTCAGGCTCTTGATGAGAGCTAGATTTATTCTTGTGGTGCATCGATCTGCTGCGAGCTGTATCTGGCGTGTCGCCTTCTTTCCACCTCCGGTAATAATGACATTGCGCCTTTGTGTGACCGCTGGCCTGCCATCTCTCCTGCGATGTAAGTCGCAAGGCACGTCGAAGATCCCCTTGCAGTTATTAGGGGTAAGGCCTTATCACTCCCTTGCTCTTGCATCTGGTGTGCGCGACGTTCTGTCTTCGCGACTGCAGTTTCCCCGTTGGGTTCTGTGATAAGCCGCCTGTCCCTCTATCTGTCTTTGCATACTTGTCAGCCGTTGCCAAAAGCTGGTCGAAACTATCAATCTTGTGCTCAGCGCGACTTAATTTGTGCACCAGCGGCTCAAATCTACAGTTCTTCTCATAGCTTGTATTGCAGCTTGTACTGTTAAGTTTTTGGCGGAGCCAAGGATCTCCGCGACTCTCTTGATCCAGTCGCCGCTTGATTCGTCCTCTTTTTGAATGCATTGTCTAAGGTTTTTCATATCTTCTGTTTGGAATCTGCGATGAACTTGTCCTTCAAGTCTTCCCATGTGCTTATTGATTTTGATGGCAGCCTTAACAGCCAATCCCTAGCTTCTCCCTGTATTGCCAAGTGGAAGTATTTTGCACGTATTTCTTGAGTCACATCAGCCCCTGTCATGCTTGCCTCGTAGTCTTCTATCCATAAGGCAGGGTCTTGGTCACTGTGATAGGTGGTGACTCGCTGCGACTCGTCGAAGTTCGGGGGGAAACGAGTGAGCCGTATTTCCTCTCCAAAACATGCTGGTCCTTTCAATAATGAATAGGAGTTTACTGGCGCTGAATCTTCATCAGTTTCAATCTGGGATGGCTGAGTCGCTCCGGACGTCCGCGACTCGCCTTCTATCTTCTTTTCTTTTTCCAATGATACCTGCAAACCTGCTAACTGGTTGACCACTTCTTCGATGCTGTACTCTCCTCCCCATGATACCTCGTTTTGCGGCTCATTGGGCGTGACTCCATACATATTTGCTTGTTGTAAAGCAGCAGTTTGTAGTAGGTCGATCGCATGGCGAGCTTCCTTATCAGCTCGCGTGTCTCCAACCGGTGCTATCTTTGACAATATCCCTATCGCGGCGTGCACGTTGCTCTCTGGGTCGCCGTGGAACTGTGATTTCTCTCTCCTCTGTCCATCTTGATCTGATGTTTTTGCTGCCAACGACGGAGTCGCCACTCTTCTTCTTGGAGTTTCTTGCGCTCAGATGTCATCTTGGTTCGCACCGCCTGGTGCTTCGGCTGGCAGTGGCGGAGTCGTCGGCCTTCTTCTTGGAGTTTTTCGCGCTCAGCCGCGAGTCTTTGTGCCTCTTCACAGAGCTCCGTCCTGATAGCTTCAATCTCTTCAATCTTGAGGTCTCCTTCCTGATTTGGTAGAGATCCCCAAACAGGTCTTGATGGGACGGGGATGGGCAATCTTGCCGTAGCTTGTTGTAGCTCCTCCAACACGCGGACCCTGACCGGCCGCAGCTCCTTCACCGATTCGCTTCCTTGAGTCGCGTCCATAGATCTGCGACTGACGGATCCGACGAAAACTTTTACTGATCCGATGGGAACGATGTATCCGAACTCGATGCGATCTGCCTCGGGTCCCCACTCTGAGTCGTCGATGAAGGGGACCCCATTGATGTCTTCAACTTGGCCGATGGCGATGTCCTTGAAGCCTGATTTCGATCCTGCGCGGAACGTGACGCTTTTGACCGCAGGCCCCACGGTGGGCGCCAACTGTCGTGGGTTTGTCACGTCAGGTGTCATAGATGACTTCGTAGGTGTGGGATTACGCGAGTCAAGCATCTCCGAGCTTGGGATCGCAGGAACAAAGATCAACACAGATTTACCCAGGTTCGGCCCCCTCAATGTGAGGTAAAAGACCTACTTCCTGCCTACCCTAGATTGGTATTGATATGATAATCGAGGTGTTACAATGGAGGCGATCCGATCTGGTACTCGCCGTATGAGCTAGGGTTTGGGGCTTGATAGCTTGACCCGCTCTAAGTCCTGCGAGTCCTCTTTATATACACAGAGGCTCGCTAGGTTACAAAAGGAAACTTCCCCATAAGGAATACATCCACAGAGGCCTACTCGGAGACTACTTGGTCTTCACGTCCTCCGGGATTTGTCTTCTAGATCTTTCTCCTTATGGCGGTTCAATATTGGGCTTGTTCCCAAGTGGGCCTTCATCCGTGCGAGTAAGTTAAGTCGCACTGGGCCGCGGGTTAATCCAGAAAGTATTCCCCGACAATTTCACTTGGAAGAAATCTATGGAGTCTTATTTTCGCAGCTCATCGGTGCATCTTTGGAGGGTGGTTCTAAATGGTTACAACCCGGTTGATCCCCCAACTTGACAAGGCAAGAAGAGATTGATGAACAACTTGATGCAAACGCCAAGTACATCCTTGAGAGCGCCATGACCGCCCATGATGAAGATCAAGTGCGGAATCTCAAAACCACCAAGGAGGCTTGGGATTTTCTCGCATCGGTATATGAAGGAAATGAGGGTATTCAACGCTCCAACGACGCCATCCTTCAACATCAAGTGGACAACTTCATCATGCTAGAAGAAGAGACACCATCGGATCTCTTCCAAAGACTCACCAAGCTTGTGTGACATGTAGGGAAAATGGAAAGAAAGATATGGATGATGAATGGGTCAAAGCCAAGTTCCTCAAGACCATTGTTCCATACAATGAAAATATGGTGATGAATCTCCATACGAGAGCGGACTACAAAACAATGTCTCCCAATGACATATTGGCACAATTCGTCACTTATGATACTTGAAGGCCACTTCCAAGTCTTCCATCAACCAAATTCGTGGCACAAAGAACCTTGCCTTGAAGGCTCATGTGGAGAACATCCAAGATATGAAGAAAGCACAAGTGGTCATCATGAAGAAGATTTTGTGGGTGAACTCAATGAGGTTCTTGCTCTTGCCGCCACCAAGTATTGGAACAAAAAGAATATCAAGAGCAACTTCTCCCCACCAAATGAAAAGAATGTGCTTTAATTGTGGAAAGGAGAATCACCTTGTGAAGGATTGCCCCTATGAGAGAAGAGAAGATTGGAGGCCAACTCATCTTAAAGAAGAAAAGTTCTTCACCAAGCCCAAGCCTCATCAAGAGAGCCTCAAAAGGCTCTTGTCATCGCAACACATGAAGAAGAGTATGAGTCCGGTGGCGAGAGGAGGATGATGATACAAGTGAGGAAGTGGGGATGGCGGCTCTTGCAATGGGCAACCTTCCTCCTTCATTGGCACCCCTTTTCTCCGCTCCAAATGACAACAAGATCCCAAGCCTATGTGCCTCATGGCCAAGGAAACCAAGGTGAATTCCCCACCTAAAATTACTATCTCCTCTAAACCATCTCTCTTGGATTGTGTTGAGGATGTAGGGAAAAATGAGAGAAAGAGGATACAATTACCCTCTTTATAAACAAGCTCCAAGGTCCAACCAAGAAAATGGTTGAGGCTCTCATGTACCAATATGGAGAAGCCAAACACCTCCTTGAGGAGAAGGAGAATAGGATTTATGAGCTTGAGGGGCATGCACGTGATCATGCCGATAAAATTGGTGAGCTAGAAGATCAACTTGTTGAGGAACAAGTGTTCCGGGAGCAACTTGAGGAGACCCAAGCCAAGGATTTATCCAAGGCAAAAGAAACCCGTGAAACCTCTATTCAAGTTGCTAGTGATCTAAAAATTAAAAATGATGAGCTTGTAGAGAGTCATAACAAACTCCTTGAGAATTTTGAGCAACTTAGGGAAACCCACAAGGTGACCTCAAGTGAGCTCACCAAGCTCAAGGGGTCACATGCTAAATTACAAGCTCAATTTATATATGCTAGCTTCACCACTCCTCATAATGATAAAGATGCCAATGCTTGTGCTACTAACCCTTATGTCTTAAAGCATCTCTCATGGAGGAGAACACTAGGTTGAAGGCCCAACTTGAAAAGGGCCTAGCCACTTGCATCCAAGGGGAAAAGAACCTCAATGATCTTTTGACCAATCAAAAGGGAGTGGTTGGCAAGGAAGGGCTTGGGTTTGCTCCCAAGTCCAAGAAGGCAAACAAGAAGATGCCTACCTCCCCTTCAAAAGATATTTTTTGTGAAGGAGGGGGAGTTGGGCAAGAAGAATGTTGAACCCATTGTGGGTGGTAAGCCACAAGGGGCAATGCCACTCACAATGACTTTGCCGGAAAATATAACCCCTCATATGTGCTTATGAAATCTAGAAATGGTTATGTTTTTGCTAAATATGTTGGTACCTCATATGGAGATGATTATCACTATGCTATTTGGGTTCCAAAGACCCTTGTGACTAACAAAAGAGGACCCATTCCAAAATGGGTACCTAAATCAAAGACTTGATTTATTGTAGGGCTTTTCTTCCGGTGGATCTTCATGGCTCATTGATAGTGGGTGTTCATCTCACATGACCGGAAGCAAAGAAGTAGTAAAGGGCTTATTGAAACAATTACTCTCATTCTCTCATGTCACCATTGGGAACAATACAAGACTTAAGGTATTGGGATATGGCAAGGTGGTGATCACACCGGAGTTATCAATTGAGAAGGTCCTCCTTGTTGAATCCCTTTCATATAATCTACTTTCCGTTGGTCAATTATGCGATGCCGGTTACACCGTTATCTTTAATAAATACCACGTGACCATCCTTTTCACAAAATCTCTTAAAGTAGCCTTTGTTGGATTTCGTGAGAACGGTTTGTATGTGGTCGATTTCTCGAAAGAGACCACTCAAATTGCCACGTGTCTAATGGCTAAATCCGACAAGGGTTGGCTTTGGCATCGCCGGCTAGGCCATGTCGGTATGAGAAATTTACAAACTCTTGTAAAGGGTGGACACGTGGTAGGACTAACCGATGTTAATTTTTCCAAAGATCGTCCTTGTAGTGCTTGCATAGCCGGAAAGATGCATGAAAAGAATCACCCCAAGAAGACCATTATCTCCACTAAGAGGCCTTTGGAGCTCCTTCATATGGATCTTTTGGGCCTCCCACATATGATAGTCTTGGTGGCAAGAAATATTGTTTGGTGATTGTGGATGATTATTCAAGATATTGTTGGACTTTCTACATCAAGAAAAGATATTCATTGACTTTGCAACCCTAGTTCAACGCCAATATGACTCCAAGATTTTGGCAATTAGAAGTGACAATGGTACGGAGTTCAAGAATTACACTATGGATGATTTCCTAAGTGGGGAGGGCATTCAACACCAATATTCCGCTGCATATACTCCCCAACAAAATGGTGTCGCCGAAAGGAAGAACCGCACTCTTATTGATATGGCAAGAACTATGATGGCCGAATTTCATTCCCCATACAACTTTTGGGCCGAAGCCATCAACACCGCTTGTCACTACTCAAACCGGCTCTTCTTCCGTCCTCTCATGGAAAAGACACCATATGAACTCCTCACCGGTAAAAAGCCAAATGTATCTTACTTTCGAGTCTTTGGTTGCAAATGCCATGTTTACATTAAAGGTTGCAAAATTGCTAAATTTGAATCTAGATCTTTTGATGGTATACTTGTTGGATATGCCGCAAAGTCTCATGCTTATAGGGTCTACAACATATCCACCGGGTGTGTTGAAGAATCTATGAACGTGGAGTTTGTCGAGGATAATGGCTCCCAAGCGGAGCATATTGATCATGATGATGTAGGTGATGATGCTCCATCTCAAGCCATAAGAACTATGGGGATTGGAGAACTTATTCCTATTGAAGGACCTATTGATGATACTCAAGAAGAAGGAACAAGTTCTACTCAAGTTGAGCCATCCACCTCAATAGTTGATCAAGAAACTATCCAAGAACAAGAACATGATATTCATTCACATGATCAAGAAGATGGTCAAGACCCACCCAACTCTAGTGGTGAACGAGAACATAATGAACCCACAACCCCAAGAACTCCACTTAGGGTTGACCATGAGCAAGATGAAGGCAATGATGAAGATATTTGTGTTGGTGAAACAATTGGTCAAGCCATGGAACGCCGGGTCATCCGGCGTGCATCAAAATTGGATCATCTTTCCCACTTCAAAGAAAATATCCTTGGGAGTATTCGTAGGGGTGTGTCCACACGCAAACAATTATCTAACTTTTGTGGTCATGTCTCTTGTTTGTCTAGCTTAGAACCTCTCAAGGTATATGATGCTCTTGAAGATATGGATTGGGTTGCGGCTATGCATGAAGAGTTGAACAACTTCGAGCGCAACAAAGTATGGTCATTAGTTGAAAAACCCAAAGACACATGCCATAATGTCATTGGAACCAAGTGGATATTTAAGAACAAGCAAGACTCACATGGTCAAGTCATCCGCAACAAAGCAAGATTGGTTGCACAAGGCTACACCCAAATCGAAGGAGTCGACTACGGTGAAACCTATGCCCCCGTTGCTAGACTTGAATCCATTCGCTTACTAATTGCTTATGCATCTACTCATAATATTGTCTTATATCAAATGGATGTTAAAAGTGCTTTCTTAAATGGTCCACTAAATGAGTTGGTGTATGTTAAACAACCTCCGGGTTTCGAAGACCCTAAATTTCCTAACCACGTCTACTTACTACATAAGGCTCTTTATGGGCTCAAGCAAGCTCCACGTGCTTGGTATGATCATCTCAAGGAGTTCTTAGTAGACCGTGGCTTTGAAATTGGGGTAATAGATCCCACTCTTTTTACAAAAAGGGTAAATGGAGATTTTTCGTATGCCAAATATATGTTGATGATATTATCTTTGGTTCCACTAACCGTGAATTTAGTGATCAATTTGGCAAGCTAATGACCAAGGAATTTGAGATGTCCATGATGGGAAAGTTGAATTATTTTCTTGGCTTTGAAATCCACCAATTTCGAGAAGGAACATTCTTATGTCAAGCCAAGTATATTAAGGACATGCTCAAGAAATTTGACATGAACAATGCCAAGCCATATAAGTTTCCCATGGACTCCAAGGCGGATCTTCACTTAGATCCGGATGGTAAGGAAGTTGATCAAAAGCTTTATCGTTCTATGATTGGATCTTTGCTTTACCTTTGTGCATCTAGACCGGATATTATGTTTAGTGTGGGTATGTGTGCAAGATTCCAATCAAGTCCTAGGGAAAGTCATGAAACCGCGGTTAAAAGGATTCTAAGATACTTGATGGATACTCCTAACTTTGGTCTTTGGTATCCCCATGGCACAAGCTTTGATCTTGTAGGTTATTCGGATGCGGATTGGGCGGGTTGCAAAATGGATAGAAAATCAACTTCGGGTACTTGCCAATTCCTTGGTAGGTCCCTTGTGAGTTGGTCTTCTAAGAAGCAAAATTGTGTGGCCTCGTCCTCCACCGAAGCCGAATACATTGCCGCCGGAAGTTGTTGTGCACAACTATTATGGATGAGGCAAACTTTAAAGGATTATGGTGTCATTTGTGACAAAGTGCCTCTTTTATGTGATAATGAAAGTGCCATCAAAATTGCTCACAATCCGGTTCTTCATGGGAAGACCAAGCATATTGAGATCCGGTATCATTTTATTCGAGATCATGTTGAGAAGGGTGATATTGCAATCAAGTATGTCAACACCAAGCTTCAACTCGCCGATATGTTCACAAAGCCTCTTGGTGAAGCAAGATTCAAGGAGTTGAGAGGAGAACTTAATGTGGTGGACATAAGCAATTGGATTTAGTGGACTTCTTGCATACCTACCCATATTAGACAATAGTTATTTGGTTTGGATGTAGGCATGGACATAGGGGGAGTGTAGCTCAATTCATGAGTCATCACTCCCCCCATTATGCGCAAATAGACAAATCTTGCATAATTGTCACTCGTGTGACTAAAATGTGCTTCAAAGATGAGTTGTGATTTTGAGCCCAAGATATATCTTCGCGGCTACAAGTCATACATACTCAAACATGGTGGCTACGGCCACCGCCCTCCTCTTTTCTTGAGGAGTTGGTTTAATTGAATTATTTGGGTATTTTTAGACCTTGCTCTATCTTTTGAAGAAACTCTTGGATGTTGGGTTTTCCTTGTTGTGTCTTGCAACTCCAAGTGTTTATTCACAGCCTACAGTGACTTATCTTAACCTATGCCAAAATCTCATCTCATAAAACCCTCTGAAATTCCCTGCACAAGTTCATTTAAAAAAAAATTGGACTTGGTTGTTCCAGGTCCCGGTACTACCGGGTGCCACGGTCCGGTACTACCGACGCCTGGGAAGTAGCAGGTTCAAAACTGCAATTTCCCTCGCGGCCGGTACTACCGGGCGTGCGGAGGAGAGCCATATACGGGTGCGGCTCGGGGAAGAACTCTTCTTCCCCAAACCGCCCCCACTCACTCTCTCTCCTCCGCCTCTCCTCCAAGCTCCGGTGAGCCGCCGCCTCGGTGACTCTCCCCTGCCGTCCCCGGCCGGATCTGCTCCGTGGGAGTTGTTCCCACTCCTCTCCCTCCGATGGCCTCCGGTACTTGCCCTTTCCATGCTCCTTTTTGGTCTCTATTTGAAACCTAAGATGTGCTAGGGCAAATCACCGGTAGCTCCACTTTTGTTGGTTAAATTCGTGGGGGAGACTCCCCTAGGTCTGGGATAGCTCTAGCTAGTTGCTAAGTGTAGCCATTGTGTCGATTTGCCTCGGATTCGTGATCTCCCCGTGGTCAATGTCCGTCCTGGACATCGGCCGGTACTACCGACCGGTTTCCACCGGTACTACCGGAACCTGGAAATTTCGACTTATTTCTACACTTAGCAACTAGTTTGTTTTACAAAGTCATGAACTTGTGCACTTACCTATGTTCCCTCTACACCTATGTATGCTATTTCACAGGTAGCCGTGGTGGAAAAGGGGTTTACGGTCGTAAAGACAAGAGACCTCGGATCATTGAGTCAAGTGAAGAAGAAAGTGAAGAAGAGTATGAAGAAGAGATATTGCCAACAAGATCCACGCTAGAACTCAAGGCCGTCAGCCCGTCCAAAAGCAAGCCATTCCAAGGCCCTTCACCAAATATCGTCTTCTTGAGTATCGCACCTACCGGGAGATCAATCCTTATGACACGGAGAGGAACCCTAGAGTGAGGAACCCTCACTTCCACACCAATGAGCAAGAACGAGTTTATCAAGAAATTTATGGGTTCAACCAATAAACACAAAGTGGTCACTCAACACTCCATTGATGTTGACACATGAAGAAGGATAAGCTTAGATCCTACTTTGCCGAAACTCTTGCTATGTGTGAAGAATTTGGTCTCATGGACATTATGACCTTCAACCATCCATACATTGAGTACTATATTCTTCAATTCTATTCAACAGTTCACTTTGGCAATGACAATGCTCGGACCCTCAAATGGATGACCAAAGACACAATGCTTGAAGCCACAATGAATGAGTTTGGGGCTATCTTGGGTGGTTATCGTGATGGAGGTCCAAGGTCCCCTTCTGGATGGAGATGCCACTCAAATGATGAATCCGGTGGCAAGGAGTTGCTTGCTCCCATTACTATGGAAGGTGGAATTCCGGGTCAAACCGAGGATCTCATACCACCTTTTGAGATTCTTCACCGCATCTATCGTGAGACTCTTGCTCCTCGGATTGGGAATTGGGATCAAGTGCACTCTTATACTATTGATCTCATGGCTAATTCAAAGGCAATAAAGGAAAAGGGAACAAACTTGATGTCATGGAGTTCATATATCAAGAGATGTGGCTGAATACTATTGACAAGAGAGTTCCTATTTATGCACCATTTATCATGGCCCTCATCTGTGACAAATGGAGTGCAAAGACAGGTGAAGACCTTTTGAAGGATGGTTTGCCCGTGATCAAGCACAATGTCAAACAACTCCAAAGAAGGCACACACTCTACCCAAGGACAGAAAGGGCTCCAAAACTGCTAGAGGCTCAACTAGTGCTCCTTCAGGCGCTCCAGAGATTGGGGCTAGTTCTAGTGCACCGCCTCTTGACGATGAACCTTCATGGTTCAAGAAATTTCAAATCAAGGCCAAGAGAGCGTTTTGCTTCAAGTTGGACATTCAAGACCGCATGTATGAGGCTCATGTCTTTCACAAGAAGGCTGCCATGAGACAGAAAGCAATGATGAGGAAGTTGGAGATTGATCACTCTCCCGAACACCCTCGTGACTTGGTCATCACCCCAAGGAAGAGTGGATCTCCAAGCATGGTTATTGGAGTGAAGAAGACGCCCCCGAGACTGAAGATCGGCTCGTACCCCTGTCCACCGCGGCATGGGTGGAGAGTGACTCTCCATGGGACGTTTCTTAGCATCGCGCTTCTCCCTTTTTGGCATTTTATGACAAAGGGGGAGAATGTTCTAGTAGGACTTATCGAGGGGATTTGCATGGGAGGGACACAAGCTTGCTCTTTCTTTGACTCTTTACCGCTTGTGTTCCATCTTATTTGGTTTATGAACTTCATTGCGCGTGGTGTAAGACATGCATGAACCTATGTGTTTAAAACTATGTGGTGCTATGTAATAGACTTATTTAGCTATCTATCATTGGTTATGTCTTACACGTTTTGGCAAGTTCTTTTTCATATGCCTATTTAGTTTAACTTGCTAGGTTGGTAAAATATAAGGGGTGCTCATCCCACATGAATATGGTGTGTTTTGCATTCAAACGCAAATTACAAATAATGCACACATTCAGGGGGAGCCCGCTTGTCTTTTGCAAATCTTTTGTCGCTAAACATTGTGTTGTCATCAAACACCAAAAAGGGGGAGATTGAAAGGACATTTCTATCCCTATATGTTTTGATGTTTGTTGACAACACAATAAGCGGACTAATTGTGTGCTAAAAGAGTTTCAGGTTCATCTTATTTATTCACACATGATGGTGGGATTTCTCCTCTACAAGCGTCAAGCGAGAAGTTGTAGTTTTCCTAGGGTTTTACCTTATAGGAAAACCGTACTATCAAGAGGGGGATCCGCTGTGGAGGTTTGGGCGGAATCAATCGTGTTTACATATTTGCACAAACCAAATGCACTCCACAGCCATCCTATTCACTGAAATCCAATGTGTTTGGCACATTTTCCTGGCTCCGGTACTACCGGATGAAATGGCCCGGTAGTACCGAGCTCGCTCGGTAGTACCGGCCTGGTACCGGCCAGGTACCGCCGAGCGCCAAAATGCTTCTGTATTGGGTGTCAATTCCTAAGCGGTAGTACCGGAACTTTTCCGGTACTACCGATCGTGCGCCCTTCCGGTAGTACCGATGAAATCTCCGGTACTACCGGGCGCTCGCGTCGCCTGGTCAAAATTGTGTTTGACTACTGCATTCTGCCGTCCGGTAGTACCGGGCCTTCTGGTCCGTAGTACCGCGCGCTTGCAGAAATCTGGCCAACGGCCACTTTTCGTGTGGAGCTATATATACTAGTCTTCTTCTTCCTAAGAAGCTAAGCTTTCTAAAATACTCTCTCCACCATTGTTGCAAAGCTTCAACCTCCTAGATCTCCCACTCCATCGGCTCAAACACCCTCATACTTTGAGGAGTGGCGAAGGAGGTCTAGATCCACACTTCCACCAAAGCAATTTTGATTCCACCCACTAATCCCTAGCGGATCTTGTTACCTCTTGGGTTCGTTGAACCCTAGACGGAAGTTGTGTTCTTCGTGGCTTTGGGAGCCGCGGGGAAAAGCCAAGAGCCTCCAATTGAGTTGTGGATGCGTGCCTTGGCCTTGTGATTCTCGTGGCTTTGGGAGCCGCGGGAATTTGGTGAGAGCCTCCAATTCGGTTGTGGAGTGTGCCTCATCCTTGTAAAGGTTTGTTGCCGACCTCGAGGGCATCATATAGTGACTCGTGGAACTCCTCATCGAGGATAACACGAGGGATACGGTGTGCCATATCAAGGCTATTCGGGGCTCACTTGTGACCCCGCACCGCTCCAACGAAGACGTAGCTTCCATTGGGAAGTGAACTTCGGGAATCATCTCCGCGTCACCGTGTGGTTATCTCTTAACCTTCCTTTACTTGTATTGCTAGCTTATTGTTTGTAGAATATATTGCTAGCTGTTTATTGCTCATCATATAGGATTGTTCACCTAGTTGCATATCTAGAGAACTTATATTTGAGCAATTCCCAATTTGATTAAAAGAAAAAGAAAATTTGTAGTTGCCTATTCACCCCCCCCCCTCTAGTCAACCTACTCGATCCTTTCACTACGTAATACGTACTACACTATGCCACTCGTCATCAGAGATCACGATGACCCTAGAACCGGAGCCGCCAGCCTCATTGTCGCACGTATCCTCGTCGGAGAAGAGAGAAACCAGATCCGGCTGGAACTCTGTCGCCGGTGCGGGCTTCCTTGATCGCCAGCCTCCGCCTTCAACTGCTGCTGAATAAAATCGGACTTGTTCATGAGCTGACCGATGAGGGGACGGTCAACCGCCTCGGCCTTGAGCTGCTGCTCAGCCGCGCTGTGCTCCGGCCGCCGCCTCCACCTCGCCTGAAACCTGACGTGCGCCTCCTCCATGTCTTGGCGGAAATCGCACCCGTCATTGGGACGATAAAGGGTTCCACGTCAAGCTCCACTACGCCGACATGCGCCTCTTCCGCCGCCGCATCGGCCCTTCGTGAGCCATTGCCGCCGCGTAGATCTCCGCCCTCTTCTACGGCTGAGCGTTGTGTAAGTGGTTGGAAGGCGGCGAGGCCGGTGCCGGAGCTGGTAGATGTGGATGGGGCGGAGGGAAGAGATCTGCGGCATAGGAGGGAGGTGTGCGGCTAGGGTTTGGCTCCGGCCCGCTTCTTATACCGAGATGGCCTCCTCGGGTAGAGCGCCGGTCGGTGCACACCATGAATGCAAGCAGCGTTGCTTCAGTCACCGATGAGTGGACGGCCGGTCAAGCGCTTACATCTCCGCGTGGACGGCCGGTCAAGCGCTTACATCTCGCGTGGACGGCCGGTCAAGCGTGGGGCCGCAGCTTCAATGACTACGGGCCGCGGCGTCTGGCGGCCCAAACCCTCCTCACATGGTGTTTGCGGACAGTCTAGACATTTGGACTGATTTTGAGGGGGAAGGGGGGTGGGTGTTGATTTTCGATTCAAACGTATGTCCGGGCTGTCCGCCCGGATGTATAGGACGGGTTTGAGGGAGCCGGTTGGAGATGCTCTCTCCACCTTTGGGACGGGGCTCGCGCCACCTTACGACAGGAGAGCGAAGGACGGGGGCCTTGTAGGTAGCGGATCTTGGGGTCCCCTGGTGATGCTGATGCCACTGAGAGAAGCACGGGAACAA